>JAOTRJ010000030.1:12541187-12557835 GCA_028564905.1 Leptodoras praelongus | reverse complement strand
GTTGTACTGGTGTGAGTGGATCAGACACAGCAGTGCTGCTGGAGTTTTTAAACACCTCAGTGTCACTGCTGGACTGATATTAGAAAAGAGGACTAACAGAGTGTGTAGACAAACAGATGGACTACAGTCTGTAACTGTAGAAATACAAAATGCATCTATATGGTAAGTAGAACTGAGAAAATGGGCAATGAGTGTAGAGAAAAGGAGCTGGTCATAATGTTACGCCTGATCAGTGTATATACACTCACTGTTCACTTTATTAGGAACACCTGTACATCGGTACGTTCATGCAATTATCCACAACATCAAACATGAGGAACACTGTGATCTCAGTAACATTACCCGTGGCTTGGTTGTTAGTGCCAGATGTTTTTTTTTTAGTATTTAGTATTTCAGAACCTGCTGATGTCCTGGGTTTTTTCCATGCATAACAGTCTGAATAAAATGGTGCTAATAACAAACATACAAAAACATTATTGAGTAGTGGTTCTGCAGGCATAACATGGGCAGTTGAAGATTTAAAAACCATCTCCTGGATATATTCTAATCTTCTGCTGTTTTAGAGTTTTAGTTAGTCTGTGCCCACTGTAACCTCAGACTTAAACCTCAATTTCTTGTGCATGGCTGACTGGACAGGAAGCCATTGTAGTCTTCTGTTGGTCTAGCCCATCTTCCTCACTTTGGGCCATGTGTGATCAGTTATGCTTATCTGCTTTATGAGTATGGTGCTAAGAAGGGTTTTTTTAGTTATCGTTGGTTTCCTGACAGCTCAAGTCTGGTAATTCTCCTGTGAAATTTCTCATTAACCAGGAGATTCATCCTGCAGAACTGCTGCTCACTGGATGTTGTTATTATTAGTAGTAGTAGTAGTAGCAGTAGTAGTAGTAGAGCTATTATTTTAATAATTGATTAATTTCTTGTTTTATTTCTTGTTTTTTTCATTTTTATATATTGCCGTTGTTAAGGTCCCCCCCCACCCCCCCAATCTGATGTTTGCTATGAACATTAACATTAACTGAAGGTCTTAACTTGCGTTGCTGCCACATTTTTGGCTGACTGTACAGGGGTTCAGAGTTTACTTTTACTTCTATTTTTCTAAATCACAGTGTTTTATCCTGACACTATTCTTGCTATTCTGACTGTCTGAAGCCGCAGTGCTCGCAGGAGCACCAGCTCGCTCGTCTCTGTGCTTTAATTTTATGCAGCCACCAGATTGAGTTGAGACATTTTATCTGAGCCAAGCACTGCACCAGAATATTTGGGCAGTTCACCCAGCTGCCATGGCAACAGGAATTTTACAGAGAGGCACAGGCCTATGGTGAAGCACTTTTCACTTTGCATCCACCAACCAACGGCCGGGACGCGGCCCAATCCATTTATCTCTCCTATGCAGTGTTGGAGTAATACAATGACGGGGAGTGCTTGAGGCATAGACCTTGGGGAATGGGGATTCCCTCTACTACACTGCCTACCACTACAGATTGCACTGACACGGCCTGATGTACTCTGCGAAATGGCATAATAAGGCTTCATTTAGCTTTCCTTTTCATTGTAATCAGATTTGGAGAATAAACTGTGTATCTATTACTGTAATTTACAGACAGGTGATGTGCTTTTGGATTCATTTCACCTACTCAGCAGGAACCATTTATATCACATATATAAGCTCTATAATGTTATTTGTGATTTATTGTAAATCAGGTAATTGGTTCTCATTAACTCGTATGGAATCCAAAAATTTACATTTCATACAAAAGTGAATATAAGAATATAAGAGAGAATGTATATCACATATTATACATTTATTAGCTAGCCCACCAGGAAAGTGGAACTACCAGTGTGCTGCCCAGTTCCATGTATTAATAACCCAGAAATTTAACTAACTTGGGTAAAAAGCAGTAGCTAACATAACTACTATATTATGTTATATACTGAGCTGGTTTGCTAGTTAAGCGAATTAATACAGAATAAATGAACAAGTATGTGATTGTGCAGAGCTTCATATTTGCACCTACAGAAGATTAGCAAGCTGTTGATTATGTTTATTAGGCTGTGAGATGTGGTGTTTTGTTTTCGCTTTACACGTAAAAGATATTATTCATGCCTTGCTAGTGCTTATTTGCCTTCTTGAACTTTCTGTTTATCAATGAGGTGATGCAGTACACTGAAGTACCAGAAAAACTGGTACTGGTGTCTATACAAAAAACATAGCAATGCTGCCTAGGCATGTCATTGGTTGCAAAAGCCAGTGCGTATATATAAAGCGATAATCTATGGAAGCTTCTAGAGCTGGTTCCACTGTGAGAATGGCATGGTACCATGGTACTGTGATTTGCAGCGCTTTTTAGTAGTTGGACCTTGTGAGATGGGTCATAGCATTTCGGCAGTAGAAGGAAAGTCTGGATTTTCACATGAGCATTTCAAGGGTGTACCATGACTACAAGAATTCCAGCTCGAACTTACGACAGATTACGAACTTACGACGGCCTCAAAACATCAGCGTGAGGACTGCAACGCTCCCTCTGCTGTACCAGTTTTTCTGGCACTTCAGTGTAATGCGGATAATTGTGCTAGCAGAAAAGTTACTGTGTGCTTTTTTTTGCTTGGTTTCATAAGTGTCTCGCATGCCTGCATTTTCCCAATTCTGAATTGATCTGAATCAGGCCCGTCATCCAAGCACACTAAAACTGTTTTGCCAATAAGCGGATGTGCTTCAGCTGATGTGTGAAGTGCATTACGCTGTAACTTACACACAGATGAATGGTTTAGGTTTTCAACAGACTGGAAGGAATTGTAGGATATTTTTTTCTCCATTTTGTTGTTGAACCTATTTGGCAACTATGAATTGAAAAAAAAAAAACCCTAACAGTCTGGATACAACACTTGCTTGTCCAGGGCACCCTGCATAGTGACTATTAATCCATGATAACTTCATGAGATACATGAGAACTGAGAACTACATTTAGTACGTACAGATAAATAAAAAAAAACACAGAAGTAGATCAATTTGATAAATTCCTTTTCCTTTTTATTTTATTATTTTTTTTTGCACAATGAATGACATGAGCAAGATCAAGTGTATTTAAGTGCTCAATACTGCACTGAGATGGTTGCACAAAAAGTTGAACTTGAAAGAGAAATAATAAAAAAAAAGAACTCTCTACAAGATCATGAACAACAAATATGACCAAACACATGCGAGCTTAAATGTATTTACATATGTACAGTGCAGTATACATATCTTTAAACGTGTGTATACACAGGTGCACAAAAACGTGAGGGCGTATTCCTACATACATTTATGTACAATGCATATGCTTGCGTATCTCAATATTTATTCTTTCCTATATATGTCCTTTAATTGCTTTTGTTCATATTCATACAATTTACAAAAATGTTTTATGAATTAAAAACTAGTTATTCAAAAAAACTTATCAAACAATGTATAAGATCTCCAAATTGAAATTCGATATTCTTCAAAATTCGTGTGCATACAATCAAATTAGGGCATGCAGGTTCAGAAAACGTAACGCATTATCAAAATGGTTGTCCTAGTACCTATTTAAAAAGAAAAGGAAAACAAACAAAAAAATGCAGAGAAAATTTGCTCATGTTGTGCCCTTATTGAGTACATTACCCTTCAATTAATACTTCATTTGCACTGGAATCTCTTCAGTAGCATTAGAGCTTAATTAGATGAACATGTTGATAATATTCAGATCAAACCGATGGTTTAGAGGTGATCTTGATCGTGAAGTTATAGCAAGCCAATAAACCTTTTGTATCTTATCAGGTCACAATATTTACATGAGAGAAAACAGCCTAATGAGTTAGGAGTATTGTGGAACAGCCAGAATGTAGGAGAGAGGGAAGAGAGAGAAAAAAAAATAAACACCTTAATTTCACAAGGCACCATTTTATCAGCTGGTAGAGAAAATATGAGCTGCCAAACACCTTGCTATTAACACCTCCTGGATAAACGAAAGACTGATGGTACTGTTTTGGAATACTGCTACTGTAGATAATTTGGTTTGCTTTTTCAGCTTAGCACTGAGTGATGGGTGTCTTTATTTTTGGCAAAGTGTCCAGGTGGTTTGAGGTGCCAGTTCTAAACAGGAGACATGCTGAAGTGCCCGATGTCGTACCACAGGCAGAAGGGAATAGCTGCCAAATCGGACTTGGCTCTAATGCACCATAAGTCATTCTCTGACTCAGTGTCCTGCTCTGACAAAATGATCATTTAAGCTGCGCAGTCTTAGGCTTTGGGCTATGGTATATCCTAATTTCCGGTATTATTCCTAACAAGAAGATCTAGACCACACTGCTGTTCAGTAACAGATAGGTCATCCTACTATATACAGGGTTTACGTTGCTGAATGTAACATGATTAAGGCTCTGCTGCTCAGAGGCTGATTTTTTTTCCTGCCTTACACAGCATTATGATTTGCGCAAATAAAAAAAGATAGTCATTTGTATGCAAAAAAAAAAAAAAAAAGGATTATTTCCAATAAGACCACTTATTGAACTGAAGACAGAGGGCGGACAAAAAGATTAAAAAATTCATTTCTTGTATGTCAATTTGCAGGTAGAACCTGATGCATAGTAATTTAGAACGCACACTATTATTGTGATAACCCTTTATTAGTGCCGGAACATTTGGACATTTTGGACCCGTTCTTGTTTGTAAGTGTCGTGGCCTTGTTTGAATTGTCGCAAGCACAGTTCGGCGCGTCCGGGGTTTCCTTTTCCGCGCAGACCGATCGGATTCGAATCAACAGCCTTATCTGGTGTCAGAAAGCTACCTGGAGAGCAGATCCTTTTCATAAGACCCATCAGATCTTATATATGTAAGTGCATCTAAACGATAACAGATCTAAGGAGCAGGAGAAAGAGCGGACCTATGTACATTCATGTTTGGATACTAATAATATATGTGTGTGTGTGTGTGTGTGTACATTATTTCTTGCCATTCGTAGTTCCCTGTAGCTGAAATGTTATGGACTTATTGACAAACATAAGGCACATATATGAAACGACTGAGAAATAAACCACAAATAAACAGCGCTTTCTGCATTACGACCAGCTGAATATACATTTCTAAAAGAGCGTAGAACCACTGCACTATACTGAAGCCTGGATTCAGATGCTAAGCTGTATACAGGAATGAAGTCTAACGTCTCAGATCCACACATTTCTACAAGCGACTCAACCAAAATCCACCTATAATAGGAATTACAACACGACTGAACCTTTGGTGTGTGTGTGGATATCTAATACTGACCGTTCCGTCAATATATTTCATTACTTTATAAGTAATAAAGTAATATTATTCTTATATTACTACCATGAGCAGGCACGATCTCAAATAGACTCTGGAAAAGGCAACTCAGTTACTGTGTCTGTTAAGCAACTGACTGAAATCACTGATATTACTAAAAAATATGTGTTGTTTTTTTTTCCAGATACTGTTGGTTATTCAAATAAAAATAATCACTGACGATGTGTAATACTAATCTGTAATATGTCTAAGGAGACTGGATATGTCTAAGTGCTGTGTTGCTTTCAAATGCAAGAATAGGGTTTTTATTTCCATGCATGATGAACAGAGTATACTGTGTGACGTAGGCGTATATAGCTCAGGTTTCCGAAGGTTTGACTTCACACACTGCCATTGTCGAATACAATCCTTCAATCTGTGATGCATCCACTTCGTTTATGGCGTGATTCATAAATACTGTAGGTTTCATTTGCATTTGAACACAAGCGTTGGTATGTCACATCTATTTCTAATATTTGGTTAAAACATTATTTGAATATTGTACAGTTTTCTAGTCGATATGGTGACAGTACAGGTAAATCTAAAATACTTTCACTTGTCACTTGTAATGTCTGTAGATTATGTTTCTATGTACAATTAAGCTATAGCCATTGAAGATAGTAGAAGACTCTCATTCAATTCAAGGGTATTGCCATTAGTTCATGCCCGGAACAAACCTGAGCGCAGGCAAGTAAGTGTGTGTGTGTGTGTGTGTGTGTGTGTTGGTGATGTTCTTGTTGATCTTTATCATAATCACTGTGCTTTGACTTGAGAGAACCAAAAAGGCAAAGAAACCCGAAAAGTGCACAGTACTGTATTAGAAGTTCAAAAAGATTTCATTTACACTTGCTGGTAAGATCATGGCTAGAGCCACTGTTTCAAAATCCTTATGGGCTTTGGGAGAGTAAAAAGCTCAACACAAGAACACTTCCTTTCCTGTATATGTGGTGACGGCATATACAAAGTGAAAGTGTGGCACTTTTTAGACCACATTCATGATTCTCACAGAATGCCCATGAAGTACAGTTCAGTAGAGCAGATTAAAAGAAAAGACAACCATAATGCCTAGAAATTATCCAAAGGTTGGAGTGCAAGTCAAACTCACAGTGCACTGTTAACGAAACACTTAATGAGGAGCTGGTTCATCCCTTCTGCTTCCCCTGCCTCGCCGTACTGGCCGCTCGAGCTGCTCCTCTGGCTTATATTTAGGGTAGGGCTTAACCATCTGTGGGGTCTGTGGACTGGGCTGTGCCCGGGCCTGGTGTACCACTGCCTCTATGGCATCTGTGATCGAGTCGTGGCTGGAGAACTCTGACTGGGTGACTATTGGGCTGCTGTGGAGGTTCCTTTTGCCTGAGAAGTCCATGCCTTTTTCCAGCACAGGCATCTGAGGCAAGAAACCTTCATTGGAGAGCTGCTTCCGCGGCCTCCCCCTCCGACGCTTCACCACGTTGTTGCCTGTTTTGGCCTGCCGCTGGAGCCGTTTGACCTTCAGGATCTTATTGACATGGTCTATGCTTCTCTTGCTGGTGAGGATCTTGGAGAATGCCTGCTTCTTCTGCACATCACTCTGCATCTCCTCAATCTCATTTCGCTTGTACCTTTTCTTGTAGGAGCCCAGTTCTGTTTAAGTAAAGAGTTGTGATGGTTAGAAATTATAGTCAATAGTTATGATGAAGTGCAACATGAAATGATCTGTCAAAAGGCTGAAAAAGTAGATCAAATATAAGAGCATTTGATGGCCAGTGGATGAAGTCACACATCTACACTGCCAAATGTAAATAACAGCACGTTAGATACAAATTAGATACTGCTATTCCAAACTATATATCAATATGTGACAAGCATTGAAAATGCATTTCACTACTAGATCTAAATGACCAAAGAGAAAGAGACACTTAAATTACATCCTACGAGCAGAAAGAATTATGGCACTACAAAGCACTTAACACTTGACTCGTGCATAACTACATCCATGCGTTTAATTAGCATGCATGCAGCCATCCCTCTAATCTCTCTTTGTGCAAGCACCCAGAGTTCACCTCTGTACTGAAGAGACAGCTCTGGAAGTGTGAGTAATAAACTAGGTGGCCTCAGATACATCAGTGATTAATCTACTGCCTCTCCACTTTGCGTCAGAGCCCTGGAAGGAAGCCCAGAGCACAGGAAATGTTGGGTTTCTGGCAGCCTCGTCTGAAATGAGTTCAGACAGCGTAAAGCTGCATAAAATGTGTGTTCCGCATCAAAAAATTTCCCCTAGACCCTTATGTCTCTGGCGAATGCACTCATTAACTTTCTCCTTTTTGCTGAGTGCCAGTCCATCTGGTTAGGCATCCAAGGAAACAAATAAGACAATTGTGGAAGATACTTTGTCAGCGGTTTGGATTGCTGGACCCGGATCAGCGAAAATATATTTATTTCCATGCAAAAGGTCTGAAAGCTTTGACTCACACTTAAAAATGTTTCGCCAATGTGGAAATGTAATAATTTAATTTTTACTTTTAGAAATGGATAGTAAGGTATGGTATTTGGTATAATATTTATTCTCACTGTCTGTTCCTGACATATAATTAGCCATCATCTTGAAGTTAAAGACCGAATCAATTTCACAAATTAAATAAACCCTGGATAAAGGCAACGTGCAAAAATGAGCAGAATGCTAAAACCTTTTTCTGGGTCAATAACCCATGTCAAAGAGGCTGCTCATTTAGTTTATAACTGGTCAGCATGAATGGTGAAGCCCTCCTTCTCTGGCTCTGGTTTATCACTGGGAACCTCAATGAGTCTCTCCAAATGCCAACAAATCAAGACGGGAGGAAAAAAGACATTCATTTTCAAAGAGAGCGTCACAACTCATTTATCCTCTGAAACCACTACCTGCATCCTGCACACACTGTTTTCATTAGTGGAACCAATTTATGGCCTCACCCTGCTGCTGTCCCGCAACTCCAGTCTCGGCACTCCAGTGGAGGCCCCATTCCCATCAGCACGCTAACAAAATTCCATTCTTTGAAGCTGAACCGTTTTTAAAAAATGTGTTTTAAAACCTAACACAACGTGTAACACAGATCAGGATGTGTTTGCCTGAGAAATTTGCTATGAGAAATGCATGGAATAAATATTTCAAAATCACAGGTTTAGGAAATATGTTTTTTTATAAACCTGCACTACACAGTTTACTGTTCATAAAGACCTAGGGAAAACTGCTGAAGACGTGTCTAATTCATGTCTGAGGATGCATAAAGTTAAAAGAGCAAGCAGGCCCTAAGTAAGTAGGGTTTAGTATAGTGAAAGATCTTTACATTCAGTTTCCATCAGCTCAATCTGGGCCATATGTGAAAAGTGCTACAGGAGGCACAAGGAGGCTTTCAAGAGCTTGCCAAGGGGTCATATTTCTCACTGAACTGAAATGACTACATCCACTTAGTTTCCTTTGCCAAATATCTAACTTTTAATACATGTTACTGCCTAAAAATTACACGGAATTGCATGAAGCCATCAGGCAGTAAATATCTGCTTATAAACATGAAAAATACTCTCTAGTAATAATTGTGGTATTTGGTTTACCACAGTTGGGTTCACCAATGCTTTTAATTCTGATTAAGAAAAACGAGGTACAAACAGAGTCTAAATGACGATCTTCCTAGGGAATGTATATTAATATCGTAAAGCAAAGGCAAATACAACTAATTAATTCTAATGAAGTGGTAAACATGGATGAAAATTCGTTTCTATAAATTACTGCTAAGTATCTGCCTTGGTATCACTCACCTCAAGGCAGACAAAAAGCAGGTTTAGTAATTGGGTGCACTGTCAAAACATACTAAAACACATCCTGAATCCGCATCACATGTAAGCCTGAGCATGATGTGCACCTTATTGCTCTATTACTGCTCCAAGGTGTTTGAAATTTAGTGTTAATTCATAGACGTGGATGATAGTACAGGCAAGGCAGCATGTGACTCATCCTCCAATTTTCCCCAAGGAGCAAAAATGTAATCTAACTGAGCCCTGGGCTTGCAATTCCCCTCTACTGGAGTAGGCTGGATTCATTAAAACGCTGGCTGCTGGCCAACTCTTTTAATATGGGGAGAGGGTTTTTATTGCATGTCAGTAGAAAGTAAATCAAAATGTGTGAATAATATATTTCTAAGAAAACCATTGGCAAGCAAGAGAGGTGAAAAGGGAGGAAGGAAAAATTTGTGAATTATAGTTGTCTCCATCCATGCATTACGCCTGCCTTGCCAGATGTTCCGACTACAATATACAAAGTACTCAAATGGGCATATTTTTGCCCATTTTGCCTTTTTTATGCAGAATACCACACTCATCGACCCACCAAAATATAGTGTAAATCTACATCTAATTTGGCATCATATTCTCAACATTTTACATTCATTAAAAAATTAAATAGACCTAAATAGATTTCCTGACCTGTGATGGCTGTGTTGCCACAATGGTACATCTGCTTCATCCTCTCTTCTGTGTCATTCTGGAAAGCTGCCATGCCCCCCTCACTGTATGTTGCAAACTCTTCCAAACTATGCCTCCTACTCCGGATGTGAGAACCCTCGTCTTGTAAGTGCTGGCCCCTGAATGGGTCCAGTGACTTGTCCTGGTTCGCTCGCAGCTGTTCATGTGGTTGCTTAGTGCACATGTTCAGGAAGTTGTTCAGTGGCTCTTCTCGAGGATGTTTACAGTTCTGAGAGTCAGATAAGGACAACGATGAGAGCGTGTCTACCTCAAAGTAGTTCCTGGATGACTTGGACGAAGTATCCATACTTTGCTGACTCCTCTGCTTGTCCTTCATCTTAGAAAGAGGCAGCGCTCCACTAAAGAGTCCACCAAGGTTCTCCCTCTGTGGGACTGAGTGCTGGTCCTCCTTATGTTTGTGCTTATGCTTGTGTTTGCGTTTGTGGAGACAGACACTCGCCAAGCAACTGCTTGATGGGTGATGCGTGTCACCCATTCTGGGAGAAGACATCTCATGGGGCATGTTTTTCATCCGATGTCTGCTGGTAGCAGAGAGGCTAGACAACCCACTGGAGTGAAACTTTGGTGGAGGAACAGGAGGTCGCATGAGATGAGTGCCTGAAGATCCAAGTGCATGGGACAGATACAAAGGAGGAGGATACTGCCCATAATACCCCATGTTCATCATACTTGTGGCAAGAGGCATGGCTGTGTAAGGCATTGCGTAGGGTGCATAGTAATTGCCACTGGCTGCTGAGTAGCCAAACCCTTGAATGAAAGGCATCTTTGTTATAGGTTCAGATGATTTGGCTGGCCTGCCACGTCTTCTCTTTGACTTTTCAGAACTCCTGCGAAGATAGTGCACAGGATCATAGGGATAGCAGGGCATGGGGTAGTAGTGGTCAAAGTTTAGGCGGAAAATGCTGGGGTAAGAGTTCTCATGGTAAAACTTGTAGCTGCGGTGGGAAATTCGGAAGATCTGGAACTTGCTAATGAGTTCCTCAAGGTCAGCCAGAAACTGAAGATCATCCCTACTTGTCAAACCCTTTCGCTTCCGTCGATGTTTCTGTTTCTTGAGGCTTTCTTGAGCTAGGAAATTTTCCATAGCCACTGATGTTGCATGCTTCTGATAGTGTCCTCTGGCTGTTTTATTTGTAGCTTCCAGCACAGCAGCCTCTGCTGCTTCAAAACCACAAAGATCAAAGGAGTACCTTCTGCGAGATACTGGACCTTTCTCAGTCTGATCTGATGTGCTGTTATTGTCAGTACCAATGCCACTATCACTTGGGATTGTCTCTTCACTGTGGGACTCGCTAACTGGAGACAGGGTGACCTCTTTGATGGATGCCACTTCAGACAGATGAGATGGTGAGTTGGCCATAAGTCTTGGAGGAGAGAGTTTCCAGCTACTACTGAGCAAGCCCTTCTGAGTTTTTGTGGGCAAAGCACTGATAGGTTGTAGATTTGGCATGGTCTTCAGGTCATGCTGGCTGGTTTCTGTGGTACCATGGTGTAATAGTCCACCTGCTAAGGACTGAGCTGAGAGAGACTGCATGACCCTGGGAGAAGGCATTCTGGTTGTTAGTGAATTAGAAGGCACTAGAAGGTTCTCAAACTGACTTGAAACTGGCAACAAGTGCTCATCATTGGCTTTGTGCTCATCTTGCTGAGTCTGAAGCTCAGCTTTAGGCTTCCTCCCTCGTTTTTTGCCTATGTAAATAGTTCCACGTTTGCTGACATTGATTTGCTTGCCTAAACGGGCTTCAATTGTTGATGCCACAGTTGACACAGCACTGGAAACTGGAACACTGGATTTCAAGGCCAGGTTACCAGTGTTTGAAGAGGACAGAAGTTCATTTAAAATAGTCTGCATTTTAACCAGTTTCACTTTCTTAGTTGTTTTCTTTTTAAGGACTCCTGTCTGGCCTGTTCTCTTACATTTCACCTCTGGTAAAGTTGGAGAATTATTTAAGGCCTGTTGCATTATTTTTGACAAATTATTTTTCTTCCTCCTCCTCTTTGAAATGCTTGTTGAATCCTGGTTGATAGGACTTACAGGACTGGTTGATGTTCCTTCATGAATTGTCTCCACGGTAAGGAGTGGTTGTTTTTTAGGTCTACCCCGTTTTTTCTTTATGGGGGTGATGACTGTCAGACTGTTTGTGTTGGTGTATAGTGGGCTGGATGGAGTAATAGGGAAAGCAGAGGGTGGCTCTTCAATGGGCAATGCTGGCTTAAGGTCTTTGTGGGGAACAGAGCTCTTAGATTTCAAATAAACCCATCTGTCCTTGAACTTTGATTGCCTCCCATCTGCTTGCTTCTCTGGATCAATCAATGATTGTGGTCTTCCAACTGGGTTCGTCTTGTGCCTATTTTCAGAGATTTCCACAGTTGGCCCTGTACTCTCTTCCGCCAGCTTCTGTGAATCTACCCCAAATTGCTTTCCTGTACTCAGTTCCATTTTGTTTGCTACTTTAGGTTTTGTGGTACCTTGGTCAGCCATATCTTTCATTTCTACAGTCTGTGTGGTTTGGATGCCTTCCAAAAAGTTGGCATCTTCAGTTAATCTTCTGCTTTTCTTCTTTTTGTTTTTAGGTTCATCTCTGTGATGTGGAACACAGTTTGGTATTGTTTTGAAATCATCCTCTGGCCTCTTCATTGATTTTTCTACCTCTTCCCTCTGAGTTTCAGTTTTTTCAGAGTCAAATAGTTTATTCTTTGCATTGTCTTGAGCTGTTTTCTCACTCTCTTTTTCAGTCTTTTTTGCCAAGGGCCGGTCTCCATTATGGGTGGTCATACACCTCCTGCCATACTTCCTTTTGATGTTCCCAAAGACTTGCTCAGTGACCTCCTGCAAACCTCTTTCTTTGCTTAGAGAGGAGTGTATCAACATATTTGATTCTGCTAGTGCACTCATTGTTATATCAGCTGGTGAAGTAGCCTGTGAGTCAGAACCTGGACAAGTCATTTCCGAGGTAAAAAGACTTCCAGATGAACCTTCTGTGACCTTTTTAACTTGTGCCTTTGTGAAGGGGGTGTTGACCTCTGACAGAAGGCTCTTGTTATTGAATGTTGATTCTTGTTTTGATTCCGGATCTCTTGCTTGGTCCCCTTGGGATGTTGACTCTCTTAATATGGGCTTTGTCCAATCCAGTTGGTGAATGTCAGTTTTGGGCTCATGTTTTGGTCTCAGGCTCTCCCCAAGGACATCCATCATGTTGTTGTCATTTTGAGCCACAGCTCTGAAAGGCCTCTCATAGGTCTAAAAAAAAAAAAAAAAAAAAAAACAGGGAAAATGATTAGTACAAAATACAATTTTCAACCTGTAATAGTGCATAATAACTTTTTCAGGTTTGGTTCTAATTCAACAACTCAGCATTTACATTTAAATATAATCACATGTAAATATCTTTTATATTAAGTTGTCAAAAGATATAATAGTGACAGAACAGAAGGCAGCACTCATGAAGAGCAAAGTCTTCGGTTTGGTCTTTTGGTGCAATTATACAGAAATATTCACATAACTACCAAAATCAATAGTGTAACTAGTACATTATTGCCACCATTTATCTGTTAGTGAGACTTAGAAAAAAGCATATACATATTTTGCACTATTGTGCAAGCCTTTGAGAGTTTGTGGTTTGGACCGGTAGAAATATGGTATTGCAAGATCAGCACCTTGATACAACGATATGTTCTGTAAAGCCATCCTGTTTTCAAAGCCAACAGCTACAAGCGGTGAAGAAGTTTAACCACAACTTTGTTTTTCAGCAGGTCAGCTTCCATTTTACTGCAGCTGACATCTCGCAGTCTGTATTGTGGTTACAGATTAGCTTACATCTGGAGTCACATGAGTTTCACAGTCTTACAGTATCCCATCAAAACATGCTGAAACAAACTATGCATTATCTACGAAATCTTTATTGTTAATTGTTCATTCTCCACATACAGAAATTATGGTGCTTGAAAAACAAACATGCTGGGAAATTTTCTCCAGCTACAAACAGCTCCACAAAGAGTCTTTTGTAAAGTGAAAATGCACATCAGGGGTTAAAATCTTTGGCACAGTCACTTGTGGCATGACTCAGATTACAACACAAGGGTATCATTTAGTATTCTGGAGTCTCATGTGTTTAAGTCACTGCACTGTAAAAATGACTGATAAGCCTGATGTCTGCAAGAGTGAAATCATGTTTATACAAGCAGTCTTGAGAGTTGATGGATATAGGAGAGATACAGTACTGAACTTAATTGGGATTATATATCATTAATTTCCACAAAATAGGCTTAGAAGACCACCCCCCCCCCACACCCCTGAAGCATTGTTAGGACATCATGTTGAACATTACCCCAATAACTATACCTCTAGGCATCTTGGCATCCCATCTGTAAAACCTACAAAAAAGTATTTCTAGAGTAGTAAACCTCTTGTACTAACTGCAACTACTTCCTATGCCATTCCTCACATTGGCAATCAGCACTCCTCATCCTCCCCCTCATCAAAAGAATACAGGCAGGACCTTTATCTACCTTATGCAGCTGCTGCAATCACGCTCTGTTATTATAAACTCAGCATGCTATGGGAAAGTGTCCAAGGATGGCTTGTGTGTATGTGACTTTGAGGAGACATCGTTCAGTCTAATCTTCTCCAATATCATTCAATCAGTAGCTTTTAATTAAAGCGGAGCATGCATTAATGGTGCTTCACCCCTCTGCCAGCCATGTCCTTTTTATTTTCTCCCATCTGTGAGAAACTGCATCAACTCTCAGATTCTTAATCCTGTAATCCTGGCAGGAATTTGTGATCTCCCTGGCCCACAGGATACAGTCTTGGCTGTAGCATGCCAAGTCTCTTGGCTGCCCTTTAATTTGCCTAAATGGCATTATATTCCTCCCACCTGACGTTTCCACAGCAATACCAATAGGATTGCATAACATCTACGTCGACGATGTCATTATTCAAACTCCATTAAAACCACATCAATGTGAAGAGAGTGACACGAGATGAAGAACTACAGATTTCTTAAAGCCTGTCCCAGTCATCCTTATTATCTGATGATGATCATTTCCCTTTCCTCTTACCGACAATATCCTTTTCGTTCATAATCTGACACTGCTATGACAAGAGTCCCGACCAAAAAGACAGCGTGTCAGATGGGAAATAAATAATACAATGAAAGAACATGGCTCTTACAGACTAGTAGACTGGAAAATTAGAAATACAAAACCATCTCCCCTCCAAAAAACAATTTCATACATATTTTTCCACTGCCTTTTGCGATGCTGCATCAGGTATTGGACTGCACATTCACATATGTTGTGTCAGATATGTTGACACCTAGAGTCTCCCTACCAATAAAGTACAGTGATAAATGACTTGTGTGTTGTATAAAGAGGGACTGTCCTTGTCGGGCAAAAAAAAGCAGTTCTGGCAGGGCCACTGGGCAGTTTGGCTCAATGTGCTCCAAAATCGTAGCGGCCCCCTGCTTCTCTCTAAGCCCATCTCTGGGAGATGAGTCAGACGCAGAGCACATAAACAGACAGAGAAAAGGCGTCTGAGATTACAGTCGCTCTCAATGTAATAAGCTGCATTTGGCATGCTGTTGCTGCTTTCCTTACCCCCTCCCAAACCTTCGCTTCTTGACAGTTTTTGTTGTTCACTTTATTCCCCCCACCCTCCCTTGTCCAGCCAAAGAAGCTGGCCAAAGCCTCATTGGCCTCTTGTGTGTTTGGTTACCAAGGGATACCATGAGACAGAGCCACCTAAAATAGCCAGAAACATACTGAGCCAATCATCACAGCCCTCCCCGACTGATAGTCATGCCAAAATTGCTCCGCCTCTGCTCAAATCCTATCCAGAAGAAGCACTGTCTTTTTGCGTTTCAGACCGACAGTCAAGCAGTCAACAAGTCTGCTTTTATAACACAACATCCCTGGCCAAGTTCTGACCTTTTCCAAGTACATATGGAGACAATACAGAGAATGGCAAAGAAAACAGAGATGTTCATGATAAACCAGGCATTAGATTGTGAGGATTTGTTTTACATCTGGCATTCAGGTGAAGTTCAGACTTTTTTTTTTACCCAAATACACATGGAGTCAATATGGCCTGGACAGTGTAACAAAGCCTGTTTACAAATCATTTGCAAAGATTTTCTCCCCTGTGTCAGTGTTTAAACTAGACTCTTTTTTTTATCATTATTCATTTCAGAGCTTTTGCTTTCATCTGTTTTTTTTCCCATGTTATTTTTCACTGTGTGTTTTTGCCACTACTTTTTTTCAGAGTCTTATGTTCATTTTTATTCCATCTGCAGTCAGCAAGTGGAAGCCGTCCACATCTGCTTAAAATAATCACCTGAAAGTTTCAATTAAGGTATGTTTAACATTCAGCATGGCAAACACTGCTTTCTCAGTTTGTCGAGTGAAATATGCTTAGTGATGCAGCTAAAGTTATACGTTTACATACATCTTAGCCGCATTCATTAAAACCAAGTTTTTCCACAATTCCTGACATTTAATCCTTATCAGTTAGGGTCATTATTATATTTTAAGAATGTGAAATGTCAGAATAACACTACAGACAATGATTATTTGCAGTTTTCATCACATTCCCAGTGGCCACTCCTTTACTGTCACTTTGTTGTCCTTAAGCCATTTTTGCTACAACTTTAGAAGTATGCTTTGGGTCATTGTCCATTTGGAAGACCTATTTGCACCCAACTTCCTTCCTGTACAGATACAGTACAGGCCAAAAGTTTGGACACACCTTCTCATTCAATGTGTTTTCTTTATTTTCATGACTATTTTCATTGTAGATTCTCACTGAAGGCATCAAAACTAGTTCATTCATAATATAAT
>JAOTRJ010000030.1:12499264-12511011 GCA_028564905.1 Leptodoras praelongus | reverse complement strand
TGGTCCAATTTAGCCATGAAACCTCCCACACTAAAATGACAGGTGTTTCAGTTTCATTGTCTAACCCCTGTATATAGAAAAGGAATGGTCATCTTTCGCTTTGTGGCTTGCTAGTGCGAACATAGCAGTCAGTGTGGTCCTAGAACCACCTTCTTGACCAGGATACAGCATCTGACCGACACTGCAATGGATCGACCACAGAGATAGATTTTTGTGTTACAAAAGACCACCTGGCTAAAACCAATTTCAGCCTGTAAGCCACATGTCCGACGCACATCAGCCAGATTGCAGGCAGATTGCATCTTAGACTGATCCCCAGCAATATTCATTTCCATCGAGGTCATATATTTCTTTAACCATAACCTCAAGAGGAACCCCTGTCACTGACTTGTGAAAGTGTTCCACTTGGCTCTGACGCATGATATAACCCTAAGTTTCCTGGAAGTGACACATAGGAAAGAGGAAATTACCCACTCAGGTTCTTATCAAAATGCCCTGGGAGCGTTAGGTCAGTTGGCCTCGATGTCACCCTCCCCTTGACAAGCGCGCACCACTGAGCACAGGCAGTGCGGCAGAAACGACTGACAATCAAATCGTTTGTCGTCAAACATGGAGGAGCACTGGGGCTAACATCCCCCCGTCTGCCTTATATATAGTGAGCACACACACATCGATCTGGTTTCTATCCGGCTTGTCATCGCAATGAACCCTCTACAGTGTTAAACCACAGGGGTGACACTGGAGACAAATACAAGATACACTTCAACACAAGTGGACATCCACATACATTTTTTATTAACCTGATCCGTGTTTCTGATTCTGGATAGTATTTTTTTTAAACGCTCGTCAATCTTGTTATTCCGGCATAATTTAAAGCAATTAGTGGCGACCGAACATTTCTCCTCAGCCTTAAAAATAGGAAAAAAAACGCTAGGCCATTTGTAACACCCTGTGGACAGCTAATGAAAATGACAAACAGAGAGCACCCCGACCTCTGCATGTTGGAAATGCCTAATTGCACATCCAGACGCAGGGCTTTTCACAAAGCCAGCAACAAGAGCAGAGCTCTATTCCTGGCCTTGCTGTCACAGGGCACTTTTGTGTGGGCAACGAACATTTGTGTCATAGTATGCTCATTTTCCAAGCCACCCCAAATCACGACGACTCTCTAAACCACACAGAGGAGTGCAGCGCCGACGCTGGTAATCCCTGTAAAAACGAATCGTTCTAATTCATCAAAAGGGCCGGTTTTGTCGTAACGGTCGCGGGCCTCAGCAACATGATTTCATTAGCAAGGGGAGGGAAAGGAGGCTGTTCCGGGTAGCAGCTGTCACGCGCCAAGCGAGCTGAGGTAAAGCCCTATTCTCAGCAAGACTTTGCCGGTTTCAATTACGCACTAACCCCTGACCCCACGCAGCTTGGAACTGGGAGATGTGAGGAGGTGGTGGCCTCTAAGCCTCAAGCCCATGAAACAGAAAAGACCAGGATGGGACTCAAGGCGCTTCCAAATGAGGAATTTATTTCATTGTCTGTCAGTGTAGTAAATGGGGTTTCATCTCTGCTGCGGTAGTGGGGGGTTTATGTGTGTGTGTGTGTGTGAGTCTGTGTTTGTAAAAGGGGGCCAGGGCTTGGCATTTTCACACCTCCTTGGAACGCTTTTCTACAGACATGGCCATCCTTTAGAGGGACCACCTCCTCTGTTCCTTCTTCTGCCCTTTTTGACCTTCTGTCTATGGTCAATGTGGAGATTGCCAAAAAGAGACAGCTGCACTTCAGGCTTCCCGCCTCCAGCCCCTGTTGCTCCTAGAGCTTTTCTCTCTTTTTTAATGCCCCTCTCCCTCTTGGTCACTCTCTTTCCCTCCCCCTCTGAGCGCATCAAATGCTTTGAAGGACTAAATGACCACCAAGGCTTTGCTGCTGCCTAAATTTCTATAGTAAACCTTCATATGCCTCCATGTATTTAGTGTTATACTTATACCACCACTCATCCACTTACACTGAAAACAACAAAGATCCTATTGTAAAAAAAAATAAAATGGTTTCAGAATGTTTTTTTTTTCAATGACAAACCTCAAACTATTGGACATCCGTATGTTTTTATGTAACGTGTAATTTCTGTTCAATCTCTCTGTGCAAGAAATCTCAAAACCTAGCATAAATGTCCTGGCATAAAAACCTAGCATGAGATCAGCCGGCACATATTAGTGAACCGGAAGACGGTTTTTAAGAACACACCATCGCAGGGCATTTGTACGCCCGCAGTTCCTTGGTGTTATCGAATAAAAAGAAGGCAATCAATTTCGGCTTGTGGTACGCTCAGTGAAAGATGCTGATGCCTGCATTTCGACTTTCATTCAGTAAGCATGCAATTTCTCCCTAATTATGGCCAAATTACAGGCTCCGACTGTGGGAGCACCAGCTACTCCTCCCCTTCTGTCCCAGAATTCTTCACTCTTGCCATTTTACCGCTATGAAGTTGGCAAGGAGGAGCAACAAGGCGCAAAAAGACGTTGGATGTATGTTTTGGAAAATTGTACAAGCACACAGTGAGCGCACTGAACTGGGCTTTCGGGTTCCGTGCAAAACTGAGACCCGAGTTAATCGTGCGCCATATGAAATACTGCCTTAAAAATATTGCCGTCATCACACCGAGATTTATTTAAGTGCAGTAGCAGTCAGTGATTCATTCTGATAAAAAAATGCATACAGGGCAGGTTTTATTCTCAAATTAAATTACACTCAAATGTTTCCAGCTTTTGTCAAGTATAATGTCTAAACACTGGCCGGTAGGAATTATTACTATGGAGACGCACAGTGAAACACAGTCTACTTCACATATTTCAAATTATAGCTCAGAAGATCATAAATATTTCAAAAAGGCTAAAATCCCCCACCAAAAAAAAAAAAAAAAGCCGGCTTGCAGTTACTTAATCCACATGTAAGTCAATGAACTCATTGAGTCGAAATGCCACAAAAGGTTAACGGCAGAGTTGCATTGCACCACAGCAGAGCCGGACACCCTTCATTTGACACGCAGCCAGCTGAACAGTTACAGACAGTATGACAGCATGCAGAAAACAGTGGTTTGTGCCTTGGCAATAAGCCAAACGGTCTACTGTTCTATAATGAGTTCTGCCACAGCAGAGGGTCAGAGAGATGTGGAGGGATAAAAGCACACAAAGCAAGAACAGCTTGTAATGTTCTCTCTGGATCTCCTGGCTAAACTATGGGCAAATAAAAATTTAACTCATGCACTAAATTTAACCTCTTATCATAACGTTTAGAGAGGCGGTAATTAGGGTTAGACTGATACTGGTATCAGGTATCAATCATTTACTACAGTACTCAAAGTACATTGTCATTCTTATCTGTTCATTAGCTTGACTGTGATCTGGATGTATTTCACAATCAAATGAATGATCAAATTAGCTCAAAAGACTGTTTACATGCCATCACGTCTTAAAATATGAAACTCTGCATGTGGTCTTTGACAGCATATGGCAACAACCAGAATAAACAGAGCAAATGTTCCAAGACACCCTTGATTGCTTAATATTGAGTAAGTTACTTATTTTGGTATCAGTATCGGTATGACGTGTACCATAAAAACATGTACTCATTCTAGTAATCTGTATGAAAAAAAAATGCTATTTGATGCATCCCTAGTGATAACGATAGGAATTACTTTGCACTCCACTGCGCTGCACTATACTCACCCTCTTTCTGGGGGGTCCTTTGTCTTCTTCCTTCCCACCTTTAGTGCTCTTGCCATGCTTGGATGTCTTGTGCTCCCCAGGCTGTTTAATAGTGACGCGGATCTCGGGTGGACAGATGTAGTTCTCTAGGCTCTTGGGTGGCTTTTTGGCCCGCTTGGTGGTTTGGATCTTCAGTTTGAGGCTGCCTTCTGAGAAGCTTGCCTCTTTAATGGAGAACTCCTGCTCCTCAAGGCTGTCTCCCTGCACCCACTTCTCGCTGTCTGCGATGGAAGTGACGTCCATGTCTTTACCCAGGCCGAGGTCTTCATCCTCCTCGTGCTCCTGCTGCTCACCAGTCAGACCAAGCCCCTTCACCGGGGTGGCTAGAAGGCCCACCTCGGTAAGATCAGCCCTGTTGATGGTGGTCACAGTGGAGAAGAACTCCTCGTTCCCTTTGGGCCTTGAAGGGCGAGTTAGGTCCCTTTGCTCCATCAATGATCCCAAGACGTGGTTCAAGATGTAGGAACCAGAAGGGAGCCAAGATGACACAAAGGGGGTGCCGGTGACAGTGGATCGTGTTCAGTCAGAAAGGGATGTGATGGATCTTGACTCTATTCCTCCTTGAATCGTACAAATCTTGCAAACGTATGCATTTCCTGGTGTGAGACTGTGAAGAAAAGAAACACAAAAATGAGCAGTTTAAATGTAGCTTTTCATTAGAAAAGGATAGAAAGAATCCACAGTAGTCAAAGAGACTGGACTAGATCTTCATCAATTCTGTAATGAGCGCAATTAATAACAGACCAGACTTCATTGCTGAATGGAGCGGCTGTGAAAATGCCCCACTGTATAATCATTTCCCATTAACCAAGCAACATCAGTTAGCCTAATAAGACAAATGTCCCTGTGTTAAAACAACAAATTAATCTAAATGGTGGTGCATGCATCTACCTTATACTGGAACAGTGATTGCCATTCACCACAGGCATACTCCCAGACACCATAATTACATCACTGACCAGCTCATTTGCTTTGGTGGTCAGTTGAGTAACCCCAGTCCGGTGTGAAAGTGAACAAATGAGGCCTCTAGCCCTGTGATAAACACCTCTCAGACATCAGACAGACCACAACCTGCACAGTCAGAGACCTGAAAAAAACCAATTAGGCCTGAACACAACATGTCCGCTGCAGGCTGCTAAGCATCAAAAGGGAAGTATAAATGAGCTTCACTCATTTCCTTTGGGCCAATTATAATGTGAGCGATGGGACAGATACAAACCAGGAGCTTGCTGGGCCAGAAAGGGTCAGACAAGCTGAGAAAAGTGGAAGTATAGATAGATACTTCTGAAGGTGTGCTTTCAGGAGACTGTTTGGACTGCTATAGAATGTACATACTAGTGCATCTCAAAATATTAGAATATAGTGGAAAAGGTAAACTGTCATAATTTATATTCCTTACATATGAAGTGACATTTCTAGCCTTTTTGTTTTGTTATGATTATCATCATTATGCCTTACAGCTCATCATCAAAATCAGAAATCCAGTATCTCAAAATCCAGGGGAAGACGATCATCAACACCCTCCACAACTCCACAGTAGGTCGTTGCTGAAAAGGCTGGCTGTTCACAAAAGAAATATTCTAATCATTTGAGATACTGGATTTCTGCTTTTCATGAGCTACAAGCCATAATGATCAAAATAAAAAACAAAATGCTTGAAATATGTCTCTTGATGTGCAATGAATATAAACTATATGACAGTTTTCCTTTTTCAAATTAAATCATGAAAAAATTATGTGGGAACTGTTAATCCTGTTCAT
Organism: Leptodoras praelongus; assembly: GCA_028564905.1. Taxonomy (NCBI): domain Eukaryota; kingdom Metazoa; phylum Chordata; class Actinopteri; order Siluriformes; family Doradidae; genus Leptodoras; species Leptodoras praelongus. The sequence continues at coordinate 12,505,496 of JAOTRJ010000030.1, read as the reverse complement.
TGATGATAATGATTTAAAAAATTATTTTAGGTACAGATTGTAATATGTTTCTAGGGTAAAGCTACATAGGGTAAAGGTACATACTCTTTTCTCAGTAAAAGATACATAGTAAATGTCCTAAAGGTGTATGTTTGAGGGTTACCACCCCACACAACAAGGAAAGGAACAATTTAGCATTTGTGCCTTTGTGGTACCACCTACTCAGTGCTAAAATAGTATAGACTCTTCTTGTCCTCCCCCTTCTACCTGAAACCTATCAGGCTAAATACCTTAAAAATGCCAAGACCACATCCTGAAATGTTTTCAGTTAAACCAAGCAACAAGCCAAAGCATGCCATGGCAGTTCACTTCAATGACGGCTCGATTAGTTACAATAAACCGTTACGGGAACAGCCCCTACGATACTTGTTTGCGAACCTAATGCTCTCAAGTGATTCCCTTAGCGGTGCCCATGTTGTGTGAGCATTGATGGGTATTGATCAAGGACCAGGGACTTTACTCCTCTCACTGGCAGAGCTCAATCTTTCATCCTGCTTAACGGCTGCTGGCCAGGTGTCTGACAGCTCTCAGCGTCATTTTCCCTTTTCAGCTGCCTGACAGGTGACGGATGAGAAGGCACAAAAAACAACAGCTATCACCCGAGTGCCCGAGTCCACACTAGACTAAACATCTTCGTTTATCCATCACATGGTGACAGTCGTAATGGTGTAACGCCTGGTCCATTCCATGATGAGTCAAACACAACCAGTAATAAATCGTTTACGCTGTGATGCATCATTAGAAGTCTATTACGCTGGAGTTTCCTGTGGAGTCTTGGGTGTTCTGGTAGGTTTAGACATCAAAAAACATGTTTAGGGAGCCTACTGCATGTTCTGTTTGTGATTATAGCTTAGGTGGAGATGTCTGAGGTGGATTGAAGTGTCTAATAATGATACAGTTGTAATCTTAGGTATGTTTCCATCCAGAATTTTAAGATTCAGCCAAAGAAAATGTTACGTTGCAATACATTTGTACTGTATATTCCCTGCTCACACCCACACCGCGTTCCCCAGATAGGCTCTGGGTACGAACCTGAGCAGGACAAAGCAGTTACTGAAGATGGATGAATGACACAATGAAAGAATGAACAGAAAATATGAGTCAGGGCATATTTATGAACATATGAACATTCTGTTTTGGGGGGGTTTCTTTCTAGTTCTCCACTACCACACAACAGCTATCAAACAGGCAGGGCGAAGGTTTGTATGCTCTTAATCGGAGACACAAAGCTACCGTGTCCCGCATCTTTTTGAACTTCCACTCGCGCTACATCACAAGGCCCACAGTAGAACAAAACGCTATCTACCCACTTCTGCATACATGAGCTCAGTGACATCCCTCCCACCCAAAAAGCACAGGAAAGCTTTGCTCTGTGACTCCCTCTGTGGCATTGTAACTGTGGCATTAACAGGATCTGAATACGACAGAGCTCGTTCTCAAAACGGCAACATCTCGGCATTATTCACCCTTATTCCTGGTATTCCCTCTCGGGTATAAGTTAAACTACATATAAACTCCTCTACTACATACACAGAAAGCCATGTCTCATTGGAAAACTCACAAACCAAACTAGCCACACTTTGGAACACTTCTTTTCTCTAATAACCACAATATCAATTAGATCAGAGCCCGAAGCTTATATAACAATAACCCCTATCTGGCCCTGCAGGCAAACCAACTGTGAGCTAATTGTCCAAGACTACAGTCTGTTCAAAAATAGGTTTGTTATTTTTCACAAATATGCCACAGGCATATGCTGGATTTTCTGCTAATTGCACGAAAGGGTTCTGTGTCAGCAATGTCGCCTCGGGCTGCTTCTAAAGGGAATAGATTCAGACGTTTGTCCTTCAGGGCCTTTGTACACGGATCTGCTCTATCCTCTTTCTGGGCGCATCTCAATTAGGATGATCACAGCTCTGTGTTGCAATTATCTGAATGCACTGAATTCACTACACCGACACACAAAAAAACAGCCCTTAATTGGCACAATCATGACGTACCCGTTTTAGTTATGCGATAGACGCTTTGTGCTTTAGCGCGTTAACAAGCTTGGGAGAAACACCAAGTAATATTTATTTTAAAATCAGGCTTGGTAGCGTGCTGAAACCTTGGAGCGCAGCAAAATACTTGACAGTAAATAAAGGAGTAAGCATGAGAATGAGGCTGATTAAGTAAGCAGACTAACAGTGTTTGCTCCTCCCTGGGCCTGGCTATCACACATACTGTGAGTGTGAACAGATTCCATCCAGTAACTCAGCCCCTTTTAAGGCGATGAACAGAGCGCACTGAAACAGGCATGCAAAAAAAAAAAAAAAAAAAAAAAAAAAAAAAAAAGCAGCCCTGCCAAAAAGTCAACATATTCACACTTTGCTCCATTGCGGTAATAAATACTGGGAAAACCTTCGAGGTGTAACAGCATATCCTTTGAACAAAGGATCCTAAAGGAAGCCGTTTTCCAAAGCCAAAACACGAAATAACTATTTAAATCTTTTTTGTTATTGCTTAGTCGAATGCTCACATTTCACAAGCTGACAACGCATCCATGAGTACTGTCGGCTACTAACAAGATGAGAAGATGATATAACGCAGGAAGCTCTCTTACAACCGACATGTCACGAGTCCATTCAGCACTTGTCTCATTACAGTCTATTCATCGCAAGTAGCGTCAACGGGCCAGCGTTCGAACGCTTGTCAGCTACAAGCCCAATGGCATATTCATACGCTCTTGGATGAGAACTTTCAAGAAGGAAGCTGTCTGACCTATATGCAGCTCACCACCTAGGGAGAACTGACCGTATTCCCCCGTCTACAGATCAGCGTGTCTGGAGTGGCAGGGTTGACAGCTCTCTCAGAGAAGCCAAACAAATGCCTGGAAGTCCTCCACTAAATACTCAATTCATCTCCCTTAGCCACAGTTGTTCAATGCAGACCTCAACGGCCATAAAGGCAATGCATTACAGATGCAAAATTGCGGCTCAGACCAGCTAAATACAGTACACAATGCGTCCGAGGTTGAAAAGTAACATCTAATCCATCTCTGGTTGCATGACTGGATGACACTGGTTGGGTTAGACATGACTACCATGTACCCAAGTAGCTGGCCATGATTACATCCTCTCAATTTTGGAGCTTGGACAGACATTAGCCATGGACGGGGAAATGACGTACAGACCGGTCTGGTAAATCTGGTTTATTCAGAGGCTTATGGTGCTCAGAAGGAACACGAGTATGTTGAACATAACCGTCTGGAGCACTATTGAAGCAAGGTAACTCAGCAAAAACATGTCAACAAATCAAAAAGCAGCTTCCTAAAAGAGAGCTCATCTGTCTCCAATGGGGAAAACATCACCAAAAAGGAAATCGGGTGCACTGGCAAAGCCACTTTTGTCTGGCTCTGTGGAATAAAACGATTTACAGACACAAAGGTTAAAATATATATAATTACACCTTTTATTTCCAATCAACATGTCCTTTCAGCATAACCGTCCAATTATCCTGTAACAAATCCAGTGATGCAGAACAATCTAAACATCCTCTATACAGTACATCTAGCAATGCATGCCATTATTTTTCTCTTTTGGTATCATCATCTAATAGCCAAAGCCTTACTTTTCTTTTCTTTGTGGTCTACTTTTCTTTTTCTTTTAGCGGAATAATGAATGCATTATTGTTAAGCTAGACTTTTTTTTCACCCGATGAGACAGGAATTTCAACCACAGTGTGGAAAACAAAGTGGTTTAAAAAAAAAAAAAAGTCCTCCTCCCCCTCCTCCACATCTCCTCCACGTCTCACTGCCAAAAGGTGTTCTTGCTCTGATAGTCTATTTGGAGCGGCTGCCAAAAATGAGATTTGTCCTTGGATATCTCCCGCTCTTCCTTTGTCTCTTGTCAGGACTTGGATGTCCTCCAGCGAAACTCATCCCAGCCAGGAAAGAGGGAGCTCTATCCACACACATAAACATCACTTGGATTTGTGCTTTAGTCAACCAGGGCTGCATTCCCGTAGTGCAAATCAAACATGCTATATGTGGAAGTAATGTCTTTTTAGCTTTCGTGTTCAGTGGGGCACAAGTCTAGGAGTTAGAAGCATAATAGTGTACCTAATCTATACCTAACTGTACCTAACGCCAATATCTGTACCTGTTTAGTGCTCCATGTATATCTGTATTTGGATTTAAACCCAAAGTGGGCGTTGACTACATCAGAAAGGTTTTGTCTTTGTTTTGTAGATATTTTTTTTTTATTCACTATGAATTTTATCACTGGGCCTGGGAAACAAACTGAAAAAAACCCCAGTGGTAGAAATGCCAGCACTGTCAGTATCATCTCTGAATTCTGGCTCTGACAGTTCCTCAACCTCTGCTACATCTCTCAAGTTTAGTAAAAACTAGAAGTGTTAGCATGATTGGGGGTTTTTTGGCTTATAAAAATTAACAGTACATTTTCTAGATGGACATTGTCATTCTGAGCAGTATATTCATAGATCTGGCTAGGAATCTTGTTGACAGGAAGGACTTTGACTTTGGGTTTAATAAATAATCTCAGTAGTTCTTTTCCAACACAGTCATGAGTGGGGGTTAATAGCCACCCCAGTGCCAAATTATCACAGTGCACTCAACACACAGAATGGTTACAGAAATATGAGGGGCTCCATCACCTTCACTAATAGCCCCCACATGTCCCAGTCATGGTAAACCTCATGTAACCGCTGAAAGTCAGGTTGTCATGGCAACTAAAATTACGGCAAACAATGTAAATCATTTTCATGCATGCCTCAGTCCTGCCCCGGGCTAATACATAGCATTAGTCTCCATCTCCATGACTATGGCAAGCATAGCTTAGAAAACTCCTTGAACTGGATGAATCATTTCAGCAGGACTCTCGCTGCTCTGGGGCAATCGGAGGGGCAAAAACCTCCCTATCATTAACCACATACTTAATTAACAATGTTCCCTGAACACTAGTGTAACTCGCTGAGTGAATACTGAGCCAGATGTTCATATACAGTCTCATATTTTACACAGTCGTTCTGCTCTAATAAGCACATTCGCCGCTTTATAGATGACTTTACATTAATGCACGTGTAATAGCTGCATTTTGCGTTACCTGTAACCGGCACATATTTATTCAAAGAACTGTTCTATTTTAACAAGAGTTACAGACACGGCTTCGGTGTTCTACTATAACCAAACTTTGTGACTTGTGTTATAGCATATTAGTAAACCTAACAGTTATACACAGCCATATTTGTAGCGTAGAGACGTCTTCCCGGTCTGCATTAATATTATGAGTCTCTCACCTGTGGTGTAACCTTTCCATCAATGTGCACATTCGTAAAACAGGTGTTCCTAGGTCAGCACGCCTACATGAATATGTTAGAAATCAACTGTAAAATTTGTAGGGATGCCAAAAAAATGTTCCATAGCACTGGGTAGGCCTGATCTCATACTGACATCCTTTTTATTTGAGCTGAGTATCTTCAGGCCTCTGCTGCTTAGTTATGTGAAACCTCAGAGGCATGATGGCAGGGTGCGTTTAGACGTGTTGTGTTGTGTGTTTACGTGGGAGATCTGTGTCCTGTCAGTCAACGTAATAGGAAGTTAAAGAGATCAGGGGAAAAAACCTTGATATTTCATCTCAAGCTAGAATCAAACCTGATACTGATGCTCAATAACACTACATCCCTATATACTGTATGTATGTATGTACGTATATATATATATATATATATATATATATATATAGAGAGAGAGAGAGAGAGAGAGAGAGAGAGAGCGATTACCTCCCACTTCAGCCAGAAAATCTGATCAGCTACTACCTGAGTCAAAAACCACTACAAATCAGAGCACTGTTCCCTGACTCCTCCCCTTTTTTATAATGAACATATAACCAATGTAACCACACTGCATATGTGGCATGGTAGTACAGTGAGTACCGTTACCACCTCACACCTTCAGGATCCCCAGTTTCATCCTGGCTTACTCTCGGTGTGGTGTTTTGCGTCTGGCGTCCTCCACGTGCTGCACGGGATTCCTCCGGGTTCCCCAGTTTTCTCCCACCTCCCAAAAACATGCATGTAGATGAACTGGCCATGCTAAACCACCCCTCAGTGTGAACGACCACATATGCATGGATGTATGCATGCCCCCCTGGGACTGTCATCCCCACATGTGCAGGGTGTGGATCCACCATGA
>JAOTRJ010000030.1:12451089-12461567 GCA_028564905.1 Leptodoras praelongus | reverse complement strand
CCACCCGGGGATCGAACCCGGGTCCTTCTTGCTGTGAGGCGACAGCGCTATCCACTGCGCCACCGTGCCGCCCTCAAGAAGCTAATGTCCAATGGTATTTTTGGTCACTTTTATAAATAGCTGCATGGACTGCGTTGACTTATTTTTGTCTTATTTATTCTCATTCTTTAGGCACCCTGAAGAAAAAGTTGGTCTTTTAGATGATGTGGTTTGGAGACTCCTGCCTGGTTTTGAGCCATGTGACCTCTAGAGCTGCTGCAGACATCCACTTATAAATAAAACATTAGTCGACCTTTTGGTATAACTAACTGTGACTGCTGGAACGGGCATATTTAAGTATGATGATTCGACTGATCATATTTTTTTTCAGTTATTTTTATACATATGGTATGTAATTAAATTATGGTGAGAACACGCTGGCTTTGTGTCTTGATTAAATTCCACAGTTTGACAGCACAGGAAGAACAGTTTTGAAAAGCTGCTCCTTTAATACAGCGTGTCCTTCATTTGGCAAATTAGAGCTTTAAAAAAAAAAAACCTTCCTCATTGTCTTGAACAATGTATTGCTTTGAAAAACCAAGTGATCATTTTGAGAAATGTTCTACTGTGACTTGGGGAAGGTTTTTATTTTTTTTTTCTTTAGGTATCAGATTTCATATCCAGAAAAATGAGATTAGGCTTTTGCATCTCAGGTGACTCACGATGGAGACTTGTGTTCCAGGGACGACTAGGAATGATACAGCTTGCATAAGGTAAAAGATCTGCGCAGGCTGGACTCGGATCCCAATCAATCTTTATTGTGTAGCAAATCTAATGGTAGACATTGTCACACAGCAGCTTCCTGGTGTAGTGAGGAAGCCAAAGACTTCCTGAGACCATATGAGACATAAGACACTTAGTATTTGTTATAGTAAACATGACGAAGAAGCCTTGAGAGGAACCAGACTCGTAATTGAACCCGTCCTCTTCCTGGGTGAGACGGAATAGTGGGATTGTAAATCGTTACTCTTGTACATGCTCTAAAGTGTGATAAAAGGACGACCAGGATGAACGTATGGTGAATAAGCGTCCTGGTATAAGAGAACAGGGACGCCTTTATGATCACGTCACCATTTGTTTACACTTCTGAGTTAAAGTTTCAGTTCCAGGAAATTTCTTATCTGGCAACTGAAAGAAAAGCAATGGCTGTCACTCATCAGTGTTCGTTGCAGCTGGTCGTGTAAACATTTCCACACTGATTGAATACTTGGCAATGAAGCCCTGAGGGAGGAGCTGTTATACACCAGACACTAACTCGTTTAGCTGATAAGTGGTGTTCTTGATGCAACTCACATTCTGGTGTGAAGGGCATCCACAAAGTACACGGTAAACTGTGGCTGGCGTCCGGCCATGCCAGCATACAGTATCTCTGCATAGAGTGTTTGAAGGGCACTTGATTGAGAAAGAGTGGGTTGCAACTTTTCTGCTAAAATACAGGACGTTCCAGCTTTAGGATTAAAATCCCATCACTGCTACTGTGTCTGTGTCGAACCTGTGTCTTCTGTCGTGTGTCTGACTTTGCTCTGTTCAGTAATGTGCACTATTTACACGGTTTTGTATCTAAAAGAATCATTTCATTACAGATAAATGGTGTTACATGTGCAGAGAACAACACCAGAAAACAGTAGCTTACACTGAAGTACCAGAAAAACTGGTATGACGGGTAATACTTGGTAGGTCCCCTACGGGATCTTGGAGGGAACGTTGCACAGTCCTCACGCCGGTGTTTGTTGAGGCCCCAGCGTTACTCGAGGCAGTGTTGCTCACCTATCACGCAAAACGATTCTCGCCAATCGACACCGCTCACGTTCACCCAGAGACTTTTCACGGACATGCTGCTGCCCAAAGTTTGAGGTTTTGCCACAATTCTTGTAGTCACTGTACACCCTTGAAACTTGAAATGCTCTTAATAAAAATCCAAACTTTGCTTCTACCTCCGAAACCTCATCTCACCCGCTCCAACTATTAAACCGTAAAATTCGTATAACTCACAGCAGAAACACCTCTAGAAGCTTCCATAGATGTCTTATCACTTTATATACACACTGACAGACACAACCCATGGCGTGCATATGCTGTAGGTGGTGTTGCTATGTATTTTGCATAGTACCAGTTTTTCTGGCACTTCAGAAAATGTGCTTCTTAAATTGCACCTTAGTGCACTGCACTTTAGAGCTTAAAGGATGCTTGAAATTATGAGCACATCATGCACTCTGGTGTGACAGATAACCGTGTTATTTCTAATAATAATAAATATAATTTCCTACACGACACCAGTGTTAGTATTGTGCAGTAGTGTCGCTGTAGTATAAATGAGCGTTTACGTAGGCCAATCTCGGCCCGAGCTCCACGGTCGGATCCTAATGTCTGTCTTTTGTGTGTATAGCGCACTACATAGGATGCAGAAGCCGCGTGAGCAATAGCGCGCCTATGTAGGGAAGACGCAGGCGTTTGGAACGGAGCCGGCGCTCAGACAGCTCACCGGTAGTTTATTGTGTGCTGGAGAAGAAACGAGTGCGTTCAGCGGGGGGAGCTGTGCAGTGTGTTCAGTGTGTTCAGTGTGTGCTGTAGCCAGGGTCTTTTTTTTTTCTGTCTAAGGACAACATCTGTCCAGAAGTCTAGCCGTGTATGTGAAAGCTGCGTCTGTGGACGGCTGTTAGAGATGTGCGCTGCGTGCTGTTTGTCTCAGGTGAGTACCAGGACATTACAGATGTTCAAACGTGTTTGTTTGGGTTGAGCCTGTAGCATAAACACACACACACACACACACACTCGCTCGCTTTATTTATTTATTTATTTATTTATTTATTTGGACGGTTTACCAAAATTGTATAATGTTTAGGTGTTGTTAATGTGAATAAAAAGTGCTCGGTGGTGTGAATGAGAGCTTGTTTGGGAAGTTGTCTCCTCGAGTCTTTTGTTCGTGTGCCGGAGAAGAAGACGGAGTTGTCGGGTTGTTAGCTGGGGAAGCTATGGGGAAGCAACTGTGGCGCCCGAACTGCGCTTTAACAACATTTCTTTTTCATTTGATTTAGTTTCAGAGGCATTGTGTGGTAATGTTGTGTTGGTAAAGCTGTTCAGGAACAGTTCCAGCTCCAACATCACATCACAGTGGAGAGGACGCCTTTACAGCCAGCTGTGATTGTCCCAGATACACCACCATCATCATCATCATCATCATCATCATAAACCTCATCCTTCTGCTAACTTGCTTTTACCTTGTAGGCTCAGATGGAATTACCATCCCATGAACCCTTCACTGTCTCTACAGATGAAGTCAGAAATGATCACAGTCTTCTTCACTCTTCCATGCTTTCACTTGCACCTGGAAGCTCCTTGTCGTTTCCTGGATACACCGAACTGACCGGATTTAGACACAGGAAGCGCGACGTCTACGGTACGAGACGTCTAATAATCTGTCCCGAAGGAGAACAAAACATTTTGTCGACACGGTCCCTAAGACATCCCGAGTGTGCTAATTTTCTGGCTTGGAGTGGCCCACGGTTCCCTTTGTGTGCTGCGTGGTGTGCGGGTGGTCTTTTCACTTCCTTGTTGGGTCCATGAGGCTGCTTGTTTGCATAAGATTAGCTGTGGAGAACAGCCGGCTGGCAGGCCTGCCTCATTAAAGGCTAAAGCCTGTCAGGAGTCACTTGCCTACAGGGCATGATCGGATCACACGCCTCTTTTGTGCCCATTCACCTGATGTCTCGGAGACGCTTTCCTATTGTAGGGGTCCAGAGGTGATCCCGGGACGCTTTTCAGGGCTGGTGAAAAGGGTTCGTTCGAATCCCATGAATGTTTAAAGAAAATAAAAAGAAATCCCTGGCTGTGATATGATGTCAGGCTGCGAGATTAGATTGCGATGTCCTTCAAGGTGCATTTTGTCTACGTGGTGGTGTAAGCGGTCTGACCGGGTTGTGGATGAAGCGTAATTCAGACAGATGATGTAACCGGTGTGCAACTGTGAGATCTCGTAGGCAAGTGAAATTTCTATAAAAAGTTATCGTCTAATTGTTGCTGCTTCACATACAGATAGCTGGGAGTATTGGGAGAAGGAGCATTCAACTTTTTCCTTATATGAACTCCGGACAATATTCGGAGAATGGACATCATCAGTAATTCCCTTTCACACATGTATAGCACACACAGGATTCATGATGCTTTCACACCGACTGGAAACAATACTCCGTTTGGTTTAGTTGAGGTGTAGCGCATGGGTGGAGCGTGCATGAGGCAGGACGTGACGTGACGTGAAAAATAGCACAGCAGAAATCACAGCGGTAATTTGATCATAAACAACCGGATCTCTTGCCATTCCTTGAATCCATGTGTCGATTTCCGGCTCAGATCTTCCTGAATCTTGGCTCTTCATGTAACCGACCCTCCTTCTTCACCCCCGGGTGTTTATTTCTCTTCCACGTCACACACCCGCTCACTCGCCGTTCTGAACTTATATTACAGGGTTTGTACTAAGCGAGCCAGCAGGGGAAAGTCTGTTTACTGTCCCATTCAGACTTTTGCATTCTTACAGAATGTCTGGATAAGTTGCAGGCGTGTGTGAAACAGGTAAACCGGAGTAAGAGTCATGCGGATTTGTGGCCGGCGTGACCGAATGGCGAGAGCGTTTACGTTTTAACGACTTAACCATTAGTTCATGGACATAAATAAGACACTTCGGTTAGAAGTGGTTATGTTTTGTTTCTCTGTTGTGCCTCGTGATGTTGTGCAGAGACGAGGCGTTTGTTTTGAGCTTGAAGCAGGAAACAAATACACACTTTCCTGTCGATTTGTCATTAAACTTTCTACTTTCGTTGAACTATAGAATTTTTTTTGGGGTACACTGCTCACTTCTGATACGGTTTTTTTTTTTACTCGCACTTTCAGTCATTACTGTTATGATTAGCACATCCTCCTTTAGTTAAACAGCAGATAGGTTTGATATTGTTCTGTCAGAATGATTCCCTGTGGGGTCGGTGAAAAATTATATTTTCTATGACACTAATGCCCTGAAGTGCCAAAAAAACTGGTACGGGAGCCAGTGCAAAATCCATAGCAGCGTCACCTGTGGACGCCATTGGTTGCATCCGGAGGCGTGTATATAAAGCGATAGACATCTGTGGAATGTTCTAGAGCTGTTCCTACTGTGAGTGGCAGGTTATCACGATTTTGTGATTTTCAACACAGTTGATGAGTTGGAGCGCGTCAGACGGGTCATAGCATTTCGGAGGTAGAAGCAAAGATTGGATTTTCACGTCCGAACATTTCAAGGGTGTACCGTGACTACAAGAATTCCGGGATATCCTCGATCTTACGACAGCAGCGTGGCTGTAAAAAGGCTCTGTAAGTTTGAACGTGAGCAGCGTCGACTGGCGAGAATCGTTTCACGCGATAGGTGTGCGACACTGCCTCAAGTAACTTCGGAATTCAATGCCACAAACATCAGCGTGAGGACTGTGCAACGTTCCCTCCATGATCCCATAGGGGACCTACCAAGTATTACCTGCTATACCAGTTTTTCTGGTACTTCAATATATTACATTTGATATATTTTGTAGAATATTGTTATGCCTGAATGTCACTGGTCACAGGTGTGAGACATGTTTAATCTTTTTATATAGATGGGATTCTGGCTGTCTGATCCGTAAACTTGTAGTAGTAGTTTTAGTAGTAGTAGTAGTAGTAGTAGTTTTAGTAGTAGTAGTAGTAGTAGTAGCACCTCTGCCACAGCGGTGTGGGAAAGCATTGTGTGAAGCGCTGTCTGTTGCCAGCCTGCTGTGGATTTCACACACACTATCACTTCTCATCTATGCAAGAGCCCACAGAGCAAACTCTGCTGCTGCTGAAGGAAAATCGTTTACCCTTTTACTGTCTTTCCCCTCCTTCATGCTCCCTATTTGCAACTGAAAAGCCATTTCCTTCATCGCACAAACGATCGCAGACCAAACTCCATCCATCCATCAACGTCTTTCAGCCATTGATCCGGGTCTGTACTTGGTTGCTTGAATGTTTGGTGTAACTATGGTCCTCCAAACAGAGAAAAGCGTGTGTGCTACGTGTAAACAGTAATACGTTTACCTTTCCCAGAAAACACGTCAACAGGTCAAGTCTTTGTTTCAGTGCAAAGTTAAAAGTTGTCACATTTTGGCAATAAGAAAAGTCTATCTGAGGACTAAATAATAAAAGAATTTTTAGTTTCCATGTGGTTAGACTTTGGGATATTCTTTCCAAGGGTTTGTTTAATCAGTGGCACGTTGCCTTGAATGGCAAGTGACTGTTTTGAGACATTTGGAAGAGATTTGTCACTATTGTTGAGAGGCATGAAATGATTCACAAAGGCCACGTTTCCTGATTACAGGCCTCACGAGACGATCTTGAGATCAGTGAAATAGTGCACGTTTTTGTAATAATACCAAATCAAACCACTTTCCCTTGTTTTTAACATAATCCTTTTAGTGTCATAAATGTATAGGCTAAATAACAAAGTTGTGTCGTGAGTCAGGTGGTGCAGAATAGTGTGTAAGTAGACGTAGAGCTCATAAGGAATAGTACACAGCACACAACATAAGCAGCACGTTGTTCTGTGTCACGATAATGAGACAACGATACTCTGTCATGCCTACTTGCATCATTGTTTGACTCTTGGACGTTTAATGCCGGTTGTTCTATTACCATTACATTAAAGTAGTACAGATTATTGCCCCAGGGTTGTATGAGTACGAAAATCTGCCCAGCAACACGTCGAATCAACAACTGGGAGAAAAAAAAAAAAATCCCTTTGTGAACCAAATGTGTGTTTAAACGGTGGTATGAGTTCCGTAATTATAGCACGAGCTACTTATTTTAAATCCCGCCACCTGCTTCAGTATACACATCAAATGACTTGAATGATATCTTTTATAGACGACATGATGAGAGGACACCACGGCATCTAGCTGAAACATTCACTGATGACCTGATGGCTTTTTGTCAAGGGCACAGAGAGTATATAGTTAGAAAGTGCAGCATTAGAGACCGTTAGACGACTGTAATGATCCTGTGTTAGTCAAGATTAAGGCATTTATCTAGCTTGGAATACATTATTATATGATGTCAGTTAGAGACTAAAACATGGGACTGACATTGTACTTTGTGTTGTACTGGAATTTGTGTTTTATTTTCATCCATGATGTTTTGCTATTAACCGCGTGAGCAGGTTCTCGCAGAGCAACGGCGTCTTTAATATCAGCAAAAACGGCAAATATCTGCATCTGCCATCTCAGCATAATGATGAGCATCTGGTGAGCTGCCAGTCAACATCCAGAGGAAATCATCTTTGCGGTGAAGGCTTGTGCTGCCATTTCATTACATTTGTCACTACTGCAACGAGGAATCGTTTCACCGGTTCGGATGTTTTTTTTGTTGCATTGTGGATCATGAACATGATACTGCTTTAGACCGCTGGGACGAACAATAAATATGGCTCGCTTAGAGAGCACCAAATGTAAAATATCGACTCGGATCAGATCACAGTAGATGATTTTGCAAATAGAAGCTTCAAGTGGTTTCTGAGTGGAAATTACTAGAACAAAACCATGTGATTTCTCAAGCTGAAATGCTCTGTAAAGGATTTTTGTTCTGTCCTGTTGTAAAAATTCCCCTCCACGGTCTTTTTCACTTCCCAGCAGTGCATCCAGACGATATAAAGCCGAGAGGACTTCAGAAGCTCTCAGGCTGTATTGTGTAGAAGTCAGCGTGCAGGTTATCGGTCCTTCCACCTTTAACCCAGACCTCTTTGGACAGCTGGAAAGCACAAAAGAGCAACTTAGGAGGCTTTGGGAAAGGGCTTTGTCAGGGTTTTTCTTACTGTCTCTCAGTCGGAGGTAGTGGGGGATGGGCTGTCTCAAGGACGAACAAGTCTCTGCTATGCATCAACGCTGGCTGTGTTTCTTCACTACTACTGAAAGACCACGGAGGAATGAAGCTGAGGCTGAGCGAGGTCTCTCAGACCGGCCACCTGTCGTCATTAGCAGAGGGAGTCACTGTCTGGTTTTCTAATGCTGACTGGATCACATTTACTTTGGAATTTCTTTTGTCCTTTGTGGCACTCACTAGATTCCTGTCTCACATGGTTTAGATTCTGACCACGCAAATAAACCTGTAACTGTTCATGAAACAAAGAATCCCAAGTCACTAAGAAATACCTTCCTGGCACTTCTGAGAACAAGCACTTACTCTAATTTAGATTTGATTCACTCGTTTTCCTACAGCTCTGCACTTTTTGGGCTTTTAGTGATTCATGCATGTAACCTTGTAATCGCGTTGCATAAAGATTGCAGACGCAGGCATCAGATCTACACTGAAGCGGTTTTAGACGTGTGTCAGAAAATACAGAGATATTAACAGCGTGAATCTCTGTTTCAGATGCTAAAATGCGTATCTCAGTTAAATCAATGATAATTCAGTAGGAGTCAGTTCAACACCGATGGGATTAAAATGTGAAGAAAAGTGCTCAGGACGGGGGAGTTCACACTTTGCGGGTACTCCTTAACATGAGCAGCTGCACGTTTTGTTTTATTAGTAAGAAAAAAAGAAGAGGTTGCAGAAAGAACAACAGGAAGTGAATATCCTGGGTGTATTTTATCTTGCAAGTTTTGCATATAGCAGGACTGTTGTCATAATTTCCTGTTGGGCTTTTGTTGAAACTGAAATATTTCCACCCTTTTGATTCGCTGGTGTGTTGCCCTATTCCTCGCAGCAATGCTAGCCAATCAAGGGCCTCTTTGAAGAGGGTGGATGGCGCTTTCCTTTAAAGTGTTTTACTCTTCAGCTGTTCAAAAAGATGGTCTTTGTTGGCTTTGTCTCAAAGGAAGCACATGATAGTCTTTTCATTTCCTGATAAGTATCTGGGTTATGATGGGGGAAGACCTGACTAGTGGGTAGCGTTCAGCCACAACTAAATTAAAAAAAGACACAAAATAAGGGATGAATCCTAATAGATAAATAAATACATATGCAAACAAATGTACGTCCCTTATAGTAACTCACAGCACAGGTTTATGTACTATGATGTCGAGCACATGGGGAGCAGTAACACATGTCATCCTATACATAGCTAGCTTGAGCTGCTGTTCCACCAGTGTGACGCGTTACCCCACATTTGAATAGAAACCCCATTTCCAGAAAAGTTGGGACCCTTTATAAAAATGCAACACAACTAAAAAGTAAAATTTGTTAAATTGCTCGAACTTTTATTTAAGTGATAAAAGTACAAAGAAAATATGTTCACTGTTTTCAATGACAAACTTTGTTGTATTTTGTAAATCTAAAAAAAGAATATGATGCCTGCATACTCAAAATCAGACTGAAAAGGTTCTACAAGTAACACTGCAAGGTTCCACAATTAGCAGTTTAACTGGACACAGGTGAGGACATCAAGATTGAGTATAAAAGGAGCCTCCACCAAAGGCTTAGTCTCTGCAAGCAGCAGTGGGTCGTGATTCACCACTTTGTGCCAAACTTCATGAGAGAATAGTCAGTCAGTTCAGATACAGTGTTTCTCAGTGCAGGATTGCAAAGAATTTAGGTCTTTCACCATCTACAGGTCATAATATCATGAAAAGATACAGGGAGTCAGGGGAAATCTCTGTGCATGAAGGCCAAGCGCAGAAAGCGCTGCTGAGTGTGTGTGACCATCGAGCCATCAGGCGGTATTGTTTGAGAACCAGTTGTGCTACCGTGATGGACTCAGGGCTCAGGAGAACTTTGGAAAATCACTGTCACTTAACACAGTCCACCGCTGCGTCAAGAAATGCAACCTGAACTTGTATTATGCAGAGAGGAAGCCATGTATTAATTTTGTGGAGAAACACCAGTGAGAATGGGGGATCTGCATATGTGAAGGTACCATTGATGCGGAGGCTTATACTGATATCTTGGAGAGACATATGCTCCCACTAATACGATGTCTTTTCCCAGGAACTCCATGTCTATTTCAGCAGGACAATGCCAGGACTCATTCTGTACGAGTTACAGCAGTGTGGCTAGACAGACCTGCCTGCAGTCCAGATCTGTCTCCTATTGAAAATGTAGGGAACATCTTGAAGAGGAGAATCAGACAGCAGTGACCATGCACTGTTGAGCAGATCAAGTCTTGTACACAGCAAGAATGGGCAAATTTCCACTAATTAATTTCTTTATAATTAAAGAAAAGGTGATGTGACCCAGTGGTAAACACACCTCTGTCCCAACGTTTTGAGTGTGTTGCAGACATTCATTCATTCATTCATCTTCTTGGCTGCTTATTCCTTTTCAGGGTCACTGGGGAGCCGTCAGCATAGGGCACAACGCAGGAACTTGGAACCCTAGACAGGGCGCCAATCCATTGTAGGGCACACACACTCGCGCACACACTCACACACTAGGGCCACTTTAGAGACACCAATCAACCTAACGTGCATGTC
>JAOTRJ010000030.1:12437889-12448003 GCA_028564905.1 Leptodoras praelongus | reverse complement strand
TACAATGTAAATAGTCATGAACATAAAGAAAACGCATTGAATGAGAAGGTGTGTCCAAACTTTTGGCCTGTACTGTACACTCATCCTATCTACTCTATGTATATGGGGAGAATCTATCCCTTTACAAAAGCAAAGATCTTCAGAAGCTAGTCTTTGGAGCCGGTCTTCACAAATACCCTTTTCAACCACAACAAAATAGCAAGCACTGTTACTATGGCCTTTAAGACACTCACACACTCGTGAGGAAGCCAAGCTTCAGACATGTGAAGTCTTTATCTACAGTCAGACAGCAACCATAGCAGTGCACATAAACGTACAGCACCGCGGGAGACTAAAAGGCATGGTGAAGCTTGCTGGGCCGTCAACATAACACATAACACATTTTTAGACATTACAAAGTACACAGAACAGACTGCTTATTATTTTCTTCTCTCTGCACTGAGCTTGGGATGAATACATGCCAGCCATAGAGATGGTCAAACAGGAATGTTGTAGCACTGTGTAATGTGCACCCAGCCATTATGTTCTGGCCAAGCCTTTCTTTTTGTCCTTCCACTCGCCCTTTGACTGCCCGCTGTGTAAATGCCAAGCCAGAACAAGAGCCTAAAAAAAGTCAAACTCGACCAGAGGCTGCCTTTTGGAAAAAGGATTAAATGAGCACAAAGTGATGAAAGAAGGAGAAATAAATCTCCTGAATGCGTTTTTCCTGCTTAGGAATATAGGTTAATTGTACTGATTCACAATATTATAGAGCTGCTTGTTCTGCCTGATGAGATCTTGGCTGCTTTTTAAAGATTGTTTCATTTCACAGATTTCATCTTAAGTACAGTAAGAAGTTAAAATATAGAGCAGAAGCCAGTTTGTCATTTTTCTAGACAAAAACGTTCATGCTTATACTTTTTCTCTCCAAAATCCCGACGCTGTAAAGAAGCTGTCTGAATGGTTATTTCTAACTTTATTTCAATCCTCAGTGTTAATGGATGCCTCTGACAAAGGGAAAATCATGATTTATTCATTCTCATCCAATATTTATTCATCATTCATTCTCTGCAAGAGAGCATACCTATCCCATGTGGTTGTTTTGTGCTTTGGGGGGTAGACTAGCTTTTTTATCCTCATCCAATTACTAGTATCATTATCAAATAATGTAATAAATAAATTTTATTAACACATGTGCTCCACATTTGAGTCCCTGGTTTTCATTTTAGCACAGATGTGATGTCTGTATTTTTGTTGAGCATTACTCAGTATTCCCTCTGTACTCTGTTATGGCCATTGACCCAGTGCTGTGTTTATTCAATATCAATGTCCTGTTATTTTTTTTTTAAACATAAAACAGGACTTTGTGACGGCTAACATGGTATCATTCAAGATTCAAGATGAACTTTGTCATTCCATCATACTGGAAGAATGAAATAACATAAATTGGTTTCATGCTAAAAGCACAGCATGGTTAACATAACATATTGCACATAGCCGAAGATTGCACATAGTGATTATTACACATTAAGATAAAGCAACAAATGATTTACCATTAAATATATATGCATCAGAATTTGGTTATTTTGTTCAGGAGTCTGATGGCAGTCAGGGAGAAGCTACAGTATTTCTTTATTTTATTTTATTTTTTTTCCCCGATTTTCTCCCTAATTTTGTCGTCTCCAATTCCCCTTCCTTGTCACACAACATACTGCCAGTCAGGGAGGGCGAAGCCATCGCGTGCTTCCTCCGATACACGTGATTCCAGCCACCGCCTCTTTTCAAGCTGCGGCTCATCCAACTTTCGGGAGCGTTGTAGCGCGCTTGGAGGAGAGTGCACCCGCCCACCTCTTGTATGCATGAGCTCACAGACGCCCGTAAATGGACAGTGTCGCGCTGATTGATATGGAGGGAGAACGTATGCTGCCCCTCCCACCCTGCTCTCTGGGCTCCCGGCTACGGGGAGCTATAGCATCACCCGGATTCGAACTCCGGATGATGGGGCGAACGCGTTGTCGTTGCGCCACTCGGGAGCCCAGCTACAGAATTTATATATCTGTTCGTATTGCAGTGTAGACTAATGTGCCTTTTGCCCGAGTTCAAAAGGGTAAACAGGCTATGACAGGTGTGAGTGGAGTCACTGTGATGCTCCTGACTTTCGACAGGAGGCGTTTTTTGGCCAGATCCTGGATAGGTGGGAGTGTGGCCCCAATGGTCTTTTCTGCTGCCCTGTAATAGAATAATAATAATAATAAGTTGCATTTATATAGTGCCTTTTACAAACCCAAGGATGCTCTACATCAAAGGGAGAAGAGGAGGAGGGGGGGGGATCTAGGAGAAATAATGAGAGGCAAACGAACGTTTTAAGTTGGATTTTGAAGGAAGCCAGCATAGAACAGTTACAGACAGATTGAGGCAAAGAGTTCCAAAGTTTTGGGGCAGCAGCACTGAAAGAAATAAAATTATATAAAATTATAAAATTGTATTCCTCAGAATTGTGTAAACTCTCACATTGTTTATGCTGTAGTTAGTGTTGAACTGATGAATTCATGTTTATAAATTCACATATGAACGAGATATATCCATAATGCTCCAGGAAAATGTGATTAGCATGACCATACAGAGCAGTTTTCATATACACAATGTTTAGTTTTTTTCCTTACAAGCAGTAATTGTCTATGATTCTGTTTTAGATTCCATTTTACTCAGAGATTTGTAAAAAGCTGAATGCTGGAGAAAACTGCAGCGCCCTGGTCGGATACTCGGCCGTCTACAAAGTCTGCTTTGGCATGGCGTGCTTCTTCTTCTTCTTCTTCATATTCACCATCGGAATCCGGAACAGCACAGGGTGTCGGGCAGCCGTACACAACGGGTAAGCAGTACAGTGCTGTTTTCTCTACAAGCTTGCCTTGTTTCTCCCTGGCCCACTCCAGCCTTCTCAGATTCACCGGAGGTCCACAAGGCCATGTATCATTTGGCTAGATTTTTTTCATTCACTCCCCGCGGGCCCTGTTCTGTTCCATGCCCCTCCTCTACCGCCATTACCCGCCCACTCCCAACGAACTCAATAGCGGTATTAATTAAAAGCCTCGTCCAGAGGAAATTTCATTAGGAGGCGAGCTTTTTCTCCTCAAACGCTGTGCCTTAGGTCGTACAAGAGCTCTGCACTGTGCAATAATCAGATCTTTGTGTTGTATGCAAATGGCGTGAAGGAGAAGAGGAAGTGGCTAGAGTGAAAAGGAGTGCAAGAAAGCACAGTGCACGCAATGCCTGCAGGAATTCAGAACAGATCTGTGCCTTTCAAGACTTTACTAAAACACATGCCAGAGTAAGCAAAAAAGGGTAAAGGGAAGTTTCACAAACATGGAGAAATAATATGCACATGTAATACATATTATGGAAAAATAATATGTACTGTACATGTAATATTTGCATACTGTTGAGACTAATTCTATGGCTTTGTGTATGGCACAAAGTAAAGCCAGGCAGCTTGTTTTTTTTTTTTTTTGGTCTAAATGTTTACTCTGATTAAAGAAAAAGAGAGAGAACTATATTTATGAGCTTTGATTTCTGGCAGGATTTCACATATTCTGTTTATGTCCATCCAGGTTCTGGTTCTTGAAGTTTCTGGCTTTGCTAGCCTGCTGTGCTGGAGGCTTCTTCATACCTGGTGAAGAAAAGTTTCTTGAAGGTATAGTATAGCTTCCTTTCTTCTTCCACTCTTGTTCACTCCCTGTTACTCTCCTAGCTGTTGGGCATAACACGAACCTTTTATGAGCTTTCAACCTGGTGAGTGACGTTATCATTGTCCTGAACTGAGATCTCAAGTTTCCTGAGTTTTAGGTGTGCAAGAAACCATTTGACTCAAACATCTGTGCTCTGAACTGTGCATAACAGCTCCACCCTGACACTAAAGAAAAAAACGCCATTTACCACAGTGCTTTGATTTGATTTCTCGGTTTCTGGTTGGTCATTGTGGTAGATTGTGTTTCTTGCACAATAGTTCTGATGATAAATCTTCAAGATGCAGGTTTATCATTCTCATTATCATTTCTATAGTAAAACATACACAGGGTTGAATATTAAAGAAACGTGGTGCATTTTTCGATGAGCTGTTTATTTAACAGGAGTGGTGTAAGGAGTGTCCAGTGTCAGCATTTTGTCAGAGCAAAAGCTTTTTTCAGACATGGGAAACTCTTCAGGGTGGAGGGCTTTGTGGTTTGTCATTGTGTAAGGTTTATATATATATATATATATATATATATATATATATATATAACATGGTAATAAATATTTCTCCTGCTTTTTGATTATTAAACCAGCAGTACAGTCATGTGATACTACATGAAGTCAGAAAGCATGTCTTTAGTTTGTTTGTTTGTGAGTTATTTGGGTGTTGAATCGCGTACTTGTTGTCAGTGGAACTGGGAGAGCAGTCTGGAGAGCTGCCAGCAGCATGGAAAGATGACTGTTTGTGGGAGCCACTGAAATAAAGGAACTGTTGAGAATGACAACTCAATGTGCCTTCTCTCTCTCTCTCTCTCTCTCTCTCTCTCTGTCTGTCTCTGTCTCTCTCTCTCTCTCTGTCTGTCCCTTCTTCCCTCTCTCTCTTTCTCCCTCTCCTCCACAGTGTGGCGTTACGTGGGAGCTGCCGGGGGCTTCCTCTTCCTCCTAATCCAGCTCATGCTCCTGGTTCAGTTTGCACACAGATGGAACCAGAACTGGTAAAAACAAATCTCTCTTACATGAAACCACAATGCCATTGTTCTTCTAATCCTCTCTCAGGCATGCTATATGTGTATCAGTGAAGGAAAATCATCTCCTAGGAAAATGTTCATGATCAAGTTTTCTGTTTCCAGCTCTGCCACCAATATTTTTTTTATTTAGTAAGTAAGCCCAACTGGAATACATTACACAGAGTAGAGGGAGGAGTAGTGTAATCTGGCCAGCTCTAATTTTCACAGTAAGAAAGGTTATGTATTTGCCTGTCTGGGTGGTCTGAGTCCGTACAGTATGTGCTAATAATATGGAATGTATACAGCTGTAATGACTGGGGAGAAAGAACCTGGTTGTAAACTGAACTTTAAGAATGTTAGGCCTAATAACATGGTGCCGTAGGCGTGGTGTCCGAACGCTTTTAGTGTCCGTGGTTTAGGATTGTGATTGTAGTAAAAAATACACAAATAGTTCCTGAATGTTGGATTACCTCGCATGCATGAAGTATGTGGAAACGCTTTCAGCAACTGAGAAAGATAGAGCACAGCATGCAGTCACTTCACTGATGAGCGTGCAGTATTCTACCTCAAAGACATTCCTAATTATCTGTGATTATCTATGAATATTTTACATTGTTCTAGACAACTCGTACATAGAACATTTTAGCTGTCTAGGAATTGATCTGCTTGTTTGTTTCTGCATGACTGCACTTAACTAGCTCGCTGACCATACTTTATAACCTCAGCTTAGCCTAGTCAGTTAGGTTTCCAGGCAACCAGCATGGGGCTGGGCGGCACACTGGAGCTTTCACTTGCCCAGTGAAAGTAATGGATTTATGATTTGTCCACCCCTTCGGTGCAGCATCAGATTTCACTGGATTTTCTACAATGTAGAAATGCAAGTCGACTAGAGAGTGATGTCTGTGTGTGGTTTTCATCAAAATAAAATAAAAGAATTATTATTATTATTATTTGTGAGACAGCCTCCGTTTAATGTTAGTATATATTATATATAAACACATGATTTTTTTAAAATATATATTGCTGCCTTGCAGAAGCAGAAGCAAAAGGACAGCTAGTGAGAGCCAGACAGACAATAAATAACAATACAGGGAAGCACATGGTGGAACCAAAGAGCAAAAATAGTTTCCTCTCCCCATCCTGAAATATGAGAAGATATAATCAGAATATAATATGAGAATATAATCAGAAGTGGTTCAGAGTGGACAAAAATATGCCTGTTATTGTGTGTGGGTGTAAGAGAGACAGCTGTACTGTGTGTCATCCTGTGAAGAGAAGCGCATGTGGTTGTGTTGTGAAATAAAGCAGGCACTGATGAGGATCCAGGAAGAGACAATGACCTATAGCTGATTTCTTGACTTCACGTTGACTTGATGAAAAGGATCGATCAGCCACAACGTTCCTATAGCTGACTGTATATTTTAACACCCTGTAACTGGTTTGGGTTCTGGGAATGCACGAATCAGGAATAAAAAGGCTTAATGGCTCCAGTAAACAAATACCATGCCACATATTTGCTTTATATGCCAAATAATCGAATACTCACAAATGAACCTGTTATTATAAGGCGAATATTTTTTAGACACAGGAAAAGGGTCACACAACCATGTAATCAAGCATGTCTCTGTTCTTCTGCAGGAGTTCGGGTGTGGACCACAACAAGCTGTGGTACGCGGCGCTGGCCCTGGCCACGCTGGTGCTCTTCTCTATAGCGGTGGGAGCTTTGGTCTTCATGGCCATGTACTACACACATCCTGTGGCCTGCTTCCTCAACAAGGTCTTCCTGGGGTTGAACTCGAGTTTATGCATCATCGTGTCACTGCTTGCCATTTCACCCTGTATTCAGACCTGTGAGTCAGCATAACGGAAACTCCCAACATTCACTTCTTTTTTTCTTTGTTTACCACGTCTAGCAGTTTACATGTTTGACTAGGCAGGGAGCAGACGCTTTGTTTATTCTTGAGCTCTCAGAAGGGATGTGATCTCCGATGATCTCATCAGACTTGTGTAATTGTAAAATAATAGCATGTCTTTGTTTGAGATGATTAAGGGTTAGGTTGACCAGACACACATTTTGTCCAGATTTATGGACAGTTTAGAGTAGTGAATGTTCCAGAAGGAGCAGTAGGTTAAAGGGTGATGGTTCAAGACATTCCTAGAGAAATGTGATCAGATTGTAGTGTGTTGAGCATGTTTTTGTTCAAGCAGTTTCCCATTTCAGTTGTTAAATTCATAGCTGTAGTAGGCAGTTTTGATAGCTTGGCAGTTAATGAAAAGTTACTGTGCTGAAACATAAAAAAAATATTCTTTAATATTATTCCAGTGCCACTAGCCACATGCGAGAGACCTAACGCCTGGGTTACATGTGATGCATTGTAAAGGTTACGAGGGTCTGCATGGTAGAAACGCACCCACACAGCACCTTTTGGTCACTGCTTCAAACAATGAACGTTTTGGAGCTATGACTTAGCAGTGTCAAGGGGGACAACACAGAGCAGAAGAGATGGCAGAAATTCAAAATATACACATCTCTATGACTCATAAAGTCTTTCAGATGACATTTGTATGGTGTACTGGCATTACAAGAAAGGTGGTTGAAAAGATCATCTCGTACTGTAAGCAACAGATCACACACAGATCTGAACAGATCAGCACCAGGCACGGGCATTTTCTAATCAACTGCATGTTTGATTCAGCCCACAATACACACCATGCCAATAGGCATAAATCTAAAATTGGCAAGTGAAGAAATCTTAGAATCTTCATTGGCATGACGCACAGCGGAAAGAACAAAGCAGCCCTGGGCCAGAATATCTGAATGCTGGTTTCCTATTTAACAAATTGATACTGCAAAAACTACAGTGAAATAATGGCCGCTTTAGTGAAGTTACATACCCTTCAAAAATGAAAGGAAACACATAGTGTAGTTGGCTGTTATATATGCAGTTCATTTGTGTCTGACAAAGAAATGTGAAACAAATGTGTTTCATGTGTGTGTCCTGACAGTCCAGCCCACCTCAGGCCTGCTCCAGCCAGCTATCATCACCGTTTACGTCATGTACCTCACCTTCTCAGCTCTGTCTAGCAAGCCCATTGAAAGTGAGTAGTACTGCATGTGTGTGTGTGTGTGTACATGTCTTTTCAACATGTGTCTGGTTTTGCACTGGTATCATTTTACAAGTTAGTGTGGTTGGAGAAATTGAGTCATTAATGGAGTTTTCTAGAGTCTTTGTTACCACATCCTTCCACGTCCACTCTTCTGTCTGTCTTACCCTCAGTGGTGGAGAACGATGGAGTGAACAGGACCGTCTGCGTCTTCCCTTTTTCCGGCTCAGACGGCGACAGAAGAATAGCAACAGGAGTAGGAACGGCCATTTTGTTCGGCTGCGTGCTTTATTCCTGGTATTTAATTTAAGTTTCGTTTCATTTTTCATTTGAATGTCTGATATTTTTGCTCCTTTGTCATTTCCCCCTCACAGTAACACCCATGTCGTTTCTGCCATTAAAGCAAATCCCCTGACAGAAAATACCGGATCATTTAAAAGGGCGTGTTCAGAGACCAGTCCCAAAAGGACCATAAACATGCAATTATCTGGTTAAGACTGTGTGTTCATTTGGACATAAAAACAGGTATCCCTGCTGAAGCCCAAGCACAGATTAAAGCCTTCTTCATTTAGCTCATACAAAATGGAGGAGCCTCACATGTGTTTCCCATTAAGAGCAGACATGTCTATTCAAGATGTCTCTAAGGCCCGAGGTTCTATTTACACACACACACACGGTATTGGTGGAGACGTGCGTATGTTCCCGGCTGGACTTGAAATGATTTTTTCCAATGTGTTTCCAGTTCCAGTTTTTTCCACCCACAAAATGCAGATTGAAATATACTTGAACAGAAAGAGTACTTTCAACTAGTGCCATTATAAAGAGGTTCCTTGCACACCACTGAGCATAAAAGATGTAAATTGAATAGAGAAGTCAAGATGGTTGCTCTAGTCGTGCCACTTTTACTGTATTAAAAGGCAAGAAAAGTGGTCAGCATTGATTCAGCTCAATTTTGTTTGTAGAGCACTTTTCATGAGGGACATTTGCTTTAGAAATCCGACTATACGGTTCCCAGATGAGCAAGCCAGAATTGGCAGTGATAACGGCAACCCTGATGAAGAAACCTGGAGAGGAACCGAACTCAAAAGACAGCAGGATTATAAGTACTTTGACATAGCCTGTATTCATGTCTAAATCTTCTTGTCAACAGTTTGACCTCCACAACAAAGAGGAGCTCAGCAGCGTTACGCGTGTACAGAAACTCCGTGCAGGAAAACGAGGTCTGAAATCTTCATCCTTAAAAATAATTCCCTGTATAAATACGCTAATGATGCTGTGGATTCATTACTGCAATTTCAAACACGATTAAATAATTTGCGCATCATTTCAGAGGGCACGTTGCTGCTTCTGCTGCGTTGACTTTGCAGGTAAGAATGAATTGATTATCTTTTAGTCATTTATTTTTATTGTTTTTTTTTCTGCTGAGAATAATAATGCTTGTGCTTTTAAAAAATCGGTACCTGAAAGCTTGATGGTGCCTCCTGGTGGTCATGCAGGGTATGGCGTGCTTTATTCTAAGTGCCGATTGAACTGTGGGTTTGTTGCAGACGACTATGAGGACGAGGAGAAGACTCCAGGAGGACAGAACGTCATTTACGATGAGAAAGAGGGCACCGTCTACAGCTACACCTACTTCCATTTTGTCTTCTTTCTCGGCTCACTCTACGTCATGATGACGGTCACAAACTGGTTCCAGTAAGTCATTTCCCAGGAGGAATTTTATTATGTTCAGTACAAACTGATTATCATAAATGCTGTGTAATTTTTTTAAACAAAAAAAGGGGGACAAACTTTGTCTTTCTTTTGTGTAGGTAAAGTGTAGGTTTTACTTTCGGCCAGGGACGATATAAAAATATTTTATAACACGGTTCAAGGAAACGATGCAGTCTGTGCAAGCCGTGTGTATAAGAATGTAAATCAAAAGCTGTAAATATCCCTGTAAATTTATTTACATGGCCCGGTCAGAATTAGCACCGTGAAGCTGCTTAAATGTATTCCTTGCAGCTCCTGTCATGTTTTCTGAGCAGACACGGAGTGGTAGATGGGTGTCGATGGGTGGTGTTCCCCAACCAGGAGAGGAGATGATTTGAATTAGCTTTTGAGCTCAGTCCTACGTTCTCAGCTTGACGTTTCAAAGAACTGGTCTAATCAACTAACGTTTCCAAGCAAAACCAGATTTGTTTACCAGCTCCATCCATTCACATATTTTAAATAGTAAGGGGCAGTCATGGTCTGGTGGTTAGGGTGTCTGCCCCGTGATCGGAAGGTCCTGGGTTCGATTCCCGTGACTGACA
>JAOTRJ010000030.1:12250966-12269937 GCA_028564905.1 Leptodoras praelongus | reverse complement strand
TAAATAATATTCCTGCAACTATCAAACTGCTTTGTTTATGCTGCATATAATCATGTATTCATGTCAGATAATCTTATATATATATATATATATATAATAAAATCATCACCCTTTTCTATGATATAGATTTATGTATAGTGCCCTCACATTATAGTACTGCAGCTAACTCTAACTGAGACAGAGACCAAAGACCAAAACAAATTAAAATCAATTTAACGTTTTATACATTAAATGCTACTGCATCAAAATGTTTTTGTTTTGTAAATAATTGGGCCAAATTATTTATTTTTGACCTAATAGACAATAATGTATGGTTAACATTAGTATCTAATGGAAGTAGCAATATATTGACCCTAAGTGTTAATAATAATAATAATAATAATAATAATAATAATAATAATACAATATTAACAGTGGCTGTTATAATTGTTGTTATAATATAATATAATATAATATAATATAATATAGTATAATATAGTATAATATAATATAATATAATATAATTTTTCTCGAGCAATTATAAGCCCTGCTTGGTCATAACACCCACTCTTCAGAGCTTCATTCTGAGAAACTGCAGCTTGGACAACAACGTCTCTAAGCGCCAAGTTAGTCTGCCCTAATCAGTTCCTCCAAGCTTGAAGCTAGCATAACTTTGACATAATCCATTTGGAGAACTTAACTTAGCATAACCTAACAGTGACAGGATGCCTTGATGGAAGTGCATTGAAATCCCAAGTAATTGACACAAAATATGACAAACTATTTCAGGCTCTCTGAGCAAAGAACACACATTGCTATGGATGAGCCCCCATAATGCAACTGATTAATGCCGGCTCGCGCGCGCACACCAGCCGACTCCATGAAAAATGAATTCTCTGCTGTCATTCCGACAAGCTAGTAAAGCCGGAAAGAGACTATTAGCACGGAATCATTATCAATAGCGATATTTTCAAACTCTATTATAGCAATCAGGCTGGAATTTATTCAGTAGATTTAGCTCGTTTGGGCATAATTGATAAATAATCAAAATGTGTCAATGCAACTTGCACAAATTTCACTAACAATCAAGTAAAAGCAGCCAATTTACCACCTGACTTGGTACGAATTAGAGCTAAATTGACGATCAATTAATCTTGGGAGGGCCAGCGGTGTATTTTGTGGACAAGCAGCAGAGAAATAGACAGGAAGGAGCAGAAAGGAGTTGAAATGTCGCGGCCTGTCCATTTAATAGTCATAAATTGTTAGATTTATGGCATCGGTTAGCGGTTTGAGAAAACACACTGATAGTGCTATCACTGAGCAGCGGAACCCATGTCCTGTTCATCACAGCGAGACTGCACATGTGACTCCTAAACCATGGCATTTGAGATCATTGTAGATGACCTACCATTGAAATAAGGCACTTCGGCATCCGAATGTCGCCTCCTGTCATAGGGTTAAAAACAGAAACAGAATGAAACGAGCTTATTAATGAATAAAGAATTCTTTCAAATAAAATCATTACAGAGTCTTTAAATGATAATAGAGCAGCCTACAGGACTGAATTGCAACAGCAGACACAGTGTGTACTTATTTATTCTTTCTATACCCTACTGCTGCAAGTCATTTCTGATGCCATATGGATATTTCTCGCCATATGGAGGAGACTGAAATGACCCAGAGTTGTTGTTGTTGTTGTTGTTGTTGTTGTTGCCTCTTTTAAAAGCTTTTCCTTCCAAAAAAGTAAAAGAGGTAAACAAAACAATTGTTAAACTATTTGAATTCCTGCCTTATTATTATTATCCCATGAAAGTCATGGCTGGATGAACAACAATTTTTGTTGCGCGAGAGGATTGGTCTGACTCAAATGCATTCTGGTTCACTGTAGCCTTTCAATGTACAAGGTCAGTGAAACTAATTATTTTCAGTACTAATTTGCTGATGCATTAAATTGCATTAGCAGTGTGATTAAGCTGGAATTTAATAATTACCAGCACATGTTCTTAATTTAGCGCGACTCAGAATGACCACTGACCCAAGTCCTCCTTTCTTTCAAGCAATTGATCCACCTCTTTTGAATGAAAGGTATAGGATGTAGGTTGTACAAGTTTCTCCTTTTGTGTGTATATAGGATATTAATATCAAGGTGGATATGGATATAATATTGACACAATATTTGTGTCATAATCCCCCCCCCTCAGCTTTGTCGTATTTAATGCATGCTCATCATGTGTATTATGAAATATAGGCCTAGTGCATCACTATATTTGATCAGTTTCAATTTGATTATTAAGTCTGGAAAATGTCAGGTTATGAAACCGTAAAAAAAAAAAAGGAAACTGAACTTTGATATGAAAAAGCTCATTAGGATAAGACATAGCTATTCATCTTTCCCAAGCTTGCCACCAGTGATTAGAAATTAACACCAAGGTAAACTGGTGCAGGTCCAAGATGAAATTAAGCGCCTGTAAAATAAAATGCTTCTAGGATACCGTGGGCTATATGGATACAAAATTTAGTGGCCAAAATGATAAACATGTGTCCATCAAACCGGACGTTAATAGAGTGCGTTTGGACAGTTGTCGTGTTCATCCCCTAAAGTCTCATTACCCACCGTAATGGAGGCTAGTTGCTCCGTGACACACCAGAGCTCGGTTTCATTACGGTAATCGCCGTCCAATGCTGATTATTTTATTTAGACCCTTAATTGTATTCTTTCCGGATAACTCACGTTGTAATCGGGTCCACACGGAGGGCACCGAGTCTAATCACGGTTTGAAATGCGAGTGGGGTCACCACCTTGTCTGGACGAAGGAGAAGACATCCGCTGAAGCTTGGGGTACCCTTTTTGGTGACAGCTATTATCCATACGGCAGCCAAACCACCACGAATTACAAATTATTATTATTATTATTATTATTATTATTATTATTATTATCATCGGATGGATGTATGATGATAGCAATATAGGATCACAAATGCACTATTATTATTATTATTATTATTATTATTATTATTATTATTATTATTATGTCGGTTTCTTTAATCTTATATCATGGGACACTTTTGCAATATATTAAACCTTGCATGTATAATGAACGGAGCACCGCTCTGTGCTTCATTTATTTTTATTATTATAATAATTATTCTTTTTGAATAATTTTCACATATCCCATATTCTACAATATTATTATTATTATTATTGCAAACATACTGTATTTTCTTTTTCTTTTCTTTTTTTAAAAATAACCCTATCCTTAATTCAAAATTTTATTTGTAATATTTATTTATTTATTATTTATTTTCATTTCTAACTTATTGTCAGAAGCATTGTGAAGCATGCGCCTCGTAATTCTGGGTGCATATTATATTCTGGCAGAAATAAAGAGAAGGAAATACAAAACTAACCTATACATTGTGTCTCCTGTAGGCTACATGCTGTAAGAGATCCCTGCTCGACACGACATGGCTGTTTGCTGTGGGGAGTCCACCCGAACCGGAGCTTCACGCACACTGACCGCGCGCGCACAAAGCCACGGCTGAGCCCTGGCGTTCGGAACCTCCGGGCTCGCGTGCAGGGTTAGACATGATGTTCACACCGGCTTTATCCCAAACTGCACACTGCAGGACACCGTGCAATAAGGAAATAAATGACTATTTCCTCGCCCTGGAACATAAACCCTAAAACATTCTCCACTGTCGGTAAATAACAATAATAATAACAATAATAAATAAACCACTAGACTTGTATTTGCACCCTGAGCAACTGACGCTTTCCGTTTGTTTTCCTCGCCTTCTTCAATTGAAACAATGCAATAAAGCCAAATATTAGCTTTCCGTCGTGCAATGTGAATATTTAACATTGTGTTAAACCCATGTCTTTTAGTTGCAGATGAATAAATCAGTCACAGGCAATGCATCGCCGCTTATTATTGATACAAAATCAAGCAAAGAAAAAAAAAATCATTCGACTTTTCCTTCTCCAAAATAAAATGCGTTGGCTGTTTCCACAAGATACGTTGGATGTGCACTGTATTTGAACACCAGTGTATTATAGCCATTCATAGCATAATAACCTACTAATCTCACAGTAAATATCGAATTTGGCGCTAAATGCCTCAAGTGCTTAATGGCCTTGAAAATGACTAGTTGGAAATGTACTTTGGATGTGTGGTTAGCTGCCTCAGAGAATTAATCGCATGTGATGGATGGATTCTCCTCAAATAAAGCTGCACTCCTGCTTACACACACGCAGCACTAAACTGACAAAACGTAAAGCAACCACTGATGTTTTTCCCCCTTCGCCTGGAAATATGGGTGCACCGTTCTCGCACCAGATTCGTTCCCTTTTACGAAAATAGGTGATGCTACTATTTGTAACTTCATCAAACGTCCATTCCTCTCAGTCTGGAGCCTTTCATTGATTTTTTTTTTGTTGCACATTTAGCATTTTTTTCCCCCCTAATAAAACGAGATTTATTATAAACTGTTTGTGCGCCATGATTATGAGCTCATTTATAGCCCACAATAAGGGGTTGATACTATAAATCAGACCTGATATTAAGGAGACAGTAATTGCAGACGCTGCTGGTTTATGGATGCTGCTGGTTGGGCGCGTGAGCTCGAAGAGGCGACATTTCCAGCCTTCAATTCTGATTGGCTCTCATATGAGGAAGCTCACGCGCTCATCCACCTATTAAGCGCCTCCCTGTCTCTCTAAAGAACATTATAATGCCCGCAGCCACCTTTTTTTAAACGCGCGGAGAATTTTTCTTCATTTGGCCACTCTATGCTGTTTAAAGGAGTTAAAAGTTTTAGGGCTAGTTTCGGCACCGGTGCGCGATGCTCTCTCACGCCGACCTCTTGGACACTCGCCTCGGTGAGTTACCGACACCCAACTCCGGTCTTCAGCTCCACTGTAAGCTATGGAGGAACTTTCCATTTATACAATTATGATCGGATTTAGCCTTAATGCTTAATCTAATTTTGAACTCGATATTGTAGGCTAATTCATTATCTAGTGAATTAATTACATCTAACCTATTTCATCAACCTTGTTTAAATATTGATAGAGCGCACTGAGGATGTTGTGTGGTGCGCTTTGAACTTGTGTAGGATAATTCCGTGCTGCAATAATACTCTGTTGGTCCAAATGTTTACTGTCTTTTGCGTGCAATGGAAAAACTTAATTTTGACCGATGATTTTGCAGGGATGAAGGATGCCGCGGCTGAGCTGCTGGGCCACAGGGAGGCTTTAAAGTGCAGACTCGGCGCGGACAGCGGACACCCGGGCGATCTGAGCTCCGGACCGGACACGGTCGAGGGCGCCACGCTGCTCCCCGGGGAAGATATAAGCAATGGCGGATCAAACCCCAGCGGCATGCAGCAAGTCGGCGCCAAGGAGCAAGACAAACAACAACAAGGTTCGAGTCAGTCTGGTGGACAACAGAGTCAGCAGAAACAGAAACGACACCGGACCCGCTTCACACCGGCGCAGCTTAACGAGCTGGAGAGAAGCTTCGCAAAAACCCACTACCCCGACATCTTCATGAGAGAGGAACTGGCGCTAAGAATCGGATTAACAGAGTCCCGCGTTCAGGTGAGACAAAAACACACCGTGCCTCAGAGCGGGAAAGTGGTCATTTCATGTCTGAACCTAAAAAGCATCGAATTACTATTATTATTATTATTATTATTATTATTATTATTATTATTATTATTATTAAATTACGGCTACTGAAAATGAACACAAACACAGTAAACTCACACCGCTGAATGAAGTGTTTATATGAGCTGAACATTCAGAGTTAGCCCTGATCATTTACATTTTAACGAATTGCTTTACATTTCATACATGCAATATGAACAAAATAGCAAAATAGCAAAATAACACATTATATTATATATTTTTTCAATAGGCATATTGAAGCAAACTATGACCTAGGCTTAAGTGAGATGTTTTATTTTGTTGTACAGCGTGTAACCATTAGTGTTCAGGATTACTGTGAACAGGACGCCGGAAGTCCTCATTATGAAATTAAATAAAAAAAAATTTTTTCTTCTTTATTTTGCTTGTTTTTTTTTTTGTTTTGTTTTTTTACAAAAACAGTGTTATAATATTAGATCACCGTTGGTGGGGTTGACAAAAAAAAAACAAGTTAAGGAAAAAACACAATCGACTGAGAATTGTAAATAATTTATTCAGCAGTTTGGGTGTTTAATCAGCACGCTGGATTTCGCTGTGATTTCCCCCCCTAAAATGTAGAAAGAATTTATCAGATTTATATACATTTTAAAATATTTTTAAAATATTAAAATATTTTTATTGTATACCTTAAAATATACTTTTGTTTATTTTTAAACATTTTATATTTAAATATTTTCCTTTTATACTTATATACTTATACATTTTTATTTTTTGTTATTAAAATATTTTATATTTAAATATATTTATTTTATATTTTACAATGTTTACTGTGTGTTTCCCCGTGGTATGAATGTATGTATTTTCACTTCATAGCTTACTTAACCTCGCAACAGTCCCGTAATAGTTTTAAAATATATTTTATGACTTTAAAAAACATTTTCATAATTTACCGCATAATAACAAATATTACTTTAGCCATAACGACGTGGGCCGCTTGAAAAAAAATGTCAGAATGATGCTAATTAGTCGCCAAATGATGTTACTTGCGATTAATTATACTAAACGCTATAATCATCATTAGTCAGAGCAAATCGCTCTCTCTCTCTCTCTCTCTCTCTCTCTCGCTCAAATATCAAAAGTTATTTTTCACAAAAGAGAGAAGGAGAAAGCGCAGACGCTCGAAAATTGCAGGCCTATTTTCTGAATTTATTTCAGCGCAGGTGATAAAGCACCTAGGCCAACCAACCATTTGTCTCTGGAATTGCTCTATCAGGCACAACGTCTTCATTCCAGTCAAGCAACAAAATATTATTCTCCAGTTTATGACGGCATAAGAAAAAGCATTTCGTTCTGGCAGTGACAAATCTAAGCTTAAGAATCGTTTGTGACCCCTTAATTAATTATTTGTCAGGGTTTCAATATTCGGTTATGTGTGAAAACAGAAGACCTTTGGGCAAAATGATACTGAGGCTTGGGTTAGAGTGCATTACATCTGCGCGTGCAAGGCAGAAATAAACCAAAACATTCAAACGATGAAGTTTAATAATGATTGAAATGCGGCTGGAGGAATGTTTTCAAATCGTTTTCAATTGTAGGCCTTGCCTGCAAGCATGTCTGTGATTTTAGATAATTTTTTTATCACGGTGTATTTTATTGTATTGTAAAATATTTTATTAGAATTTATCAAAAATGTTTGACATGAAATAAATTTGACCCCGAGTAGGATGCAACAGTTTACATTTCTATAATGCAGTGTAACAAATATTCAGAACGGAAGGAATAATATCCAGAAAGGAAGCCCAGGGCTGAATTCATTCTCAGTATTAGCTACACCCAGAAGGGTTCTTTAAGGGTTCATTTGATAATGAAGGATTCTCAGGCTCCTAAAGGGTTCTACTGGTAATCCTTTCTGATAGAGCAACAGTGTCCTGGGGATTTACATGAAACCTTTAATGGTTTCACCGAAGACTCGTGTTCTACCAGTGTAGCAGTGCTGAATTAACCGTTTTACTCTGTAAGGGATGTGTGTAATGTTTACTCTGCCCGGTTAGACTCACTCATATAAACACAGGTGCTGTTTGAACACAGCGTTTTGCTGTATAGTGAAGCTCAGCTCACACTGCAACTCATTGTGCTTCGTCTTCCTGTACAGGTGTGGTTTCAGAACCGCCGGGCCAAGTGGAAGAAGCGCAAGAAGACGACGAATGTGTTCCGCGCTCCTGGCACGCTGCTGCCCACTCACAGTTTGCCGCAGTTTCCGACGGCCGCTATGGGAGACGGCTTGTGCTCGTTCCACGCCAATGACGGGCGCTGGGCCGCGGCGGGAATGGCCGGTGTTTCTCAGCTGCAGCTGCCGCCGTCGCTCGGCCGCCAGCCGTCTATGGCGCAGTCACTGTCGCAGTGCAGCCTGGGAGGCGCGCCGCCGCCCAACTCCATGGGCCTTTCCAACGGTCTATCATCGAACGGCTCGGGCCTGCAGTCGCACCTGTACCAGCCCGCTTTCCCCGGCATGGTGCCCGCCTCGCTTTCCGGCCCGACCAGCGCGAGCGGCTCGCCTCAGCTGTGCAGCTCCCCGGACAGTGACGTGTGGAGAGGCAGCAGCATCGCCTCGCTGCGCCGTAAAGCGCTCGAGCACACCGTCTCCATGAGTTTCACCTAATCATAACGTCGTTTGCGTCCTCGTTAAAAAAAAAGAATATTTTCACGGACGGTCAAGAGCCACTCAGGATCCGAGCTCGTAACTGTGAAATTACAAATTGGCAGCCTTAAAGGGAAAAAAGCGGAATCTCAACAACATCCGGACGATGTTTGACGCACATGCGCAGTAGTAATAGCGTCCACGTTTTAAAACGTATACTTTAATTCGCGTGTTGGATACGATTTGTTGTTAATTAACTTATTTATTGTTTTCTTTTAATATCCTTAAAAACGAATATTCTGTTTCGTATTTAGTGTCAATTTATGTATTTATTTATTTATTGTTTTTCCTATTTATTTATTTATTTATTTATTGTTTTCTATTTATTTATTATTTATTTCTTGTTGATCATTTATAAAAGAACAGCAGCGCGTGCTGTTGGCTTACTTCACTTTATTAAGAAAATATTTATTAATGTTCATTTTTATATATGTTCAAGGCAGCCACGTGTACTGCATGCTATGATTGGTTTAAAGCATGGGTCACGTGTGGATTTGTTTTTTTTTTTTCCTTTCCAATTTTGTACAGGCAACGAATAAGATGTATAATGAGCAAATTCTCCAATAATCTAATTCAACTGCATGTATTGGCAAGAAAGAGCAAGGGAAATTTACATAACGCAAAATGATCTTGAATAGGATACTTGTGTAGATAAAACTATTTCTTGTTACCTGCTGGTCTGTTTGTGATATGTTTTGACTTACTGTATGTGCTTATTACTGAAATGTGTTTTTTTCTTAAACGTTAATCCTACCAAAATGCAACACACCTGGGCAGGTTTATATCAATTTATTGTAAATGGGTGAATAAAATCATTTTCAGTAACGTCAACATTGAGAATGGTCCGTCTTTGCACAGAAGAGCATATGGATTTATTGCAAGAATGTGTTGTTGAAGGGAAAAGGTATGGGAAGTTTGGGAGATTTGAACACACTACTCTTATGACCTGTACCAAACAATCAACCAGCACAAACCATTACACCTATATCAGTTACGTTCACTGTGAATCTGTCTAATCCTGTATCATTAGAAGCTGGCTATGAGGATTCAATGATGTTCTTTTTTAGCATATTTGCTGTCAGAAAATAGCTTGTGTTTGCATGTGCTATACGACACATTGTAATACCTGAGCAATGTGTTACAGGAAACCTGTAAGCCTCCAGTATAGTGTTTGTTAGCTGCCCTGCAAGGCTGAGACACTCTATATTGCAGATCATTGCAGTAACCTGTTCTCAGGTAAAATAATCAAAAGAATTATATAAAAATATAGTATTTATAAAATACTTATAAAATCATAATATCCCTAAAAGTAAAAAAAGAAAATTGCACAAACACATTAAATAAACAAAATCAGGAGACATTACAATATCGTTTTTTAAGACTGTACAGACAACTGGTGAAGCTCCCTCCCTCCCTCCTTCTCTCTCTCTCTCTCTCTCTCTCTCTCAAACATCCATACACAAACTCACACATCTCTCAGAGGGTGAGATAGGAAAATCTGAGAACACTAAGAGCTAGTGATTGACAAGCGACAGAGATGCCTTTTTGTCCACATGGGATGGAGTAGGATTGGAACCAATTAGCGAGTAATCAGAGACATGTTTTGCTCCTGCATCCTTTGTGTGCTTTGAAGCAGTTGCCATTGGGGATGCTTTACAGGCCACAAATATCTGCTTTGACCAACCACTGACACAATAAATGGTCAGCTTGTGTGTAAAAGCACTTACAAAAAGAGTGCGGCAGTCAGAAGAGACTTGTCATTCACTGACAAATCGACAAATCAATGTGTGTGGTGGGTCAAGTGTAGTAATAACAGTTTGTGGAGGAATAAAAGATTTAACCTAAAATGTAATTAAGGCGCTGTGTTACGTTCTCACACAGTATACATGACCAAAGCTCTGAAGACAATGACAGTACAGTTAAACAGGATAGCTGTGTAGAAGTAAAACAGGCACACGGTATAGAATAACAAAATTGCATATCCATGGTTTCAGTACAGTCTTTTTATAAATGAAGCAACACAACAGGGAACAATATGGCTTTTGCATATTATCGGTAGATAGATATGTATAATGGCATGATATACAGACTGGTGACAAATGAAAGAAAAATCTGGTTGTACGACAGGAAGCATTTTGCTGGCATGGTCTAGGTTCACTTGTCCCCTTAGAATAAAGGGTCACTGCAAATCAATACAAAGTTATTCTGAGTGATCACCTTTATCCTGTGATGAAACATTTCTATCCTGATGGGAGTGGTCTCTTTCAGGATCACCCTCATCCACATCGCTCAGTGGCCACCGGATGGTTTGATGAGGATGGAAATGATGTAAAATATATTCTCTGGGCATCACAGTCACCAGATCTCAACCCTAACAAACACCTATGGGAGATTTTGAACTGACGTGTTAGACAGTGCTCTCCACCACTGTCATCAAAACACCGGTTGAGGGAACATGTGTTCATGCAGCCAGACTGAAACGGTTCTGGAGACGTGTGATGCGCCCTACACCTTAGTGATATATTTTATGTATGTTTTTTCCTATAAAATGTCATCTGTAGGTATGTATATATATATATATAGAGAGAGATATAGATATACAGTATGTATTCGTAAATATTTGTATTCATAATCTGTAGTTCTTACCTAAAGATTATACAGAGAAAAAAAACAGACAGATAAAACATGGCCAGTTTTGGTATGGTCTTTCACTTTCCATATAAAGTTAATTGTCTCAGAGAATTAGTGGATGAGATCTCATTGAAACAACAGAATGGGCAGAGTGTGTGAAAAGCTCCCCCGGTCCCTGAACAAGCTTTGCGTACACATCGATCATCATCAGCCTCAGCATCTGCTCTGAGAGGCCCAGAATCCCTCAACCTCCTGTGCTTGCCTGCTCCCTACAGAGGCACATTTCTTATTTTCTGCACAGTGCCAAATTTATGGTAAACATCATATGATAATCAGATGATTGCAAGATGTCAGTAGACAGGGCTGTTGAGTGATGCATTGGGTTAGAGAAAAATGAAAGCTTTGTAGCCAGGCATATATAATTCTTTGTAATTCAGTGTATCAGCTAATTACCAGTTGAATCAAGTGTCAGAACATGCATTATGCTAAAATCTCCCTTCCTCTGGTGCTCAAAACACAACTGACTCTACGGTATTGCGACTTTGCATGGTAAGTAGCTGTGGCAGAAACCCAGTCCCGGTCACAAGCCGGATGATACTGATGAAGAGCCACATAACAGGACTCATCGCGGTGCTTCAACAATCCAACATTTTCAACACATGACGCTGACATTGCTTTTGTAACATGTCTCCATGCCCTTTGCTGTAGCCTTCCTGCTTCCACCACCTATACTTGCCCTTGATTTCCACTGTCAGAGCATGGAAAGCACCCCACAGGCCCTGACAGGAGCGACAGCTCGGCGGTAAATCAGAAATCAGTGCCGGAGAGGGGAGCAAGCCACCATGAAGGTCACAGCCACAAGCGTGCCATCTCATGTCTATCCAAACAGTGCACACATCCGTGACCAGCAGGATGGCCCTGTCTGGGACCTGAGTGGGTTGTCTATCATAATCTGGTAATCCCCTGGTGTTTTTGATAACCAATTATCCTGCACAAATGCATTACATTTAATTGCACCTGCGATGAAACAGATATAAAATAAAACACAGAAAGATATAAAACCCTGAATGGATAATTGTATCTGTACTGTTATTTAGTTATTTAATAACAGTTAGCTGCTGCTTTATGACGGATGTTTCACAGGGTGTTTATTTGAATAATCTACATCAAATCTAGGTAATAATCCCGCTTGTTAGGCCTGTTAAGACTGAACACATCTGACAGTGTGTTTGTCTATAGCAAGTGCAGCCAGAATTAGTGGGTTTTTTCCCCATGTTTCCTTACTGCCACCTGCTGGTTTGCTGACAGTCAGCAGCACACGAGCTTTTGCCTTATCAGGAGTCACAAAATGAAAATGATTTGCTCTGTCATAGAATGTGTATAAGAAAGTGTAAATCTAAGAATGTGTGACTTATAATATTAAGGAATAATATTATTCATGTGATTTTCAATATAATACCACACTTCAGTTCAACAAACAAAGCACAGTATGGTCTGGTCTGCATAATCCTCCTCGTACTATGTTGTATTCCTGACAAACTGTAGGTAAAGACCACATACATTTAATATGTGGTTATGATACCAAAGATTATACGAACATGCACGTGCACTGAAAGTAAACGTATGGACAATACGATACATGATCATGCCATGTCCGCTACATGTGAAAAGTTAACACGTGAAAATATGTTAACCCTCCATCATATGATTTATATGATGGAGGGAAACGTCCACACGTGTTATAAGCACATGCATAATTGTTAAAATAAAAAAAAAAGACAAAAAAGGAAATATGATGGTTTCTGGATGATGGAAGTCATTATTTACATGTTTCTAATAATAATATTATAAATAAACTAACGCACACCCTGAAATTCTTTGTTGATTGGAGACTTTATCAGTCGTTTATATGACTTCATATGTCTGAAATACTCTGATCACTCGCAAATCATGTGTTGTCATGCCTAGTTGTCATATTGTGCAGGTCCCTTTGTGTGGCCAAAAACTGCTCTAACTTGTTGAGTCATGGACTCCACAAGACCTCTGAAGGTATACCGACTTATCTGGCACCAAAACGTTAAGAGCACATCCTTTAAATCCTTTAGGTTGCAAGGTGTGGCCTCCGTGGATCAGACTTGTTTGTGCTCCGTCGGATTGAGATCTGGGGAATTGGGATGCAAAGTCAATACCTTGAACACTCCGTCATGTTCCTTAACCCATTCCTGAACAATTTTTTGCAGTGTGGCAAAGTGCATTATTGTGTGAAAGAAGTCACTGGCATTAGGGATTACCGCTGCTGTGAAGCGGTGTACTTGTTCTGCAACAATGTTTAGGTAGGTGTTGCGTGTCAAAGTAAGATCCACATGAATGCGCACTGAAACGCCCTGGCTGTCCAGGCGATGTAAAAGAAAACATGAGTCATTAGACCTTCCATTGCTCCATGGTCCAGTTCTGATGCTCACATGCCCATTGTAGGTGTTTTCAGTGGTGGACAGGCATCAGCATGGGCACTTTGACCAGTCTGTGGTTACATAGCCCCATTTTCTGATATCTGATATCACTCTCTCACCAGTTCACCGGTTATCCTTCCTTGGACCACTTTTGGTGTGTATTAACCAATACATACATTTACATTTTTACATTTATGGCATTTGGCAGACACCCTTATCCAGAGTGACTTACATTTACCTCATTTATACAACTGAGTAGTTGAGGGTTAAGGGCCTTGCTCAGGCCCAACAGTGGCAGCCTGGTGGTGGTGGTGCAGCTTGAACCCCAACCTGCTATTCAGTAGCCCAAAACCTTAACCACTGAGCCACCCTTGCCCCTACCAGGCATACCTATGGTTTCAGAGATGCTCTGACCCAGTCGTCCAGCCATCACAATTTGGGTCTTGTCAAAGTCGTTCAGATCCTTACACTTGCTCATTTTTCCTACTTCCAACACATCAACTTCAAAACCTGACTGTTCATTTGCTGCCCGATATATTCCACGCCTTTACACGTGCCATTGTAATGAGATAATCAATGTTATTCATGTCACCTGTCAGTGATGGCTAATCAGTGTATGTACGTTATATGGAATTATTTATGAGTCATTATTTGTTGGAGTATTGAAAACTTTTTTTTTTAGAGTTAATGGAAGAAAGCTTACAGTACTTACACTGTCTACTGGTGACCATTACTAAAACAGCACACTGCCTCATTCATTACCCACAGTGGCACACAATAGCCTCCTATAAATACACCTGGAATCACGTCAAGCCTCTGGGCTACGTGCTAATACTCACTCTAAATGGCACACAGTGTCGTAACCACTTAGTCGCCACAATGCACTGATTTGTGATTAGCATTGCATTAGAAAAGGACGGCTGGTCATAGTTCAATGCGAAATGAATTCTGCTTGGACACACACACTACTTTTCCCTCATCCCATGCCACAGCATACGCCCTCTGCTATGGGTCGTAATGGTATTATGAGGCACACGTCATTAATCCACTTGCAGGAAAGGAAATCAGCCCAGTAGAAAGTCTTAGCTTTGTGCTGATTAGACAAGACAGGTTAGGTCATGGTGTGTGGACTGGTATAACTGTTCATTAACACACCGTATTAGATACAATGTGCAGTGTAAATGATAGGAAATTGGGTAATGGAATCCAGATTAATTAAATAGCAGGAAAGAATCCATTGCCCCCGTGTACACAGTACAGTGTTTTGCACGTTTGATCTCGAACTTTTTAAAGCTCAATTATTATCATTAATTATTTGGCCAGTTGGATAGCATCCGCCATCACAGCCATCCTCTCTCTGAAGTAGCATGTTTGTAAGGATGTAGACACTCGTTCAATCTTCTTTAGCTGTCTAGCCAAAATATAATTAGCCTCGGCAAGTACTGTATAACAGAATTAAATCCCGGCTTTCACATGTACGACAGAAGGAAATTTCTTAATAGAAAAAAAAAAAGGTTTTTGAACCGTTTTCAAAATGAACCAAGTTGTAACAATTGCATAATGCACTTATTTGTCTAATATATGAACACATGCTCTTTCTTCCTGTGCATTCTGAGCTATTATATAAAAATATATATATCAATGTCCCAGATGTGTTTAACCTGTAGACTTGACTACTACACATTGAAACCATTTTACCCGTTGCATTACTGTTGGAAGGCTCTAGACAAAATCCACCAAACCCACAGAGCTGTTTTATTAGGAGGATTTATTGGAACGAGATTTCCAGTAAGACCTGCAGTAGTAGTGGAGATTGCAGAGGGCACGGCCTGTGGGTTTCTCATCAGCCTAGCTCCCAACTGGACATACTCAGATGGAAGATGCTCATTTCCTGAACTGAGCAATGGGTGCTGGGATTTTGATGTCCTGGCCTTTCTCCAGTTTCTTCTCACATTCAATCAGAAAGTTGACCCCATTGATCACACACTGAACAAGCTCGACCTGAAACGAAGGAAAGCTTTGAGCATTAGATGAGCCCCTCTTATGTGTACGTCTGCCTTAAAAACACTGTGGCGGGAATATGATGATTTTTCCACACACAGATTAAGGGTAACACTAAATTCCAGAAGGAATTACAGGATAAGAAGGTAGCCACCTTATACCAGTTTAGTGATATGTGTATT
The DNA here is from genome assembly GCA_028564905.1 of Leptodoras praelongus. Lineage (NCBI taxonomy): Eukaryota > Metazoa > Chordata > Actinopteri > Siluriformes > Doradidae > Leptodoras > Leptodoras praelongus. Next base: position 12,254,349 of record JAOTRJ010000030.1, on the reverse strand, counting down.
ATGTAATGGTTTTCCATGAGGACAGGATATTTTTGGATTGACACCTGGGTGAACTTGAATTGAAATATCTTGGCGAGCTGTCACAAATACGTCAATATGTCATGTGACTGCGAGACTGTGGCCGTAATAGGCCTGTCTCTGTGCGCCCTTTGATTATCCCTCATCTTCCAGTATAATAGACTCCGTCTGCCCTCCAGTCTGGGGATTTACCATTTCTGCTGATCAATCTTATTAAGGTGTTGGGTGAAGATTTCTTCCTAAGACACCGGCAAGATATTTACCTCAGACTGGCCCAGACGGTCAAGGTTAGATATGTCAAAAATATCACCGACAGCAGCAGTGTCCACACCGCCCGTGCCGCGCTTCTGTAACCTGAGGTTATCCAGGATCTTAGAGAAGCGAGGGTCCTGAGATTGTAGACACAGAGCGAATTACATTCTCATAAAATCCCGATTCACTTTAACTCTGATGAATTATTCTGAGAATAGGTTAAATGATGGTCAGTTTGCTTTTCAATCCATTATTCTGAAATCAGATATTGGAATCAGATTATAGTCCGAATTTACAATCAAAGGATTCATGCATGATTCGTCTTGCAGTACCGTTCGGAAGAGGACTGTAGAATCACTGAATTATATAATCAAATGATTCAGGCTTGATTCGATTTGTAATACAGTGATGAGGAGTACTGCAGAATAATTTGATTCTACAGTCAAATGATTCATACATGATTTATTTCACAGTACCTTGAGGAGGACTGTGGAATCATTTGATTCTATAATCAAATGATTCATTCATGATTCAGCTCAAAGAATGATGAGGAGGATTGATTTCTACAATCAAATGATTTGTGCATGATTCAGCTTGCAGTACTGTTTTGAAGAGAATCATTGAATTCTGTAATCAATTAATTCATGCATGGTTCATTTTGTACTACATTGATTGGAGAATTGTAAAATAATTTGATTCTATAATCAAATGATTCATCATGATTCATCTTGCAATATCTTGGTGAAGAGGCTTGCGGAATCCCTTAATTCTATAATCGAATGATTCAGGCATTCAGTTTGCAGTACCTTAATGAAGGGGACTGTATAATCATTTGATTCGATTATCAAACAATTTGTGCATGACTGACGTAGCTCTCAGTACCTTGCTGAGGTGCATTACAGAATCAATTGATTCTATAATCAAATGATTCATGCATGATTCAGCTCAGAGTACGTTCTTGAGAAAGATTGTAGAATCTCTTGATTCTATAATTAAATGATTCGTGCATGATTCAACTTGAGTACCTTGCTAAGGAGAGGTAGGCGCACATGGACTCCAGCTCTTAGTCCAGTGCCCAGGTTGGAGGGGCAAGTCAGGATGTAGCCCAGGTGCTCATTCCACATGAATTCCCAGCCTCTCTCCTGAATCAGCTTCTCAACCTATGAGAAATGAATCCAAGACGAAAATCACACAGCCGTCTGGCTAACAAAAGGAACATGCTTATCTTGGGCTCAACAATACCTGTTTTAGTCCTCTACAAAATCTCTCAAAGACTCTCTGCATGTTGCCACCCTTCTCCATGGAGATGACACGGGTGTGGTCCTCTTCATTGATCCAGATTAAGAACGTTTTTTCATTGTTGTGCCTGGGTGAAATCCAGAACATTTGGAATGTAAGTTCCAAATCTAAATTTCATCTAGAACACCAAGCTCACAAAATGTCTTATTAGCATGCCGTAGACCAGACTTATGTGTTAGCCAAACAAAGACATCAAAAGAACAATCACATTTCCTTATCTGTCACTCTGCAGTGTTTCAGGTCAATATAGTGGACTGATATAATTCTAGAATAGAACACACACACACAGTCTGATGGTGCAAGTCTCATGCACCATACCAGATTCCCCTGGCATCAGGCCAATCACGAGCCATCCCTGCACAAGTCAGCAAGGGTGAGACAGGCTTGTCAAATAGGAAGTGATCCTGGGATGAACAGACCAAGTAGGAACAAGGATGAGGAACAGGCTGAACAAACAGGGCAGGGTCACAAAAACTGACTATGCTTAATTATACGACAATACTGTTGAATTCTCGATTCTGATTGGTCATCAGCTTTGGATTAATTTTCTATAACAGGAGCTCAGTGAGTAGTTCCAACTGCATGGTGTATACTGATGTGCTCATTCTAATACAATGTCATTTTTTACAGCAACAACGTACACAAAGACTTGTATGGTGGACGTTCCATATATTTAAACAGCGTATGTAACTGTTAATATGATAAAGAGCATTTTTGGAAGGAGTCTCCAGTGTTAGTACTTTGTAACAGTCAGAGGTAAAGCTATTACTTTGAGTTTCTGAGTAGACGACTAAATGTGGTTTAAGTTCTTTAAGTTGTTTAAGCCGTTCTTGAGATATTGCGTTAGTCGCAGGGCCCCCTATGGATGAAATTTCACAAAATTTGGTGTGTGTCTAAAGAATGGGGTAGTAATGCGGACTGAGGAATCTGATGAACCTTGAGACTTTACATCACAAGATATTAGCAAGAGAAGCGCTAGAGTTTTACTTTGAACATTATTCACTAGGTGGCGCTACTCACAAATGAATTGTAATAAGCTGATAATTGTATTGCACCTCCAAGAGGCAAACGTGTGTAGTGTCTGGCCTTCAGTGTTTCTTTAGAAATACACAGATAGACTCTGTGGGGTAGATGGAGAAGAGATCTTGTGCTTTTCTGAGTCTGGGATCCCCTCAAATTTAAGGCACATATGGTTTTGATTTGAACAAAGGAATCCATACGTTGAGGGGGTTTCGAGTCCTTTCCTCGGTCTATAAGTAACCCAACATCCTCCCCGTATTTTTCAGAGTGTGAATCTGGCTGCGGTACTCTCCAGGTGTTCCTGGGGCTTATAAACGATACTTAAACGAAGACGGTGTCAGCAGAGATTCTTTACCTCAACTTCTTCGCATCATCACTGAGATGCGAGAAACGACACATGCCATTAAAGTCAATTGAAGCAAAATGGCTTTTCATCTATTGCCCAAAATATTGCTTCAAGCCAACCCCACTGCAGGCGGCGCTAGCACAAATGGCAACACACACCTAAGGAGACGAACCTTACATTCTGTATTAGACATTTGACCGACATTGCTGGATGAAATAAACGCTAGTGATAAAAAAATTACAATTTATAGCTGATATAATGGAAATGTACAAAATTAAATGTAACCAAATACAGAAAAACTATCGTACACCATTCTTCATCTTCTTGGCTGCTTATTCCTTTTCAGGGTCACAGGGAGCCAGTGCCTAGCCGGTCACATAGGGCGCAAGGCAGGAACAACCCTAGACAGGGCTCCGTAGGGCACACACACACACACACACACACACAC
>JAOTRJ010000030.1:12018940-12030879 GCA_028564905.1 Leptodoras praelongus | reverse complement strand
AATGAACTTTATCACAATATGCTAATTTTTTGAGAAGCACCTGTACAACTAGTGTTTGGTGTCACCTGTCCATCATACCCATATGTGGCTCTTCCTCAAACTGTTTTTCTGCCCTGATGCACAAATAAATAAAGTTTTTCAACGACTGCACCCCAGAACTTCTGACCTGAAATCAGTTCCTGACCACACTAATGCTCTTGCACAGGGGTCAAACTGACTCCACAAAGGGCCAGTATGGGTGCAGGTTTTCTTTACAACCAAGCAGAAGCCACACACTACTGAAAGTCAAGTCCACTGATTAGATTCGTTGATTAAAAACAGGTGGAATGAGGTGTGGCTCCTGCTTGGCTGGGAGGAAACCCTGCACCAACACAGCCTTTTGTGGATTCAGTTTGACACCCCTGCTCTCACACATACATGCATACTGTACGTATATGCATACACACAGAGACCCTCCCCCTTCCAATCGCTTCCATTTTTGCTAATGTCACATTTAAATGTTTCAGATCATCAACCTAATTTTAATATATGTTTATGAGTAAATGCAAAAAGCAGCTTTTAAAGGATCATTCCATTTATTTAACATGAAGATCTATTCAAAACCCATATCATCCATGTGAACTTGCAACCTAACATTCCACCCTTAACAGTAACAACTACAATCAAACGTCTGATAACTTGTGAGTCTTTTACATCACTGTGGAGGCATGAACTGCCTTTTTAAGGTCTTGCCACAGCAACTCCATGGGATTCAAGTCAGGACTTTGTCTTGGCCACTCCAAAACCTCAATTTTATTCTTTTAAGCCATTCAGAGATGAACTGGCTTTTGTTCTTCAGATCATTGTCCTGCTGTGTAACCCAACTGTGCTTGAGCTTTAGGTCACAAACTGACAGGTGGACATTCTCTTAAAGGATTTTCTGATAGACAGCAGAATTCGTTATCCTATCAATTATGACAAATCATCCAGGTCCTGCAGAAGCAAACCAGGTCTCACTCCCACCATCATGTTTGACTGTTGGTATGATGTTCTTAAGGTGGAATGTGTGGTTTTTTTTTGTCCAAAAAGTTCTACCTGACTCATCAGTCCATAAAATATTATCACAAAAGATGTTTTTTGGCCGAAGTGAGACAAGCCTTTGTGTTTTATTTTGGTCTCTCACTGTGGTTTGCTGGAGCATTGCTTAGCAATGGCTTTATAACCTTTTGCAGACTGGTAGAGTTCAATGTCTGTTTCAGAGGTTCTATTTAAGTCATGGTTAGATTCATGCCTGGGTGTGTTGAGTGAAATTGATCCCAATAGTCAATAGAACTGGTTGATCTAGCAGATAAGGGGATTTCACATTTGTCACATAGGGCTAGGGTAGGGGTGAACAGCATTTTCACTTCAATAAATGAAATGATCATTCAAAAACAGCACTTTGTGTTTACTTGGATTATCTGGAGAGCCTAATATAAAAGTAGCCTGATGATCTGAAACATTCAAGTGTGACAAATATAAAAAAACCCAGAAGAAACAAGTACTTTTTCACAGCACTGTACATACATACACACACACTTGAAATAACATACCATGTGTTCATGCTTTCTAGTTTCCTGTTATGATATTAATGTAATCACCTATAAAACCTATCAATACTGTAATAAACACTACCAAACTCAACCATCCACAATTTTCAAACTTTATTTCAAGAAACAAAGTGCATTGAAATGCACCGATAAACAAATAAACAAAAATAGCACTGCTCATTGGTGCATGAAAACGTCCAGACGACAAAACTATAAAATAGTTACTATAAGAAGTGTTCACAGTTGTAAACTTTGTGTTTAATGAATCATGAGACTGTTACTGTTTTGATACAGATTTGTCATATCGATACTATATAAGATATGATACAGGCACATCTAGTGAAAACTACTAGTGAAAGCCAAAACTAGTGAAGGTGGGGGAAAATACTTACAAATTGTTTTTGTACACAGTACAGGAAAGAGGAATATTACAATGTGGAAACTGAATATTATTCAGAAGCAGAAATAGAAACTCTAGTGATTTCAAATTTATGAACAGTTACAGAAAAATATGGCTATATAGAGATCCCTTTGAAGTGCATAACAAAATAGAAATTTGGATATATTATAAACCTGCTGTCTGTCAGTAACGTTAATTAAACAGAGTAAGCAGTAATGCTAAGAATTGAATACTATTATAAATGACAATTATAAAGAAGTTGAAGCTACATTACATTTTGCATATCAAAAATGCAGCATTTTTAAAAATACAAAAAATAAAAAATGTTTTAGGTCCACTAAACTAGCATTGTGATGCTAAAGAAGTTTTATTATACCATTTCTGTTCTTGCAAGCCGTTTAGATCTACGAGGCGTCGACTCAACTACAGCTTTTCTTTTTTGTTGAGGTTTCTTCTCCTCTTCTCCGATCGCCTCTACCTCTGACTTATCTTCCGTTTCGTCTTGCCGCAATCTCCTGCTCGTCCTCGTCGATCTTTGTTCAGGTGAAGCAGTTGCTGATTTCTTGCCTCGAAGGATGCGTTTTGTCGTCACTCCAGACTCTTGTTTTGCACCTCTGATTTTTTTTTCACTTCGCTGAAATGAAGCTTTGGTCTCAACCAATTGGCTACGCTCGATGTCGCTACTGCCAATCTGTTCATTCAGCTCCAAGGTGAAACCTTCATCTACAGTTACACTGCCTTCAGTCATTTCTTGAGCGTTCTTTTCACTTTGCTCTGGCTCCTCAGCTACTTTATCAGCTTCGCCTACATTGCCTTTTGTCACTGATTCTTCTTCCCTGTTCTTCTCATCCTTTTCTTCTTGTACCGCTAACTTCGGATCTGTATCTTTTTCTGACACATTTAGAAACTCACTCAACTGGATGCTTTCTCTTACTGTGCTTTCTTGGCTGTTATTCACATTTGCACAAGTTTCTTCTCCTTCTGAAGTTTCCTCACCTTTAGAGGCAACTGTAATGGAGAAGTCTGATGTGGTGTCACCTGAAATCTCCCATAGAGATGCAGTATTTTCAGTGTGTGCCCACACATCTGTTTGACCATCACTGTCACCTTGATCTTGTTTGCAGCATAGTTTGGCTTTCCTTACAGAGATGGCTTTACTAGTTATTGTTCGTTTTCTCAGGGCCCTTCTTTCAACACCTACACCCTCAACTGCTTGTCTAACTGAAGTTTTCACAGTTTTCACTTCTTTTCTTTGACTAGCTTCTTCTTTAAATGTTTGCTCGAGCAAAGTTTCCTCCCACGCATTATCCTGTTGGTCTCCTATCTGTTCAGCATTACGTCTTCCTACTGCATTGTTCAGCTCATCAGGTTCTCCTTTCTCCTGATTCTCATCTTGTAGATGACTTCCAACTAGAAATCCCCTGTTTGTTGTTTCAACAGCTTCTTCCACCGTATCTTGTCCTCCATCAGTCACATCGTCTAGCTTTTCAGGTGTACTTTTATTTTGCTGCTGGTCAGAGACAGCAGGTACTTCCTCACTGTCGCATTCTGACCTGGTCTCATGCGTCTCATTCACACCGGTCCTGGACCCTTCAGCGCTTTGCACTGCTACTATTTCATGACAAGCTTTAGTCACATTTGATTCCACCTCCGGCTCTGTTACTTGTGCGTCTGTGAGATGTTTAGATCTTCTTCTTGGTGTTACAGTTCTTTTTTTGACATGTCTTGTGAATAGATTTTCAACTTCTTCATTGGAGATCTCCTCTAATACTTTATTTACCCTTGTTTCAGTTTTGTATACATTTTGGAGACGTCTAGACTTTCTTTCTGGTGTAGCCTTCACTGGTAGTGTCCGAGGTCTGAGAGTTCTACTTGGGTAAACTGAAATGTCTTCATCTTGAGTGCTTTTGTGGATACTGTCACTTTGGGCAGCTACTGCACTGTCTCGACACTCTTTCCCAGTTTTATTTGTGTCCAATTCTGTTGAAGTAGATTTTTCTTTTAAGGTCGTGTTGTCTTTTTTCAAACCTTCATCTGCAAGAACATCGGTGTCGTGTTCATAATTTGCTATAAGTTTTTTATTTGTACCCAGTTCCACTGCTGCCTCTTCTTCTATTCTGTCTATCACATGTTCTGTTACAGCGCTCTCATCCGAAGCCTTCTCTTCATTTGGCTTGATTAGCAATGCTTCTTCCTTTGCTTGTGTTGTTTCAGTGGCATCCGTCTCATTTCCACCGATTTGCCTTTTGAAATCCACAAGCACAACAGCAGCTTTACGTAGTTTTAACATCAATGTGGACTCGGCTACGTTCTCCCTGTCCTCTTTTGGTGCCAGATCTGTGTCCGGTTCCTCTTCCTGTTCTTCAGTGGAAATATTACCTTTTACAACTTCAGTATTATGAAGATCCAAGATATCTTCCACACGTGTAGTTACCACTGAACATTCTCTGAGTACAGAATCTTGGGTTAAAATCAGATCTTGCAGAGGGAACGGTTCTGTTCTGGATTCTCCCTCTGCCTTACTTTCATCACCTTCTGCAAGATTACTAGGATCCGTTGTTTCTTCTTCTAAATTACTCATTACTCTATCGCTCTCTTTCTCAGCTTTGTCCTTCGTGGATGTATTCAGATCTTCGTTCTGCCCTTCAGTAGGATTTACCGACTCTGTCTCTATGATCTCACTCTCTACAACTTCAGTCTCTAATTCATTCTTCGCCATTTCAGGCTTATTCACTGCTAGTTCGCTCATCTCAGGTTTGTTACCCATCTTCTGAACAGTTTCAAAAGCAGAATTACAGTCAGCCATTAGACTAGGGAAAACTTTTTTGACATCCACAAGCACAACAGAAGCCTCTTGTAGCGTCATGACCGACGTAGTATTCGTTACGTCCTCACCATCATGTCCATGTGCCATTTCTCCGGCTGCTCCTTCTTCTTCAACTTCTTTCACAACTTCAGAATGTTTGATATCTGTATCTGATTTCTCTGCTACTCCATGTGTTCCATCCTCTGGTGCTATCTTCTCTTGTTCTGTAACATCACCCCTTATATTTTCTTCTACTTCATTTCCATGGGATATTATGTTCTTAAAGCTCTTATGGTCATCAGCTTCTATGTCACCATTTTCCAAACTGCTATGTACAACTGAAATAATATTTTCTGGCTCACCTTCAGCAAGCACATGTTCAGTCTCTGACTCCATGTGCTCTTCTATGGCGACCTCAGAGCCTAATATAATGTTCACCTGATTATCCTTAGACTCATTCAGCTGTTCAGGTGCCTCTTGTAGCATCATGGCTTGGACTTTTAGTTTGAGTGTTTGCTGTGGAGTGCCTTTGTTTTTCAGTCTTGCAGAACTCCTGAGAACACTTTTTCTAAGTTCACCTTTTACAGCCTGATCCTTGAGCCTTCTAGAGCATCTTAACGGGGTTACTGAGCTTGCCCTTTCCTCTTCATCCAGTTTAATTGAAGCATCTGATCTTTCACCTTCATTATCTTCACTTGAGTCAGTGTCGAGTAGACTTTCTGGTTCCTCACCTGGTATTTCGTGAGCAGTGTCGCTCTCTTTTTGAACCTCTTCCATGTTTTCTTCAATGGTAACAGCTAAAGACTCTGGAACTCTGTCTTTATTGGTCCGTACAACACTTTCAGTTTCCTTACTACTTTCTGTCATTTCCTCTACCTGCTCCTTTACAGTGTGTTCAGCCTGAGACTCTGGATCAGTACTTTCTGACTTATGAGGTTCCAGCTCTACGTCCTCCTGAAGCTGTGAGATTCCCTTAGCATCTTCAGCAGCATTTGTATGTGTAGTGGAAACTTTGTGAAAATCCACGAGCACAACGCCAACTTTCTGCAGTTTCAAAGCAGACATAACATCTTCTGGGCTATCATTCTCTGCTGGTGTGCTTTCTGAGGCTAGTTCCTCATCCTGATCTTCAACAGGTTCTTCAGCACACTGTCCTGGTGTGTTTCCTTCAACCTCTATTTCAACAGATTCCCCATGTTCTGTTTCAGTGTTGATGCTTACTGACTCAATTTTCTCTTCCACAGCAGTTTCAGTGTGTGACTCGAGAACTTCCTCCATCTGCTCAACTTCAGGATCATCTTCTGACTGTTTCCTTTGCACTTGTTGCTTTACAGCTTTTGTTTCAGAAGTTGCTTTAGCAGCTTTTGTAGAACTCCTAAGAACTCTTTTTCTCAGTTCACTTTCTGTCACTCGATGTTTGAGTTTTCTCATCTGCCTTAATGGTGTTGCAAAGCTCGTTGTATCCTCTTCCTCTTCAGACTGTCCAATCTGAGCAACTGATTTCAATCCATTATCATCACTTGACTCAATGCCATCTTGGGTTTTTGGTTCCTCACTTGGTACATCTTGATTAGTGTTTGTGTGTGTTACAGGTTCCTCTTCTTGAACTTTATCCATCATCTTTTCATCTGTAAAAGTTGCCTCAGGAAATGTGTGTTCAACCTTTGGCATAATATTTTCCTCAATCTCCATCCTCTCGTCTCTTAGTATTTCTATTTCTTCATGTTCATTTTCTGTCATTTCTGCTTCTTGCTCTTTTACACTGGGTCCAACACATTCTTTCTGGTTTACTCCTTCTTTGCCCTCATTTCTGTGATCAGTACTTTCTGTCTTATGAAGTTCCTGATCTACCTCCTCTTGATGCTCTGAGATTCCCATATCCATTCCACAGCTGTCACTTTCACGCTTAGAGGGGACTTTCTTAAAATCCATGAGCACAACAGTAACATTCTGCAGTTTCATACCTGACATGGCTTCTTCTGTGCTGTTATTATCCTCTGCTGGCACTATTTCTGACACAGGTTCTTCCTCTTGATCTTCAACAGGGTCTACAGCAGATGGTGCTTCATCGTAAGTCCTTATATTTTCCTCTACTTTATTTCCATGGGATATTATGTTCTTAATACTCATATCGTCATTAGCTTCTATATCACCATTTCCCAAACTGCTTCCCTCTTCACACTTGCTCTGTACAGCTGAAGCCTCTGGAACTCGGTCTTCATCATTCATTACAACACCTTCTTTACTCTCCAACTTTTCATCTTTTTTATCAGAGCTGCTACTTTCAATATCCTTTTCTGTCATTTCCTCTACCTGCTCCTTTACAGTGTGTTCAGCCTGAGACTCTGGATCAGTACTTTCTGACTTATGAGGTTCCAGCTCTACGTCCTCCTGAAGCTGTGAGATTCCCTTAGCATCTTCAGCAGCATTTGTATGTGTAGTGGAAACTTTGTGAAAATCCACGAGCACAACGCCAACTTTCTGCAGTTTCAAAGCAGACATAACATCTTCTGGGCTATCATTCTCTGCTGGTGTGCTTTCTGAGGCTAGTTCCTCATCCTGATCTTCAACAGGTTCTTCAGCACACTGTCCTGGTGTGTTTCCTTCAACCTCTATTTCAACAGATTCCCCATGTTCTGTTTCAGTGTTGATGCTTACTGACTCAATTTTCTCTTCCACAGCAGTTTCAGTGTGTGACTCGAGAACTTCCTTCATCTGCTCAACTTCAGGATCATCTTCTGACTGTTTCCTTTGCACTTGTTGCTTTACAGCTTTTGTAGAACTCCTGAGAACTCTTTTCGTTAGTTCACTTTCTATCGCTTGATGTTTTCTCGTCTGCCTTAATGGTGTTGCAAAGCTCGTCATATCCTCTTCAGACTGCCCAACTGATTTCAATCCTTTATCTTCACTTGACTCAATGTCATCTTGGGTTTTTGGTTCCTCACTTGGTATATCTTGATTAGTGTTTGTCTGTTTCACAGGTTCTTCTTCTTGAACTTCATCCATCTTCTTTTCATCTGTAAACGTTGCTTCAGGAAATTTGTCTTCAAGCTTTGGCATACTATTTTCCTCAGTCTCTATTGTCTCATGTCTTACATCTTCTGTTTCTCCATGTTCATTTTCTGTCATTTTTACTTCTTGCTCTTTTTCACTGGATTCAACACATTCCATCTGATTTACTCCTTCTTTGCCCTCATGTCTACAATCAGTAATTTCAGGCTTAAGAAGTTCCTGAATTACCTCCTCCTTAGGCTGTGAGGTTCCCTTATCCATGATTTCCTCAGCCACTTCTTCTTCAGTCAGTTTAAGTGGAACATCTGATCTCTCACCATAATCTTGACCTGACTTGGTGACATGGAGACTTTCTGGTTCCTCATCTGGTATTTCTTGAGCAGAGTTGGCCTCTTTTTGAACCTCTTCCACCTTTTCATCTGTTTCTTCAATGCAGCTGTATTCAGTTTCATTTTCTGCTATTTCCACTACCTGCTCTTTTTCAGATTCTGTACCAGTACATTCTGGCTCATGATGTTCCATATCCACCTCCTTCTGAGGCTGTGAGATTCCTTTAGCACCTTCACTAACATTTGTATACATCATGGAGACTTTGTAAAAATCCAGAAGCACAACAGCAGCTTTAGGCAGTTTCAAAGTGGTTTCTTCAGTGTTCTGGACATCTTCTGGCACCATTTCAGAGGCTGGTTCCTCAGTCTGCTCCGATATAATATTTTCTTCAATCTCCATCTCGTCATGTGTTACTTCTGTTTCTTCAGTATTTCTACTTTTAATTTTGTCCTCAACCATCACCACATTTTCAGTGCCTGTCATTTCAACTACTTGCTGTTTTTCAGTGGGTTCAACAAAAGCGACAGTAGCGTTTTGCTGTTTCAAAGCCTCTTCTGTGTTGTCATCTTCTGCTGGCCCAGTTTTTGAGGCTGGTTCCTCTTTAGCACTTTCTGCAGCAGATGCTTCTGGTGCTTTTCCATTATCCATTACTATCATTATTTCAGAGGCGTCAGCATGATGAACATCTACAATTTCCTCAGCATCCTTGGTTGTCTTGTCCACATCTTCCACTGCTCCTGTCACTTTGTCTTTTTCCACATTCCTCAACTTTTCATCCTGTGAACTATGTTCCATTTTGTTGTCCACTTCCATGAGGTTTTGATCATCAGTTGTTTGTTTATCTAAACAGTCCTTTTCAATATTTATTTCTTCTTCATTTTCCTTAAGAGTTGCAAACTGATTTTCACTATGGACTTCACTGATTATGCTTACTGACTCGATTATCCTTTCCACATTCTCATTTTCAGTAAGTTCAGCCGGAGATTCTGTCTGGTTTAATCCTTTTTTATTAGACTCATCTTCTATGTGTTTGATTTCCTTTGGCTGCTTTATAGATTTGGTTTGTCTTGTGTGCACTTGTTCGGAAGTGGCTTTCTTAGAAGAACTTCTGAGAACTCTTTCTGTCAGTTCACTAAGTCTTCTAGAGCTGCTTAATGGAGTTACATACTTTGATCTTCCCTCATCACTACATTTCCCCTTGTAGCCTGAATTGTATGCTTTGGTTGAGTTTTCCTCTTGTTGAATCAAAGTACTAACTTTCTCCTCTTCATTTTCAGGACTTGCTTCTTGGTCTTTGGCTTCCTGTCCTTTTTCACATAAACTTTCCTGAACTGTACCAGTCTCTTCAAAAGTCTGTCTCTCTTTTACCTGCTCGCTTTGCTTTCTTTCTCCCAGAAACACCTCCAAAACTCCAGTTTCTTCTTTCTCTCCTTCTATTTCTTCTGTGTCATCATCAATATTTTTGACCACGGCTATTTCACACATCTCTACTACGTCTTCTATGGCATCTTTGTTGGTAGTTTCTGCTCGATCTTTTTGTGACTCTACTATTTCTCCAGAGGTTTCCATTCCATTTGAAGGTATCTGCTTATAAATCTCATCTTTCAATTCTTTGACCTCTCCAGCTTTTTCTTTTAGCTCTTCAGTTTCTGAAGGCATCTTAACAATCCCCACTTCTTCAACCTTCTTAAGTTCTAAAGGTTGGAGATCTACTGGAAGAATTGTGGCTTCCAAAGATTTCATGATTTGTGCATCTTCATTGCCCTTTAGGCTTTGGATTTCCACAACAGGAGATATTTCAACCACCTCTTCTTTTTCCATTTCTGGTTCTGACTGATAGGTAGGTTCAGGTGCCAATTTCTTTTGCTCTTCACAGTGAAGATGAGTAATCTCCGATACAGGGGTCAAATCGTGTGTCACTGTCTCCGTTGTGTCCTGCAAAAAAGATTATCTCATTACTACATACTGTATGTAGGTTTTTAAAAAAATCCAGTCTCATTTATCAACCATGCATTCATATACGTTTGTGCAAGCTGTGCATAAACACATTTGTATGAACAGAATGTGTGTGAGGATGTGTGTATTTAAAAGCACTCCTGACCATGAATATAGTAAAACAGTATATGGGGCAGTGTAGCTCAGTGGATAAGACATTGGAGTAGTTAGTTCAAATCCCAGCACCACCAAAGCTGCCACTGTCAGGCCCTTGAGCAAGGCCCTTAACCCTCAACTGCTCAGGACACAACTGCAAATGAGATATATACATCACTCCGGACAAGGGCTTCTGCCAAATGCTGTAAATGTAAATAAGGTTCTGTATCATTAATGTTCCATAACTACCACCTCCTGAGGCTGTGAGGTTCCCTTAGCATCTTCATTAATATTTGTATATATCATGGAGGCTTTGTTAAAATCCACAAGCACAACAGCAGCTTTTGGCAGTTTTAAAGCTGGTGTGGTTTCTTTGGTGCTCTGGACATCTTCTGGCACCATTTCTGAGGCTGGTTCCTCAGTCTGCTCTGATATAATAATTTCTTCTTCTACCTTGTCATTATCATTCTAAGTATCATGTAAATGTAATCACATATAAACTAATAATTAGAAGCACTCATTCCACAGACTGTCAATCATTTCAGCCTCACTGACACAGTAATTGCTGACTACGGTGCTCAGAGAAAGGTATAGTGCTTTCTAATCTAGGGGTTTTAGCTACAGGCACATTTCAAGAAGAACCTGGAGACGGATTTAGCATGTCCCAACAAATATTAGGTGAACAACAATACAGCGTACCTGCATTCATATAATTCACACCACATACCTTACATTTACAAATATGGCAGAGAAAAAAAGACAACAATAACGAGAGATCTTGCAAATATAATTAGGGCATGAGATTGCATGCACATAGCCATAACATCAGCCCTACACCTTTTAGAGTGACTTTGTTCACCATATACAGCAATTTGAGGGCTGTGCATTGATGTGAAAATACCAATTTTCTAGCACACAGTGACAATTTTAGACACTTGTTCTATGCATGCTTTGATCATTGAGGCTGCAGGTTCCTCAGTACTTATAACACTTATACATACCTTGAGTTCAGACTCTTTCGAATCGAAATAAAGCTTGCTATCCGCCTGCACCGGGTCATCTTCTACACACTGAACATCAGGCTCAATGTCTTCTACCCTGCATCACACACATTTAACACTCCCACAGTGAATTAAATTTACATATTAAGATTTCTAATCAAACTTTTATTATAATAGGTAAGGGTCAGGCCATAAACTTGAATGGTGCAAGGTGGTTAATGGTTTGAAAGATAACCTGATGATTTCCTCAGTTGCCTCTTCTGTGACTGTTCCACGTTTTGTATGCTTCAGATTTCTGCTTTTGCAACAGGCTGAAACTGGTGTGTCCTGCACCTCTGTAATAGTGATGGTGAGAATACAAGTGAGTGCGCAGGAACACAAAAAAAAAAAAAGACTGTTGAAGAGCATGTTTCCAGTTTATACTGGCTGTTTTGTTAACACTTTAAATATATGGACATAATGACAAGGTTAGTCTTTACTTGAAACTTTGCTGAGCTAAACAAAAAATCACTAAAAACAACAATTATTATTTTAACAATAGCACAGGTATTGCCTATAACACTGGATACTAATCTGAAATAACTTTTATTTATTTTACACCTCCAAAGCCCTATTTAAAATTCTATACCTATTTGCATACAGTACAGGCCAAAAGTTTGGACACACCTTCTCATTCAATGCATTTTCTTTATGTTCATGACTATTTACATTGTAGATTCTCACTGAAGGCA
>JAOTRJ010000030.1:11965088-11977150 GCA_028564905.1 Leptodoras praelongus | reverse complement strand
CATCCTATGGAGGGTATCAATGATGGTCTTCTGGCCAGTTGTTATGTCTGCAGTCTTCCCCATATTCAAACATTCATTCCCTGCAAAGTTGGGCTGATTTCTCCACAGTATTCTATTTTTTAAAAATCCTGTTTTCATTGGTTGGAAGCCCAATTTATGTAAAAATAAACAAGTAATAGCACTGAATCTATAATCAATGAAAGTTAAACTTTTTGAATGGAATTATGGAAATAAATCAACTTTTCCATGATATTAAAATTTTTTGGAATGGGTCTGTATATATAACCATTAAACAGCTTTGCTAACGGCAGTGTTATTATACTGTTGGACAGATGTACATGCAATGAATCCTCTAGACATGAGCTGAAAACTCGACCTTCTAGACATGTTCTAGAAATACAAAACGTACAGGATTTTTACAACACACTCTTAGTATAGATTATATTTAATATTTGACAGTATATTTGTGCTTAGAATCTTGTGAACTCTGGTCCATTTTACAACCCCAAAGACACTTTACATAGAGATTACAAAAAATGAGTATAAGAGTAAAGCTTTTATCTTTGTGTAGGTAATGAAATGAGTCAGATAAATAGAAGGTTTTTGTTTGGTACTGGCTTTTTGCTTTTTGGCAGACTGGCAGTTCTGACAATGACATTCAAGACTACCATTCTTGAATACTCAGTCTGAACAGGGCCTAAGACTCATAAAATAAGGCCATACCTGAATATATGATATAACTGGAAAACGTGTGCTTCTTTCTCTCAGATGTTAGGCGTGCAAGGTGCCAGTGAGATGTGTCCGGGTGAGAATGCCCGGCAGCTGGCCAGGGTGGTGTGTGCCACTGTGCTGGCTGGGGAGATCTCGCTCATGGCTGCTCTCGCTGCTGGACAGCTAGTCAAAAGTCACATGACACACAATAGGTAAGAACATCATTCAGTTTGAGTTAGTGTAAACTTTACAGAATTCCAAAACCACCCAAGTGATGATGAACTAAAGGCTTATTTATTTTGTACTTTTAGGTCAAAAGTAAATTTACAGGACAAACCAGGAAGCTGCACAAAACAGGCATCTTGAGACTTAACTAGATGCCAAAAGTGGGGATGATATAAGCACCACAAAAGGAAAAAGACCAAAAGAAAAGGATAAGAAACACACTTCAGGCACATTTGCGTACTTTTCTTGAGTAAAAGTCAAATGGCTGAAATAAAAAATATTTCCAACATCCAAAGTCCAGGGGAGAAACGCTTTCATTCTGAGTTATGGAGTGCCACAATCATCTCAAAGACTGCCGAAATCACAGCGTTATGCTAACAAATGTTAAGACATTCTACTTTTGTATCTCTTCTGATGCCATCTGTGTTTCTTGGATGCACTCAGAACTTTTTTTTATATTTTCACTATTTGTACAAAAGTAACCATGAGGTATATTTTTGTTACACAGAATGTCAACTGGCCAACAGGGAGAGCAATCACTAATTCCTAAACTAATCTATTAGATCTATTCTATTGTTAGAATGACCTTAAATTGCCAAATTCAGCCTGCAGTTATTCACAGTTCTGTTCATCTGAATGCATGTAGGTTTTACAAAACGTATATATTATTTATTATATATTATTCAATTAAGGACATATTGATTATTAATAAAAAGGGAATTAAAGGGAAGATTGCAAACACACAACTATTTTCCAAAGCTATAAATGCCTGAATGACTTCAGTCCAACAGCAAGAACTTTCTGTAATGTATGTGTAAAATAATTCACACCACCTTATGTACAGCCCATGCACATGGAGCAGTGATTGCTTGCTGGCTTTACTTATGTGGTAATTCACATACTACTGTCTTTTTTCAAATGCTGTCCAGCATTTTTCTAAAAAAAAAACAGAATATAACGAACATTTATATGTTTTTATAATTAAAGATTGAATGAAAGGGAAAGTTTTAATAAATGTAGAAAAAAATGCAATTCATTCATTATTTGTTTTGGCTGCATTATTAAATATGGCCACTTAATGTAATTCGTTTCTCTTCATATAATCGGCAAAAGTATGTGGACACCTGATGTCACACCCATATGTGAACGTTCTGTGTTGGATATCCCATTCCAGTCCCCCTTTGGCTGTTATAATATCCACACACATCAGATTTTGAGGCTTGGCTGTGGGGATTTGCTAATTCCGCCGCAAGAGCATTAGTGAAATCAGGTACTAATCTAAGTTGCGATTTGTCCCAAAGGTGTTCAGAAGGGTTGAGGTCAGGGCTCTGTTCAGGCTACTAGTGTTCTGTCACAGAGCTCATAGAGCTCACTTTGTGCACAGGGACAGTGTCATGCTGGAACAGGTTTGAGCCTTTTAGTTCCAATGAAGGGAAATTCTACAGCATATCAAGAACTGGTGTGCTTCCACCTTTGTGGCAACAGTCTGGTGAAGATCCACATACATATGGGTATGACAGTGAGGTGTCCACAAACATTTGGCTGTTTAGTTTACTGTTGCATGAAAAAAATAAAACAAAGACAGGACGTGCTATCATAGGGAGATAATCAACAAAGGGATAATGAGATGCAGCCCAAAAACATCAGCAAACAAATGATATATACAATAGCGATTTGCCAACTATTACGATTTGTCATTTATTATTTATTACTGAGTGATTATTGTATATTTGGTAATTGACTATATATATATATATTGTGTTTTGTGCACTGTGGTGAGTTTCATTACAGCTGTGTTTGGCAAGGAATTATTTTTGTAATCTTCAAACTGACTATTGTTACACAGTAACACGTTTTTTATGCAACTCCTTTTATTTTTACTTCCTTCTTTTTGTTAAAAGCAGTTGTGATTAGAGGAGCAAATCCAGTGCAATCAAATGGCAGTATTTATTTAGGAAATGACATATGATGGATAAATATAAAGGGTATTTTTTTTGCTTTGGGTCTGATTTTGTCAGAGCAGTGCCTAAACATCATTAAACAAAGCCATATCTGAAGATATGACACAACTCAGGCAAGAATCAAGTGTTTCAATCATGTTTTTTTTCCAATAAAATGTGAGAATTCATCAATGTTTTGCAGCACATTACTGATAATTGATGTCACTCTGCCAATATGCATACAGACTCACTTAATATCAAATATACACACAACCCTAAAAAATATAGTATAAACTCAATAAACCAACAGTTCCATATACACACAGAGTGAACGTGAACTGGTGAACATAAAGTCTCATTTCACAAAGTATCTGGATACTGAGGCAGTCCAAGGTTGGTGTGATATAAGAAGACATCTCGGTAAGGTTATGTCAGCGAAGACAGACACTCACCTCACCAGAGTGCAGTGGCCAATCAGCTCATCCTGCATCACATCGCACCATGATCAGGGTAGCTGATTGGCTAAGCCTCATTGAGACCCTAGACAAACCCGCTGTAAGAACATACAGTGTTTCTCTCTCATCCCCCAACACACACACACACACACACACACACACACACACACACACACACACACACAGGTTAATCTGAGGAGAAGACTAATCTCCAGCAGCACCAGCATTAACTCCTTTGGCACTTTGCTGACAACTGGCTTACAGACATTCAATCAGTGCATGACTACTAAAGTTACATTAGTTACAGACGTTGATTTAAATCTTTATAATAATTTGTTTATGAAGATAATTATCTGGCATAAATCCAATTTTACCTGTTCAAATATCTTCAAACATTTGCTCGACCAATGCAAATAAATACTAATAATAGTGCTAATAATAATACTAATAAATACTACTACTAATAATAAAAGCTGGAAACGGTTTCATTAACATCCTCATATGCTTTAATCATTCCAGAGTGTTATAGACATATGAATGATATATTTGCTTACTGGATATTTACAAATACATTTTTCCAAAACAAAAATAAAAAGCATGTTGGAAACCTCAGTGTTACTTATTAACAGACATTATAATGTGTATCATTTTTCATACATACCACCCTCTATAAATCACTCATACATACGATTCTCATTTGGCAACATGTGTAAACTGATTGTAAAGCAACGCTCTTATAATTAGTGCAAATATTAACATTAACACAGATTTCTGTGTGGTTAAGAAAATTAAGCCTTATAATAAAGTGAACCCAAATTTCACACTTGGGCTACAACAACAACAACAACCACAACAACAACAAAAACACTTCTTGTATATGCTTCAAGTTATTCTGTCAAATAAGGCTATAGATAAATATGATTTTTACTTTATTCACTGCCAATGAAATCATGAAATGACATTCCTCCATTACAAGTAAATATCTGGAAAATAATGCCTTGTGTATAACATAAGGACATATCCAAAGCGAATAACTAATTAAGGAAGGTAGTTCAGCATTATTTGGTGAAATGTTTAACGAAACTTTTACAAGGTGGATATTAATCGTCCCTAAACTTTTTACAGTGCTGTAAAAAGTATCTGTAAACCCATTTAATCATAGTGTTACGCAGTACTTCACCTCTACCACAGACTGTACATATACAGAAAATTATATACACAAATTTAAGACATAGGGCACTAAAAGAAAAGTTTGTATTTAAAGCTCTTCACATTCTCCAACAATCAAAAATAATATAAAGAGAACTATATAAGGCCTAAAGAAGCCTATTATAACTGAGAAAGCTTTTCATTAAAGGTATTCAAGTTTATAGTGTTTTCATTTTAATAAAGACATTAGTCAAACAATGTGCAATTAATATGAATACAAATATTTACAAAGCCATAAGTAAACACATTAACACTTATAAAAGTCAAAGCGGACAAAAACAACCAGTAACCATCCCCTGAACACAAACAAGTACTGTACTGTATAGGTAATTATTGTGTAAAATGAATGAGAACCTTGCGATCTTCTGGCACCGAGAAGAAGAAGATTGATATTTAGAGGTGAAGGGATGGATAAGGCCTCTTACGGATATGTTTAAGGGAGGCTGGCAACCTAAGGAAAATGTAGAAACTGTTAAGCATAGACACAATGTGAGAATGTTAAATGCTTCTTAACTGACATTACCTGCTCTAAAAGAGGATGGCTTTGTCACTGGTCTTATCCTGAACATACGACGTGAAGCGCTTTAAGAATTTAGGATATTCTCGTTTGGCCACTGCACGCAAGACTGATGCCGGTGCCCATCCTCCTGGATTCACTGCATTCAGTAAAACGTGTTTTAATACAGTAGTAGAATCCTGCACTATTTGGATGATCAGTATCTTAAGGGTAAACAGCAAAGGGTGATAAGTATACTCACCATTGGCTACATAAGTTATTTTACAGAGGATATTGTCTCTGCTGAGCTCTTTGTTGCCCTCTGGTGGACTGACTAGCGTCTGGCAGATCATGGCCACATTGATTTTGGCACGGATACACCTGCTTGTGGGCTGGAAAATAAAATGGGCTCATGATAGGGCTGAGTGATATTAAATTGTCATTAGAAACATCAAGACTATTAAACAATTTTAAGCATAGTGGGCATCATCAGGTGTCAATACTTTTATAACACCATTAATAACAACTGTAATAAGTAATTGGATGTTAAACTATATTTCTCTTATACTAACTGTTTTGCTCCCTTTTCTTGTCATCTATATTTTTGCTTGAGTTCATCTCCACAATCATTAATTATTTTGTTAATTTCCTGGGAGCTGAATCCAAGACATGTGAAGCCAACCAACCACCACGTAACTTCAAACTACTGCTCACGCCACATCACAGGGCAGCTGAATGGCCTTCAAAGAAACCACTACTGCCCTTTTTGTCATACATGAGTCTTTGGCATTTTCTGAGTCGTTTCTTTGCCAGCAAAATTAAACATCATGTTAAACTGTACTAGTATTAGTAGTTACTTAGTAGAATTGAGGCTATTTAGAAAAGAAACATAAAAGTATTTTAAAAATGTTCCCTTACTGGATATCTGTCGTGATCTACAGAGAAATTGCACACGATCCAAGTATCTGGTTCATTCTCATTGTTGGAGAGGATTTTGCGGATAACTGACAGATAAAGGACGTCCCTTTGTGAAGCAGGCCACACCCTCTAAAACCGAATCGAGGGCAAGGCTGGGTTAGAACAATGCAAAATGTACACACCCAATTTGACAGAAAATGCTTTCCTACGTCAATTGAATCAATAAATTAGTTTGCTAGAGGTTGAACTGTACCTTATGAGTCTGGTAAATAATTACTGCCTTGTCTGATAATGTTTCTACCACACTGAAGTTTTCTACGGTTGCTGGAAAAAGGTTAGGAGAAGTGGAGTTAGGGGTCCATCCAGGCTCAGTATTAACATTCTGATTGGGAAATAAACAGCTTATACGTAAGGCAAGTTACTCACTTTCCCAGTCGTTCCGGAAAGCCGTGTCCCAGAAGTAATGACAGACCTCATGACCTGTAACCCGTTTAACAGCATGCGTGGCTTTGAGAGGGTCCAGCACAATGCCATTCTCCTCCACCTCTCTCCTGTACACCTGCAATACATACAAACATATATTGTTACAGAGGTTTTTTATTATGGAAGCCAGAAAAAAAAAGATATTTGGAAATGATTGACAAGTCCTTCAGGGTTTACTCACCTTCAGCTCGCCCTCCTCAGTAACAAGTTGCCAGTTAGCATCTCCACCTACATCCTGTAAGGAGTGGGTCATATGGCTGTGTATTATTTCCTCCACCTGTGCAAAATCAAACAGGTGTGTCAGTCAGGTTAGCAACACACACAGCCAAAATAGAAACATGCCATAGGTCAAAGTTTAACTGAGACGGTTAAGTTTTGAATGCTATGAATGGTAAACACAACACAGTGTTCAGACAGCTGCATCAGAAGAAAGCCCTGGTGTCTTTGTTTTCCTTTTTGATGATGAATGTTTTAGAATATGAAACAAAGGCAAAGAGCTTAGTATCTACAGAGGACAGACAGAATCCTTTGTTAATAGTGAATCTATTCATGCTACTCCATAGTGATGCTACTATAGATGATAAAACAATAAATAAAACAAGCCTATGTAGCATTAGAACACTGACAAGACACTATACCTGAGCACTGAGTCTGTGCACATCATCAGATGCACTGACTAAGTCGAGAGAGGACACTGAAGAAGCGTGACTAAGAGGCTGAACCAGATAAGAAAGAGAAAGTAAGTAAAAAGACAGAGCAGAAACACCACAATGCAGAATAAAGTCAGAGCCATCACCACAAATGTAGACCCAGACATGGTTTTAGTGTCTACTTATTCTCTATCTAGTGCAACTGCAATTACCACAGACAACAGTATCTTGAAATATAATTACATACAGTTAATTACCATAGATTTTCAATAGGAGACAGATCTGGACTGCAGACAGGCCAGTCAAACCACAGTTGTAACTCGTACAATCATTGAAAACACTGAATATCTTTTTCTTTGTCCTTTTGTCTGTTAAATAAAGCTTCAACTGAATGAACTCAGAGATTTCACTCAGTTTTCACTGCAGTTTTAGAAAGTGTCCCAGCCTTTCTGGAAATAGAGTTTGTATGACCAAAGTCAGAACAGTATTTGTTGGGAAAGTTAATAAACCTTTATGCCAAACATATTTTTGTATTTGTACGTAATCCAAATACATACTCATCAATTGAAATATTAATAAGATAATAAGATTTATGGATTTTTGGATAAGTTACCACCATAGTTAACTTAAAGTGAACACTGAATGCGGAAAGTGCAAGTCACCAGCATAGTGAAACAGCTTCGTAGTTTAGTATGCATAGGGCATAGATTTAATAACTGCTGTGTAGACAGGATGAGTGGTCAGCTTGTAAAAGTCAACAGTAAAGCTTACATAACCTCTATCCAACATCGGTTTTGTCGATTTTACATCAAAGGGAGAAATTCTTTTGACTTGCATACTGTATGACATTGCTTTCAAATTAGCTTAATGTTGAACTTAATCAGAGTACAGTTAGACAGAAAAGGACAGAAATAACATGCTGTTGCGCTTCAAGAATAGGATGTGGTTAAGTATGTTTAAGCTTTCAGTCAGGTACCTTGTTGGTGTATTTGTGAGAATTAAGAGAGGAGTTAAGTGTAACTGGCCAAGCTGTCCTGCACTTCTCGGTCTGAAACAACAGAGAAAAAAAAACAGTTGAACAAGTGTATGTGAAAGCTTAAGAACACATTTGGCTGAGGCACCTAAAATACAACACTTACTTTATGTTTTACTTTGTTATTATACATAATTAACAGCAACACCTCACAGCTTAGTACGGGCTACTGTCTGTGTCGAGTTCCTGTGCATGTTAACCAGCATGACCAGAGTGAAGCAGTTCCTAGTCATAATGAAAAATAATAAAAACTACAACTTGGTATATATTATATAATTGATTCTTTGATTCATCTGGACTTTATGATGGATCCAGAGCCAACCAAGATCTTTGGAACATGAAGTAGCAACATACAGTGGCTGAGATGTCCATCATTAATCCTTTCTAGGGGCTTTTTAAAGACACTTTTGATCAGGAGTCCACTTGCAGCGCTGGTATGGTTCATTTTGCTGGAGTGAAGACTGTTTTCCTGCCAGAAAATGAGTGTCTGGGGTACAGTTCACCTGTGGTTTGTATTTGGTGTGAAAGCTGTTCAAATCCAAAACCAGGAAATAATTGCTTTTGAGGAAGGGGGGGGGGTATCCTGGGCACAGGGAGAACATACAAAACCCCTCAGAGACAGTAACTTATGCTCAGAATCTACTTACTGCACTAATGTGCCACCTATATTATACAATCTCACAATTTCATTGGGCATTAGTAACTAAGTAGCTCATATACAAATCATTCCTCAAGTGTACAGAAATGTAGGAATGTACTGTAGAAATTTCTACTTGGAAAGAAATTTATTTTAACTTGAATCTTATGGGTTAACAGTCTTATGGGTTAAAGGGGCCTCAAAGCTGGTGTAAGCAGTGTGGCTTTGCAGCGCTTAACAATTAATTCCCATTATACATCAGACCTACCTGCTCCTCAATCTTGTCTTGCTTATCCAGAGCTGCTTCAACAGCATCAAAGAACTCATCTTCATTGATCAGACTGTTTGGACCCTCCTGAAAATCATGCGAGTGTGTTTAATCATGCGTTTTATCTGCCACTGTGTACTCTTCTTCTGTTTGCATTTCAAAACAAGCAAGCAATGCAGTTTTGTTTAGACTTCAAAATCAGACTGACTTACTTCATAGTCTGGTCCTCCATAGTGAGATTTCTTCTTCAGTTCTGTTATGGCTGACTTATACGATTCTTCTACTCTCCTCCTCTGTTCCATTTCCTTACCAGAAAAGACACGCATCATGCTATCACCTTACACACTGTACATTACATTACAATGAAAGTAGGATGAATCTGAAATCTTGATGGCAGTAAGGCAGTGTCAGTAAAGAACTGTTGAAATAAATTAAAACCACATGGCCTATGATCATTGATGATAAAAGTTCTGCACCTGGGACTGGTTTTGGCTTTGGGGTTCTCTCTGAACGCCAGTTACAAAGAGTCCCGAGTACCAATAACCTCCACAACCCTCCCAAAAGCAAAACAAAAGGAGAGGAAAAAGGGGAATTATTTCACTTCAAGGAAAAAAAATGTTTTGCTGGAGTCATTATACACAAGAACTCTTTCATTTTTACAGCTCCAGTGTAATTAGAGCATGTGCTAGGTTCCTTTCAGTAAACTGCTTACTCCACTGGAGCTACACAAGCCTCACACATGTCTGTGCTCCAGTGTAAACAGAAACAAGCATTAACATTTACATCTTGTTTAAATCACACCTGTGAAGGAGTGCCACACGAGGCCACCTAAGTCACCCAACAATATTCTGCCTTTAAGTTAAAATGCCAGCTCACACCGGTGAAAAAAGATTAAATAAATCTTACAAAAGAACACTAAACAAAAATGCAGGTGTAATGCTCTGATACAGTTATGTGCAATATTCACCTGTTTATATATGTACGTGTATATGTGTATGTGTATATATATATGTGTATGTCTACCCATAGTGTCTATGCTCTTGTCTTATGTATATTTTGCACATCAGAGCCTAGAGAGATGCAATCTGGTTGTCTGAATGACAATAAAGTTCACTTTGACTTTGACTGTTCAGAAAAGCTAAAGACATATTTGCCTTTCTTTTCCATAATTAACTAAAAAATTTCAGAGATGAGTAAAACAAAGTTACTAAACATACAGAAGCAGAAAACAGAGCAGGTAACCTACTGCACAGAAGTTTCTCAGTGTACATAGAGGAATCCAATTCTGTCCAGAGCGGCCAGGGTTTTAGTGTGGACAAACAGGTTGACATATTAAGATTTATCCATCCAGTGCACAGACTGGTGAACTTGCGTCACAGGTTAACGATCTGCTGGTTATCTGGCTGCAAGTCTCTTTTTAGCCGGTATACACACAGATCCACACCCCTTTGCTAGTGCTTCATATGGAATGGAATCTAAGCACTTCCTGACGTGCAATGATTTTCAGCTGGACAAGCAAGAACTGGTTGGGCAAGTCGAAACTTTACAACGAGATGTTACAGAAGTGTAACGTGGCTCTGTGAATACGCGCTCAGATAAATTAGCACCGATTTCAAAGAATGCAGCCGCACGTGGTTACCGGTGTGCGTTTGCTTTAGTTCGAGCCGGCAGCACATCTTATTTAATAGTACAGATCAATCACAAAAAACAACAAAAACATTTAAAGTCAGCCCAACGGTGTTAATGTGTTCATGCGCAGGAATGTAAAAGCTTCTTAATCTTCATTTCCTCTATTCCTTATAGAAAATCCATTTTGAACAATATGTCAGGCTCAACCTAGGTTCAGCTCAGCTCTGGGTTTGCACAGAGGTGTGATAGTGATAATCATCTGCTGACCGGTGAAGAGTCCTTCAAACAAATGCCCTCTATGGTTTCAACTGCACAGCGTTCCTGAAATACTAATATAAATTCACAGATGACAGTTTGTCTCAGGTAATTTCTCTCAGCTACAATGGAACAACTAGCTACACACAAGGAACATTAACACAATTCAATGAAGCATGTGTGTACTGACATTATACAGGAATGTAATGCAAGAAAATCCTAGCAAGTAGACAGAACTAACAGAATTTTCCTACAAGCAAATTTCCACCACAAACTTAGTGTAAATCAAAGGTGAGGCGACTATTTTTTTCTTTCATTCTTTCAGATATGAGTCAAGAAGAAGAAGAAGAAGATGAAAACTGCACAATCCCATCCTTTTATTCTGTACAGCCTCACAAAACAATTCAAACATAAAATCTGTGATTAAAGGAAGTAAGCCGTTTTCTTCCCTGGATTTACTTTTGTGCCCGGCAAAAACATTACTTGCATTTGCCTTACTACTGCTTTATCTGAAAGAACACAAAAGCATAGTTTTCAGGTGTCTCCTGTATTGTTATAGCAAGAGGACCAAGATTGTAATCACTTGGGCATGTGTGGAACATTCTCTATTGACTGTGTAAAACAAAACATAATCTTATCCTCCAAATACCGGTCTAGATAATAAAACCATTGGATTGAGTTTACTTAGACATACTTTATCCAGTCGCTTCTGCCAGTTCTCTTCACGTTTGACCATGATCTCAATGCAGTGGGACATTGTAGAGAGTATGCCTTCTGTGGTGGCTTTAAAAGTGATGGCTTCACCTTTGAAATCAATGCCAGTGGGTCCTCGGGAGCTGGCCATAGAGAATACTAAAGCAAGAACAGAGACACAACAGTCTTTTTTTATGTCCAATTTTCCAGCGAATTTAAATGTAATCATGATTTGCCATGTTCAGCACTCTAATCTGATGTCTTTTGCAATAAGACAACATACATTCAATATTTTTAATATATACATATGAATTATATATAAAATTATACAGTACAGGCCAAAAGTTTGGACACACCTTCGCATTCAATGCGTTTTCTTTATGTTCATGACTATTTACATTGTAGATTCTCACTGAAGACATCAAAACTAGTTCATTCATAATATAATTCATATTATAAA
>JAOTRJ010000030.1:11521040-11535836 GCA_028564905.1 Leptodoras praelongus | reverse complement strand
TGTTCAATTGTTACACATAAAGTCGTGTAAAAAATGTAGTCATTTGTGTCGTACCTGTTTCAAGTACAGTTCGAACTCAGTACTATATTTATTAAGATTATACATGAGTACCGTACAGTAGCTGTGAGTACACTACATTTGTATAGAGGACCGCCGGACCCCCGATGGTTGGTGGCGAACTGAAAGTGGACCCCCATCCAAAAACTTTGAGTACCCCTGATTTAGGGGTTACTTTGGACTTCTGATGGTTCTGTTGTTCCGTCATCGAAGTCTTCGAGTACCGAGGCATTATGACAACCTGAACTGATGTACTGATGCTTTAAGTACATTTATATTGTAATTTAACTCTTCCGGCCAATTTCTTCTTAAATTGGCACCAATTAGCTTGACTGTGCTGTCTAGAGATTAATGGTCATTTAAGTGAAGATGTGAAGTCTCCTGTGTCCCACACACTCGGTTTTAATTGAGAAGTGAACGTCTCATGAGGTGTAAGGATCCTCTGTAGTCAGGAGCGCTACTGTACGTGTATAATACTCTCATGTTTGTGTGTATGTTCACTGAAACATATCATGTTCTGCGTACTAACTGCATCGTCGATCATGTTCTTGCTCTTGTTGCTCGTGTACCCGCGCATGTTACACTGTCGTCACGCGTAGTTTTTGACATGCCGCGGAAAGGCTTTAAGGCCGTCATAAAAATTCATCATAAAATGATTATATTGCCTCCTGATCATTCCCGCCGTGTTTGGTTTCTGTGAGAAATATGCATAGTGTAGTTACACTATGACTGAAAGCAACCAGTAAGGATCGTCTTAGTAAGGATTTTCACGTGAATGAATCCACGTGTCATCAATTTGTTAGCTTAAATGTTAGCTTAAGTGTAGATTAGACCAGCTGTATCCTTGTATCCTTCAGCTTTATATGATTATAACCCATTTCTGGAAAATGCAATATAATCTGTTTTTTTTTTTTTGTTTTTTTTTGATAAATTGCTTGAACTTTTATTTGACTCATAAAAGTATAAACAAAAGATTTTCAGTGGTTTGACTGACGAACCTAATTTTATTTTGTGAATATTAAAAAACAAAAAAAAACAATAGAATGTGACGCCTGGGACACGCTTAGAAAAAGTTGAGACAGAAGCAAAATTAGACTGAAAAGGTTATACATGTAACATTGATCTGCAAGGTTCTGAATCAGCAGTGTAACTGGTAACAGGTGAGGTCATCAAGATTGAGTATAAAAGGAGCCTCCACTAAAGGCTTAGACTTTGCAAACGAGGATGGGTCATGGTTCTGCACTTTGTGGCAAACTTCATGAGAAAATTGTCAGTCAGTACAAATACAATGTTTCTCAGTGCAAGATTGCAAAGAATGTAGGTCTTTCACCATCTACAGTTCATAATATCATGAAAGGATTCAGGGAGTCAGGGGAAATCTTGGTACGTGAAGGTCAAGGGTGGATACTGCTGCTGACTGTGTGTGACCATCCAGCCCTCAGGCGGTATTGTTTGAGAAACCTTGATAGACATAGACACATGAGCTCAGGAGTACTTTGAAATCAAGAAATGAGGTAGCCATATATTACTTTTGCACAGACACACAAGTGAATTCTCTTGTGATGGACTGAAAGACAGCGGAAACTTGTTCTGTGGTCAGACGAGTCCACGTTTCAGCTCGTCTTTGGGGAAAAAACGAAGGATTGAATGTGCCAATGAAAAATACAAGAATTTATGATGGCATGGGGGAGCATCAGTGCCCACACACACACACACACATATATATATACATACATATATATACATGTAGGTACCATTGATGCAGAGCCTTATATTGGTATTTTGGAGATCCACATGCTGCCATCTTTTCCCAGGAACTCCATTTCTATTTCATCAAGGCAATGCCAGGCCTCTTTCTGTACGAGTTACAACAGTGTGGCTAGACAGGGCTGCCTGCAGTCCAGATCTGTCTCCTATTGAAAATGTCTAGAGCAACATGAAGAGGAGAATCAGACAGCAGCAACCACAGACTGCTGAGCAGCTCAAGTCTTGTACACAGCAAGAATGTGTACAAGACTTGCAAATTCCAGTTGCAAAACTGCAACAATTAGTATCTTCATTTCCCAAACAATTAAAAAGTATAATTAAAAGATAATGCGACGTGACTCAGTGGTACATTTTTGTGAGCGTGTTGCAGTCATCAATTCTAAAATCTAAATTTGTTTATATTTAACAAATAGAATTATGTTCTGTATTGAAAACACTGAAAATCTTTTTTGTCCTTTTTTTCTGTTAAATAAAGCTTCAAGAAAATGAACAAATCCAGTGTTTATTGCATTTTTAGAAAGTGTCCCAACTTTTCTGGAAATGGGGTTTGCATATACCCTGCTGAGGCCCTGTTTGATTTTGCAGCGTCTCTCTCTCTCTCTCTAACTCTCTCTTTCTCTCTTGCTTCCATACAGTAGGCATTGATTTACGCAACAGAAACAAGCCTTTTGTAGTTATGTGTGTACTGTAAACTGTAATTTAGATTTTCATTTCTTTTCTCTGTCGGAGAGCGTCTCCCCCAGCTGTACGCCAGGCTAGTCGTTTGTCACGTCGCCCACTGCTACCTGTATAATTTCATCGGCCTCTGCGTTCAAATTGACTTAGGGGAGATCTCCCTCTCTCTTCCATCTAAATGTCATAAAACACACACGCATCTGTGTCTGCCGGCGAAGTCCCTCTCCACGCAAAAGCGTGGAATGTAAGATAGAGATGATGAGTGTCCGCGTGTGTGTGTGTGTGTATGTGCATGCGAGATCGCTTCTGAGTGTGCTTTTGAATAAACTTTTGAGTGTGTGTTACCGTAAAGTGGCTTATTGCGTTCGCTGTAGAGGTGCATTGTGGGGGATGTACAGTGACAGCTGGTTGCTACTGACCATTCATCACACTAAATAAGCGCCATGCCTTCTGGGCTCTGACATCATCATAATAGCATTTACAGGAAGAGCGACCCTGCGGGCCAGAATGCCTGCATCCGTCCTGCTGAGAGCATCTGCACTTCAGCTTGTGCTTTTTGAAGTGAAAGGTTGCTTTCATGATTGTTACTGAGTGATGAGCAAGGATGCCCGAATCCGTCGCGCCGCGGTTTACCGGTATGATGCCGGGATACGACATAGGCATAAGTAACGTCGATATACAGTATATGTTTTACATTTTAACAGAAATCATCAATTTTATAATTGATATGCGTGTTGAAAAACAGTGACGTTGTGCCATACGTGATATCGTGTACTGTAAAAATAATGCCTTCAAGTACACTGATGTACCAGAAAAACTGGTGTAGTAGTTAGTACTCGGTAGGTTCCCAACAGGGCCTTGTATGGAACGTTGCACAGTCCCACCAGGAAAAGCAATAGAATGAAAGAAGAAATGAAGAAACATACCAGTATTTTCCATTCATTCTGGAAAAACGATCTGGATTTGAACATGTAAAAGGTAGTTGTTGTTATTATGGAGCCAGATCATTTGCTTATGTACACTGAAGTACCAGAAAAACTGGTATACGTGGTTAATACGCGCTGGCGGACGCAACCAAGGACGTGCACAGGTGGCGTTGCTATGTATATTGCATAGGCTCCAGAACCAGTTTTTCTGTCCACTACCTCGTGCCATGTATTAACTGCTGATCTAGCTTTTATTTTATTTTTTTATATACATTTTAATCTGATCAGTTAGGCATCATAAGATGAAAGTAAGTCGGTTGCTGATAACTGCCCCCCCCCCACCCCCGTACCTCCAGACGGTCAGCATCCTGTCATCCGATTTTAAAGTGTATGATTTAAAAGAAAAAGACTCGGTTAACACTCACAGGAGTGTAGCTTGACAGCTATAGCCGAGTAAACAGCCAAAGAAATTGAGAGGAAGTCAGCAGAGACTGAAAATCAGCACAGGAGAAAGCGAGAAGACTTCAGGAGAGCGAAGTAGGTTTCCCTCGGCAAAGCCTGCCGAGAACGAGCGAAGCTTTTCATCTCTCTCCCATCTCAGGTGGGCTTTCCTCCGCCGGCCCAAATATCAAGTATAACCCGTCCGTCTCTTTTTCATCACGTATTCCTCTCCTCCTTTCTGTCTGTCTCTCGCTTCTTTGTCTGCGCTTTCCTTTCCTCGTTCGGCTCATTAGCTCAACTTGAGCAGTTTTATTTATATAGAATTATATATATAATTAGAGCCGCGATGCGTTCTTCTTGCTGGGTGTGAATAGAGGAGAGGTTTAAAGAGCGAAGCCGAGCTCATTGTCAGTGTGGATAATGAAGCTGCAGCTCTTTTAAAGGTGACTGAAGATAGCACCTGCTTGGGAAACCGTGTGGCACTTGGTGGATCTGTAACTTTTAATCATTGTTTACTTTCCCGCATTTGGAAGGTGCTTGTCTTTTGGAATTAATAGCGTGTGTGTGTGTGTGTAAAGTACACCCATATAAAATGTATGAAAGTGGGTACACACATAAAGCAGTGAGCTTATTTGTCTGTGTATCTGACAGCAAAAGGGATTTTTTTTCCCTCTCTAACTCTTTACAATGTTTTCTTTTTAATCATGCTAATGGTGCAGTAGTTAATTGTTTTGGTTTTATTTTATTTCCACAAATGAACATGCTTTAAGATGGTTGAGATGGTTGACATGTTCCAGGCATCTCACCTTTCTACACCAGGATTACGTCATGAAGCTTACGTACAAGATGATGAACTGAAACTGTCTTCCTGCATAACTAAGATGTGTCCATTTTGACCACATAGAGCAAGATGCAATCCTGCAAAAAAAAAAAAAAAGTGTGTGTATAGATAGCTTGTGTGTGCTTGTTAGCAGTGCTAGGGGTAGCTCAGGGATTTTAATTGTGCTACAGATCAGAAGGTCATGAGTTTGAATCCCAGAACCATCTAGATGTCTAGATATCTAGTGGGGCCGTGTAGCTCAGTGGTTAGGAAGTTGGACTACTGACCCAAAGGTTGTGAGTTCAAATCCCACCACAGACAAGCTGTCACTGCTGGGCCCCTGGGCGAGGACCTTAACCCTCAACTGCTCAATGTAAATAAGATAAATGTAAGTCGCTCTGGATGCCAAATTCCGTAAATGTAGATGTTGGGGCCCATGAGCAAGGCCCTCAAGTACTCAGCTGTATAAATGAGATATAAACAAAGTCACTCTGGATAACGGTGTACTAGCCTACTTTTGAGTATATCTAATCCCACTCTTTTGGCATTGCCAGTCCCGCCCACTTTGGAGTGCTGTCTTTAACAATGCTGCTTGTCCTTGAAATACAGCAGTACGTTGAAAATGAATTGCTTGTGGTAACTCGGTTACGTCACGTATTTGAGGTCCCCGGGTCCATCCTGAGCTATCCATGAGTTTACCCGTGTTGTCTAAGGTTCTCTCAGGGTCCTGTGGTTTCCTCCCCTGCAGGTACTTGGATTGGCTGTGCTTGGGATAGGTTCTGGATCCACCCGGACCCTGACCAGGACAAAGCGCTTAATGAAGATGAGGTTGAAGATGATTTAGTGGTTAGTGAGGAGGTGTTTTGATGCCAGCCAGATTGAGTTGATTCCACTTCCTGGGTAGCTTTGAGACGAATTCATTCCTTCCATCATAACAAATTTCTATAATTGAGAAAATATCGATTCACGATTCATGTCTGTCAGCGGAGTTCTGTGGATCTGTGTTGAGGATCTATCCAGGACACGCCCGGTTGCCTGTGAGCTTCGTATTCGAGTCAGTATGAACGTTTTTGTGTATTTCATTCTACTCGAATGGTCATAATGCTCCTGAGCGGAAAAGAAATCGATTTAAAAAAACCCACTCCGTTTAGAGTTACTGAATAACTTCTTATAACTGAGTTTGTCTGTATTACAGATACCAGAACACCCTGACGAGTCTAAACTGCAATCCCGTACACACACCTTGTACTCATTAATCAGATCTCAAACACTCAGCGTTCTCAAACACACACACACACACAAACACTGACTGTTTACCTGTGTGTGTGTGTAGGGTGTGTGCTGTTAGTCCCAGTGAGCAGGAGATAAGTGACAGGTGCGAGTCTACGGTGGCTCAAGGACACCTGAGCGCCTCACACTCTGCCTATACGTGTGTGTTAGAGAGAGAGAGAGAAAGGAGAGAGACGGAGGCTCCTGCGTAATGACAGCTTATCCCGACATGGCAGCTGGATCGTTACCTTCTGGCCTTGTCAAGAAAGAGGCTGGAGTTTGGACGAGAGCTGAGGAAAGTGCGAGGTAGCTTTCAGTGCTGGATTACAATGTAGTGTGCTGGAACGTAGGAGGGTGGGAAGTTAGATATCGAACACCGTTTCATGCTGTGCTATTAAAAAAAAAAAAAAAAAAGCTGTGGAACTAGCTAATTTACTCTTCTCTCTCCTCGCCTCTCAGCTCAGCGCTCCGGGCTTTCTTTCAGCGCCGGATTGATTCAAGCCTCGAGCGCGGTGTTTAAGGCAGCAGTTCCATACTCTGACACTAAGCCAGCCGAAATGTAGCCAAAGCTAATGCTGGGATTTGATTGGAAAGGATGATGAGTTCCCCTCACCATTTTTTTTCCCCTCTCCCTCCTGCTCTCACTCAGAGATCTTTTTCTCCTAGTGGCTCTCAGGAAGCACAAGTGAAAACGAGCACTTGACAGCAGCAGCAGCATAAATGCACTAAGACTCTACCGCTGCCTCATCCAACATCCGTCCCTATCTCTCTCTCTCTCTCTCTCTCTCTCTCTCTCTCTCCCATCCTTCATTTCCTTTTTCTTCATTTCCTTCCCCGTTACATGTCTCCCCATCTCTTTTCCTCTCCGTCCCTCACTCCCACTCCCTCTCTTGCTGTTTTCTTTTGCTTTCCTAACATCGACCCCCTGCCCGCTTGTTTTTCAGTGCTGCTTGGACCACCTCCCACCAGCAACCTGAACCACCATACCCACAATCCTCCACACACACACACACACGCACACACTCTTCAGAATCTTCTTCAGTCACCCCCTGCATTTCCTCTCATGCTGCCCGACTAGTTCCTGCCTAAAAAAAAAAATCAATGAGGGAGAAAAACGAACAAATGCATTTCATTAGGACTTTAATAAAAAATAAGATCCATATCGTCGCCTCTCCCCCTCCCCTGTTCTTGTTAGTCAGTTAGAAGACTTGCTGGAAAGAAGGAGGGGGTGTGGTGTTTTCAAAAGTGTGTCAAAAGCCTTGGGGTTTGTATCTGCCCAGAATTTCAATGGGAGGCTGAAAGGGGGCCGGGAAGCGGCTGAACTCAAACACAGGAATCTTGTTTAATTTCTGTCATGTTGTTCTTTTTTTTGCCAGATTGATGTCTTTTTCAAAACCGGCTTCTGCCCCCCTCTCTCCCACTCTCTCTCTCTCTCTATCTATCTATCTTTGTCTCTCTTTCTCTCTCCCTCACTCCCATTCTTTTCCTCTCCTTCTCTCACAAGCATATACTAGCTCTCCCCTTCTTCTCTGTTCTCCTCCACCTCCTTCTCTCTATCTTCCTCTAGGGACTTGTCTGATGGATTTCTCATCCCTATTTATGATCAGCAGTGGTATAGTGGAAACACACACACACACACACACACACACACACATACACAGCTAAATCTGTACCACTACAGATCAAAATGTTCTTCACATGAGTTTACATTAAAGCCCTCTGATGGAGAGCAGGTAGGTATCCCAGTGTGGGTCCAGAATGATGCTGCATTTCCTGCATCTTCAGACAGACTTTACACATTGAAAGCTGCTAAAGATTTTATTTTTGCTTTAAAGTTGTGTACAGGAGTCACAATATGGTCACAGCTGTCAATCTTGATCATTACAAAGACCTGGTCTGGGATGAGCACAGATTCTATCTCTCTCTCTCTCTCTCTCTCTCTCATCTGTAGCAATGTCTGTGCATTTTTTTGGATAAACTCTACAGTGCTTCACTACTCGTTAATAAAATGCATAAAAGGACTTCAGAGTAAGAATCCACTCAATCCACTGAACATCCAACAATAAATACACATTACAGCACTTTTCATACAGGATGGATCATTTGTTGATACAGATTTATTCACTAATCAGTTTATCCCCAAGCCGTTAGTATCACACAGCACTGTTTCACACTATTTCAGCATCATTTACATGCTCCAACTCAGTGAGTCAGCTCGGCTTATTGATTCCTGTCTAAAAACCATAAACATGGCTGACTTTACCATGTGCAGCCGGAGGTGAGTTAATCTTCACACAGACTGGCAGAGAAAGAGGCAGAAAGGAAACCAGCAGCAGAGGAATGGGGGAATGCAGGGACGAGGAATAAAAAACATTAATTACATGCAGAAACAGAATAGTGCATTAGAAATAACTAGCAAAAGTATCTCCGAAGGGAAGTGGGTATCGAAAGAAGGAAAGAAAACTAGCGGAAAAGAGAGCTAGCTAAAGAAAGGAAGAGAGAACTGTGTAAAAAAAGCGAATGAAGAGAGAACAAGTGAAAGAAAGAAAGAAAGAATGAAAGGAAACGGTCTCAAAGCAGAACTAGGTAAATAAAGGGAGAGAACTATAGAAAAAAGAAGGAAAGAAAGAAAGAAAACGATCACAAAAAGCAGAACTTGGTAAATAGAGAGAGAACTAGAGAAAGAAAGAAAGAAATGAAGAAAGAATGAAAGAAAGAAAGAAAACTATTGCAAAAGCAGAACTTGGTAAATAGAGAGAGAACTAGAGAAAGAAATGAAGAAAGAAAGAATGAAAGAAAGAAAGAAAGACAGAAAATTAACGCAAAAAGCAGAACTTGGTAAATAAAGGGAGAGAACTAGTGAAAAAAGAAAGAAAGAAGGAAAGAAAGAAAGAAACTATCGCAAAAAGCAGAACTTGCTAAATAAAGAGAGAGAACTAGAGAAAGAAAGAAAGAAATGAAGAAAGAAAGAAAGAAAGAAATGAAGAAAGAAAGAAAGAAAGAAAGAAAACTTGCAAAAAAAAGAAAAATAGCTAAAGAAAGGAAGAGAAAACTATGTAAAAAAGTGAAGAGAGAACAAGAAAGAAAGAAAGAAAGAAAACTGTCTGAAAGCAGAACTAGGTAAATAAAGGGAGAGAACTAATGAAAAAAAGAAAGACAGAAAATTATCACAAAAAGCAGAACTTGGTAAATAAAGGGAGAGAACAAGTGAAAGAAAAAAATGAAGAAAGAAAGAAATGAAGAAAGAAAGAAAGAAAGAAAGAATGAATGAATGAATGAAAACCTCAATTCAGAACTAGGTAAATAAAAGGAGAGAACTAGAGAACGAAAGAAAGAAAGAAAGAAAGAGAACTAGCTAAAGAAACGAAGACTAACTAGTGAAAAAGAAAGGTAGTTCAAAAGTAAAAAATGAAGGAGGAAAGCTCTTCTACAGAACAAGCTAAAAGGAAAGAGAAAGGAAAGAGAGAACGAACTACCAAAGAAAGACAGAACTAATCACAATGATGAATTATTGAATGCTACTGAATGAAAGAAACCAGAAACTATGGACAGAAAGAACTAGCAAAAGAGGAAAAAAGAAAGAAAGAACTAGTTAGAATAAAATAGTGAAAGAAATAAAGAATGAGCAGAAAGAAAGAGAAGAAAGAGAGCTAGGGAACAGGGAGAAAGTAATGAGAAAGTGAAGGGGAAGTGAAAGCGTTTCAGATGGAAAGCAGTGAGGATAAGAAGGGAAGACCCGCAGCGTATACGTGTGTGTATATGTATATACTGCGCAGTCCACCTGCCAAAACTGACATATGCCCAGTGAAGCCCCAAAGCATTTTATTGATTGCAGCTTAATTTTCCTCGACTCCTTCATCCTCAACCTTCATTTGCCTGTCAGACTGGGCGTGAGATTAAATAAAAGCACAGCCATCGGCTCTGGGTCCTCTTCTGGACAAAGGATTCACAAATGAGATAAGATTTACAGCCACAGACTCGCTGTTGGGTGGAGAGTAGAAACACACACACACACACACACACACACGGGACAGCAGTAGTGTTTTCTAGCCCATCGGGCCTGACAAACTGCCTCATCATCCAGTAGAGATTCCTGCACCATCATGTGTGCTGAGGGGTGGGTGATAATTTTGCTGCAAACTGATAACACAGAGCAGGCATCCAGCGAGGTGTGTGTGTGTGTGTGTGTGTGTGTAGAGGCTGGTTTGGTGCTGCAGCAGTGTTTGTCTTTCTTGACGAGATGGACTTGTTTAGATCCTTTCACATGGTGCCTCAGGCAGAATATGAGGCAGTGTTCACTAGATCTCTCCCTGAGACCACTCTCCACTGCTGAAGAGAGGTAGTAAGATGGAGTGGGCGAGAAGAGACCGAACTGACAAACAGCAGAAAACGAGTAGTGGAGAGAGAAACGAAGAAAGAAATCAAAATAAATTATTGGAAAGAATAGCATATACGTTATCCTGATTGCACTTAACTTCCCCCGCGGTACACATGCTTCTGAGTTCTGTATCAGGCAGCAGTATTGATCAGATCGCTCACATTTTCATAAGAAATGTCAAACTCATGCACGTCTTCACCCCTGCCGCTTAAATTTTACATGAGGTCAGGGTTCAGCCTGGATGCTGGCCCTCCTTCATGCAGCTCTCCACCTCATCTTGTGAGGCCTTGATCGAAGAGAAGGGCTTGCCACACTAATGGGGGTTAACAGGGTCCTGGCTGTCCAATGAAATTAAAAAAGAAACACAGCTATATCGGTAAATTGTTTTTTTTTTTTCCCTTCGTCCCGTGTCAGAGGGAGATGAAAATGAATTATTTCTCGAGAAGCTTGCTCTTAAAGACCTCTGGCTAACTTTCAGCTGGCCAAAGACCTCCACATCCACGAGACTGGCTGGCGATAATGCAGATGGACTGCTGGCCGTGTTTCAAGGGATTTTAAATGGCCTCTGCATATCTGTCTTTATGAACGCTGGTCCTCTGGAGACAGCCTGAGTGAAAACGTAATGGCAGCTGGTTCAGCGTTATTAAAGAAACCCTTTTGCAAAGTGAGCTCTGTGTGCGAAAAGACCTTTGGTGCACCCGGGACAGATCAGGTTTTGGTATTTTGGTTAGCAGCCTGCTGGAGCGCTTGCTGACCTGCTAGCTATTTTTGGGGTGTAAATAGGTGAGAATGTTGTCCTTGGAAAGGTTAAATGTGGCAGTGCTACTGACCCAATTTCAGGCCTAGGAAAGGAGCTTTTGTCAGGAAATATTCAAACCTATTCCCACCACCTGTGAGCTCTAGAGACCAGACTCTCAGCAGCTCTTAGAAATAAGTGTGTGTGTTTGTGTGCACACAAGCGCAGATCTGTCACTTGCTCTCCTGGCTGAGAGTCGGAGAGAGAGTCGTGGCGTCGCCGGGTGAAGGCGCAGGGGAGAAATCAGCATTCGGGCTATGTCACCAAGCCCTGGTGCACTGGGACAAGCCAGACGCTCCGACAGGCATACGTGCTTTCCCCACTGAGACACACACACACACACAGACACACACTTGTCCTTGAGGCACACTGACAACCTCTCCATAAGCATAAAGAAGCCAAACTCTGTCATTGCCAAGATCAGTCCCTTCGTGGAAGTGTGTGAGTGTACAGTGGCTTTACAAGGAGTGTGTATGTCTGTGTGCTTTGGGGCTCAGACGCTTTTGGAGCAGTGGCCAAGAGGAGCTCTGGCACTGGTGAACATCTCTAATTGACTCCTGGAAGGTGCACCATGCTGAAGGTTCTCTCTAGAATCACAGCGTCACTCCAGTGGGGCAAGTCACTGTCAAAAGCTGGGGCATCAAGCTTGGCCCTACTTAAGGCTTTATAGACAGACCTGTAAGTATCCCAGGTGTGCTGCATGCTTAAACAGCTGGCACAAGCCTCACTGTGCATCTCTGCCAGTCTTACTAGTAGCAGAGTAATTCAAAAGGTACTGTTTTGTTCTCCCATTGTTTCTTGGAAGACAGAAGTCCTGATCTTGGATATCATCAAGGCTCAACTTGGACT
This sequence comes from Leptodoras praelongus, assembly GCA_028564905.1. Taxonomy (NCBI): domain Eukaryota; kingdom Metazoa; phylum Chordata; class Actinopteri; order Siluriformes; family Doradidae; genus Leptodoras; species Leptodoras praelongus. Next base: position 11,523,858 of record JAOTRJ010000030.1, on the reverse strand, counting down.
TGAGCTTATGGGACTTTAACTTGAATCATTTGATTTTCAGTGAATTCTGCATGAAATGTGTAAATTAGCTGTAATTAATTAGCATTAATGGGAAGCATTAAGTCTCTTCAGTGGGCGGTATTCTGGTTTCCCCATCTGCAAAAAAGCATACTGATATTTTGTTAATATGCTTCGTGCAGCGGATTGGAATCCTGCCCAGGGTGTATTCCTGCTTTGCACCCAATATTCTCAAGATCCTGGGATCAGCAGAATCCACTGTAACCCTGACCAGGATACCGATGAACTGTTGCCCAAAGACTGAATGATGTCTCTTCAAAGTTGTTCAAAATGCTGAAATAGTGACGGTAACGATAATTCATGTTCCCACACTGGAACTTCACAAGTACATATGTAGTTAAGTATGTGGACACCTGACCATCACAGGTGATCACATATGTGGTCCTTCTCCAAACTGTTGCCACAAATTTGGAAGCCCACAATTGTATAGAATGCCATTCTATTCTGTAGCATAAAGATTTCCCTTCACTGGAACCAAAGGGCTGACACCTGCTTCATCATGACGGTGCCCTTGGGCACAAAGTAAGGTCCATGAAGACATTGTTTGCAAAGGTTGCTTTGCCCAAAACCTTGACCTCAACCCCACAGAACACCTTTAGGATGAACTGGAAAGGTGTGTGTACCAGACCTCCTCACACAACATCAGTGCCTGACCTTACTAATACTCTCGTGGATGAATGAGCACAAAGCCCCACAGCCATACTCCACAATCTAGTGGAAAGCCTTCCCAGAAGAGAGGGGGCTGTTACAACAGCCCTTGAGCAGGGCCCTTAGCCCTCAGCTGCTTAGTTCTATCCTGTCTCAATTGAAAGTCGTTTTGGATAAAAGTGTCAGCCAAATGAGCTAAATGTAAAATTCTGGCCCTTTATAGCAGCTTAGGGACTCCAGACTTCACTTGCATGCAAGCGTGTGATGACCTAGACTTGACTTGGACTGCTGCTGACTTCAGACCCAGTTTCGACTTGAGGGTGAATGACTGCAGCTTTGCCTCGCAGTCTTTTCCACTGCTCCAGTGAAGGATGTAATTCGTAAGGTAGACCTTATTTTAAATAATTTCTTCTATGGTTTGTTGAAATCCTGTAGGATTGTTTTTCACTTTATCTGAATGATCAGTAGGTGCTGACAGTACCAGGCCCTCTATGTGGGAACCCCCTTGCTGCTTTTCAAGGTCAGCAGACTCCTTTAATGTCAGCCCAAATGTCACAGCATGTACGTTCAGAACCCCTGGAGTTGATAAGGCGAGGCTTTTGGGAGTAGAAGTGTTACTGTTCAACTTTGTGCACAGGTACATGTATGACAGTGTGAAGCCCATAGCCACCTCCTGTCACAGACACACACACACACACATACGCACACATTCACACTCCACCCAGGGAGTGATATGTGTGTCAGAGACAGCAACCTTGGCTCTCTGGGCTCGCTTTTCTGCAGGATCAACAGGGCTAATTATAGTGATGCACTGACACCTCTTCTCTCTGCCTGTGTTCTGGTGCCATTTCAATCACCTCCCACCACCAGGTGCTTCACTGCCTACCCCCAACCCCCCCCACCGAGCGAGTGTGGCGAGGTGTGCTGGAAATGTGCACAGGTTTGTGTTCATATGTAGGTCTATGTGTTGACACGGGAGTTAGCATGGGGGGGCATTGAAGGATCCTTGTGTGTGTGGTATGAACTTAGTGAGAAGTTCCTGAAACCTAGATCCGTCTGTGTGGGAGGTGTGAGGAGTTGTGGAAGATACGTTTTCAGTGCTGTGCTAGAGATGCATGGATCTCTAGGTGTTCTGAGAAGCCATTAACTGATTGACGATTGTTATCAAGCACAATTGACCGATGCCAGGTGCTATCAGGTTAAACTGATCTACCGCCAGGTAAAACATTTGCAGGAACTCACAAATAATCTTCTATGCCCAAGTTACATACCATGTATCGGCTAGGTAAGTGGGACAAGCAGGCTTAGTTGCATACTGTAGTCTCGCAGGTATGGTTTTAAACACAATAATCCTGAATAAAAAAAAAAAAGGGGAATATTTGAAATTGAACAACAAAATTGGCAAACAAACTTCCAGAAGCACGTGGCTGTGCAACTGATTTGGAGCTTATTGTTAAGCAGCGGCTGCAGATCAATCCACTGAGCTCTTAAGCCTAACATGGACGTAGGACTGACGTGTGAACTCCATATAGCACGTATAAAGCTCACTGGGGGTAACTTTCTTTTTCACAAAATGATCTTTGTGGGTATAAACTGAGAAGAAACATCTGAAAAGTGGACTGTTTCTGACCTGGGTGCCTGTAGTGCAGCTCCACACTTTTGGATGTGATTCCTTTAGCTGTTGCTTTTGGTCACATGTGGTCTGCACTGTTTGGTGGCTCACTGCCAGTGCTATGCTTTCCATTTTCAGTAATTCTGCTATCTTTTGATATTCACTGCATGCCATTGCAAGATGCAGATTCCTGTACAGTTAGAACGCATTCAGACTTGTCAGCTTTGGTTCCATTAAAACGAACCCTGGTGCAGTTGTTGTCGTCCTTTTGAACTCTGCTGCTGGGCTCGATCCTGCTTCTAAACAAATCCTGGCCCGGTTTGTTTGCAGTTTGTACACAAATGACCTGAAGGCATCTAAACGACCCAACCATCTATTGGAGATAGATAGATAGATAGATAGATAGATAGATAGATAGATAGATAGACACATTTGTAGAAATACAGTATAAATACAGTATAATAAAATACAAAAATACAGAACTGTGTGTTTAAAAAATAC
>JAOTRJ010000030.1:11421890-11440129 GCA_028564905.1 Leptodoras praelongus | reverse complement strand
GGTACTCCGGTTTCCTCCCACAGTCCAAAGACATGCACGTTAGGTAGATTGGTGTCTCTAAAGTGGCCCTAGTGTGTCAGTGTGTGCGCCCTGTCTAGGGTTGTTCCTGCCTTGCGCCCTATGCAGCCGACTAGGCACCGACTCTCCTCTGACCCTGAAAAGGAATAAGCGGTCAAAAAAATGAATGAATGAACAATCAACAACTGCTTGTTACAGTGAGATGCTCAATGAAGAGTGAGAACCTAAAATTTGGACAAAACGCACAGGACTGCTGTGATCCATGGGTGTTGTTTTGTTGCATGACATGCACATCCACACACCCCTACCCAGACTCTCCAAAAACTTGGTTTTGAGGCGTTAAAGCATCCTCCCTATGGTCTTGATCTCTCCCCGTCGGACTATCACCTGTTTGGTGTGCTGAAAGAAGCCCTATGAGGACCAAGATGCACGTCTGATGAAGAGGCGAAGACAGCGGTGCGTTCGCATTTTTTATGGAGGGAATGTAAAAGCTTGTTGACAGATGGACAAAGTGGATTGAAAAGCAGCGAGATGTATTTATCTTTTCTGAATTGATCAAAATATATTCTATAGCCAGAGTGCTGATCATTTCTGAGCCTAGTATATGGCATAACCAGATTATTTGTGATTCATATCCTTATAAACATTACATTTCCTAATAATCTTCTGCTCATACCATTAACCCTTTCATTCTCCTACACGTGTTTAAGCTGAATTGTGCACACCCTAACACCCAGTTCACACCCACATGAGTGTAACGCTGATGGTCTACAAAGCCAAGGCCTCCAAATTGTTTCATGATTTTACGGACATGAAAATGAGAGTCATGTTTCAGGAATTTTGTTCATTTAACAGTTTAATTCTGCACCCCTCTGATAGGGGTTCTCACATGCTCTTGTCAGATCATGTTTCTTTTTCAACTACATCACATGAGGTTTTAATCAGTGCCTAGCCTTTTCCCATCTCTAGTCGTTTACATAGCCTTGAGTTCTGCCCAGGCCTCAGATCATCCTCCCTCTGCTTGCTGTAGCTGCATCTTGTCAGTATAGGAGTGTGAAGGTTAGACTGCACCCCTGGCAGGGCACCATGGCTGCCTTTGCTGCTCTCGTCCTCCTTGTTCAACCTTCCAACAGCATCCCGTTCTTGTGGGAGGACAGTAAGCATGAGATCAGAAAGATGGAGGAATTTAGAGATCGGCGCATAGTGGGACACCCGTAAAGGGGGGGCTTTTTGTGAATAATCAGAGGACCTGTCAACATGATAACGGTGAAAATGGCGTTTTTGTGGAAACGGAAAAAGTTCTTATTGCACTTTTGCCTTTCGTCAACACGACACTGGCATTTTCAGGACCTGAAACCTCAAACATTCGAAGCCAGGTTCCAGAGTGGAAAAAATGTTAAACTGCAGCCCTGACGTCACCATGTGGACATGACAAATGGAAAGTGTTGAAACCGTTGACTATATGGCCCACCTCCGGCACGACAGTTTATATGTTTGTACACACCGTGCTCGGAGAAGAAAACCTTTGTACGCATTAGTGATGTGCTATTGTTGAGCTTGAGCCATAAGCTTACTAGAAAATATCACAGGCTCTGCAGGTCGAGTCATAAAGTGAAAAAGGTTCCAGCAACATCCAGTGAGTGAACTTTCAGATCGACTGCTCATGTGCATGAAGTGTATTGAAATTCTTGTGGACTTGACGTCACCGTGCAGCAAACACTAAGCTAAAAAGATTGTAGAGACCTTCACTTGCAGGCAATTTTTTGTTCAAGTTTGCTGGTAAGATGAGAAGGATGCATTGTATGTGTGTATGTGTGAGTGATAGAGTGAGTTCATGTCTTTAATAAAGGGTTACTTGATTTACTGCTATTCAACGATGAAGTACAAAGTTTGAAGCAATGCATCTGTTTATTTCTAAACTTTTTGAAAAATCTCAGTTTCAAAACATCTCGCTGTCGTCTGGACGGGGTCTGAACTCCTCGCAGCACTGGAATTCCCCAGGGTAGCGGAGATGTACAGCTGAGGAGAATATACAGTTGGAAAGTCCCTGTGGACTTGTTTAGAAGAGAGTAAGGGAAGAAAGATGGAGTAGCACACATAATACACTAAGCTAAGAATAACATGATGCCATGTAGAGTACAGGATGTATGGGTGAGTGATGGGGTAAGTAAATGGCGTAATTAATCACTGCATCAAAACATTATGCAAATAATTATATCTGAAGTCAGATCGATTACCATGTTCACACAGGAAACCATACTGTACCTCTGTGTGCTTTGAACTCATTGAATCCTGGCAAATGAGATCTCTGGTGTATTAGATTAGGTAGTCTGCCTTGTCCGGTGTGCTGGCAGAGGCGCCGGGACTCTACTGCTTTCGCGGGTCTCCGTCTTACTTAGTGTAGATGAATGAGCTGTGATCGACTGTAGAGCTGAGTACTGACAGGTCTGTGCAAGCAAGTTACTCTCGGAGGCAAAAGAAGATTGATGCAATGAATGCATTTAAAATATGTTTTCATTGTAAGACTGGCAGACATTGATATTACTCTTATCTTCATATATAGAATGTTTATGATCTATGTAAGAAGTGTTTCTAATTCAGCCAGGGTTTCCAGCAAAATTCCTTAAAGAAGCAAAATGTCCAAAGAACCCTTCAGCGTATCTATATAACCCACTCATTCATGTTGGTCTGAGAGGTTTTTGCTACCTGACCTTACCACAGTCCCAGCTATTGCATATCATCCTGGATCCAATTTCGATCAGAGGTGTGGCTCGGAGAGGCGTGTTGCTCTCTCTGCAGGAGCCAGCACCTGTGTGCAGTTTACCTTCTCTAAGCAGGCTATTAGGGAAGTGCTTAGTGTCCCACCAAGCTCCTGCACCCTGTCTCATGTCTCACAGCTTACAGGAGCCACAACGCCGTCGCCATCTGGCCCTGATTAATGCTGATGGACCTAGGAGAGGACCATTATCGCTCATTTGGGGCTATTCCTCATTTTTCATCTACGCCAGCTTTAGTCTGAGAAGAACTGGGACTAGATGCTATGGTGTTTACTGGTGTTATGGCATTCCCTTTATAGTGAGATGCTTAGATCTATATTTATTTGGATGCTGTAAGAATAATAAATATCTTATCTAATATAAACTTCATCATGCCTTGGTTAAATCTAAATCAGGGCTACGGTTTGTTCCCCTCTCTGGGAACAATTAAAGGTGCTATATCGAACCGAGGGCTTTGCCTTTCTGAAAAATGCCCCAGTAGAACTTTGTACCTATTTTCCTAAGAGTGTAATGGTCTCAAAACTGCCCATGCTGTCTTTGCAACAGGGTTGCATGGTGGAAAGTGTCTCCGGTGATCTCCTCATTCACAACATTATGCAGCTATAGCATCACCCAGATTCGAACTAGCGATCTCCGGATGATAGGGCGAACGCGTTGTCGTTGCGCCACTCGGGAGCTCCCATCTGCAGTTTTAACCAGTGGCCATGGCTCCATCTCTCTGTCCTGAAGCTTGGTCCCAGCTTCCTTTGACAAATCTACTAAATCTACCTTTTTCAACTCTAGCACCCTCCCTCTGCCACTTTTTTCTGACCTGGGACCTGAGGCTTTGAAATTCCTCCTCTTGCATCTAACCCAACTTCCTCCAGATGGCATACAATGTAGCCGATGTAGCCGTCAAGGAGCATTCCGTTTGGTGGCTGGGATCCATGCTATACAACTAGGGCAGTGGAAATTCTCAAAAATACACTGCGTGATTGTTTATTCCAGTGGCAGGTGACATTCCCCCAACCAAACTCAGCATGGAGACGATTGACAGGATTAGAGAAGGAGAATAAGCAGGAGAAGAATAGAGGGGGCGCTGCAGTAGGGAGGTCACAAGGGGACTTTCTTCTCGGCTGGTGTTATAAAGCACATAAAACATGTTTGCAAAATCAGTTGGGAACCTGTATGTGCTGGTGTTTGGTTTGATTTTGTTTGCCCTTCTTTGTTAGGGGAGTATTGGTTTAATAGCTAATGTTTGAACCTTTGTCATGCATCATGTCCTTTCAAGTTAATACCAGACAGAATTGCACCAAGCGGTTCCTTCTCGGTATTAACAGCATAAAATGATTTTTTTATTATTCGGGAAGACCAGCTCAGTTGGCAAGTACGATAAGTACAAGAGAGACAAAGGATCCTTCCCAGTGTACGGCTCTGCTCTGGCCATCCTGCATGCATGCACACTATCTGCACACACTAGGATACTGATCCCGGGTGGGTTCTGGGGGTGCACTAACCCCTGGAGGTGGGGGCATACCAGGCTGAAGGTGACAGGCTGAGGTGTGATGTGCCCTGGAGTCCTGTCATGCGTTCTGAGGGTCGTGTGTGTGAGTCTGAGAGTGGGGTGTCCACAGCGATGGACTGCTCTTCTTTGGTCTTGTCATGGGAGGGTAGTTTGGGAGTAAGGTCTGGGGGGTCGGCGGATTAGATAGTGTGCGTATGCGAATCGGAGCCAGGGCGAGGCCAGGTCACAGCTCGGTTGGGGAGGGAGAGCTGTAATGGCTGACAGAGCAGTGTCTGCAAAAGTAAACATACTCAGATAAGCAGTGCTTCACAAGGCCGCCAGCTGCAACATGCTAATCTCGTTTACATTTCTCTCTTCAATTGAACTGTCTTTTTTTTTTCTTATCTCCAGAACCTACTTTTCCATTGCGTTCCTTAGGAACCTCATTTTCTCTGAAATCACACCCCATCTGAACCAAAAGACTCTTCCTGTACTGTCTACAGTACCCATAGTGCCTAACATGAATCAAGAAAAATGCATCATAACCAAACCAGAATGTGAGATCATTTCCTTCCCCTCATCTCAGATGAGAATTTCTGAGATGCATGTCTAATTAAACTTGCCGTGAGTGTGGACAAAGGGCCCTTAATGAAGAGAGAAAACATGGGAGATGAGAGCATCTCTGTCTCAGTAACAGGAATGATGGTGGAGGGGGTCGACGAGGTCACCAGTGTGATCAGTCACCCCCTAGATCAGCAGCAGAGGCGCGTCCTTTCCCCAGCAACAAACACTCTGAACTGTCGCTGAGCCATGTCGCCAAGCCGCCTAATTGCTTGTTCCTGTCTCTCTGTCTCTCTGTCTCTCTCTCTCTCTCTCTCTCTCTCTTTCAGCGATGCTGTAACTGGGTGTCGAGTCCTGAGCCGTTGGATACCCCAGTGGACTCGCTGCTCCCTGACTGTCGTCGCCGCTCGGCAGGTACGAATCTCAACTCTTCAGGTTCCGCCATCACTTCCCAGATGTTCATCAAAGCATAGCAAACATTTGATTGATTTCATTTAAAACTTTACCAGTAGACAGGTTTATCATATTACATCCAGTGTGTCCATGATTCTGGATTACATTTGTAATCTGCAGCTAATGTAATCCAGGACATGCCTGATCAAGCCCTTATCCCTACATAGTAAGATTAGGGATTTTTCTTCTGATTGCCTTCATGCCCCATGCATGGTCTCTTACAGGCAAGCTAGACATAGTTTCACATTTTAAACATGAAAAATGTTGATGTTATCACGGCGTAATAAAGGGCCTCCGGTTGTTCTTTGTATTAACCCTGACAACACCGGTTAGATTATTTTAAATGGGAAACAACAGATCACTTAATTTCAGCAATCCTTCATCCGCTGTTGCATTACCAATAGACACACTGTGTCTATTGCTATAAGAGAGGTTAAAATAATGGGACTAACAGTAATAACACTGCTAGCTTGAAGTCATGTATGAAATCTGAGTCTAACCAGGTTTAGGGTTCAGTTCAAGGATTAGGACTGATTTTACCATTAATGAATTCTCAAATTGTGAATTCTTATCCCGCAGTCTTTATTTCTGTGACAAAATAAAGTCATACACATTTCAAGATTCAAGGATCGCAGGGATTGTTGCTTAATATCCAAGATTGTTTGGAACCCAGGCTAGACGGATCTGCGGACAGGCAGAGTCGTAGTGCATGCGGGCCGTGCTGTAATGGTTCGCACACACTCAGACACACTCATTACTCTGTGTGTGGTGGTGCCTGATGGTGGTGTTTTATACTCGGATCGATGGAATACAGCAAGGTGGAGAAAAGCATGTCTATTGCACTTAATCATCTGTGAATCTCCTACCATCATATCATGTGTTTATGATGTGGGTATGGTGTGTCTGCATGTCTGGATACATCCATCTGTGTGTCCTATTCTGACATCTCTGTTCCCAACATGATAAACCATAGACCATTTCTCCTCCTTCATTTCTTTTTTATCCGTTTCCTCTTCCAAGCATCTCATCATTCAAAAGGTTTCTTCAGGAGAAGGTCAGCGTGCCTTGGCAGACAGTCTGGCGATATTTTATCAGTTCAAACCAGCTGAAATATGTGCTGAAATACGCCATAGCCTGGTAGCGCTGGAGAGCCTGACCTACAGTACTACAAGCTCTGACAGGAAGCAGCCTGCACAAACCAGCACAGAACAGCCAGGAAGCAGATCTGGCCACTGGATGATATACAAGTGCCAGTTCAGGGTTGTGTAAGAACTGGTCATTGGGATCAGTGGATAGAATCACAAGTCTCACTTGTGCGTCTTAAAAGCGTATTTTTTCACACAAAAATAAGTCACCCTCCTGACACATCTGCCTCCACCACACTTATTACTCATTGCCTGGACCTGATTATTAATTACAAAGGGAAGAGTGCCCTGAATGTAAACAGTGATTAATTGTTAACAAAAGTAAGTTAACGTGTACCTGAACTGTAATTATCTGTCCTGCATACTACAAGGTTCTGAACACAGACAAGTAATTAACCCTAATTGCATTTACAATAAAGAAGAACAGAGAGAAGTAGTGAACTTAAACAAGAGCCTCCTTTGATTTAGAGCAAGATTTTTCAGTTGATGTATACCCCCTTTACCTTGCTCAGATTCCTTCTACCAGAATCTACTCTGTTATTAGCTAATGAACATGACCTATTTAAAAATCTTCATTTAAATGCCATTTGAGTTTTAAAAAAAAAACAACGTATGGAACAATGGAATCGTATTCGGTGTCTGAAAGCAACCCGATGCTCTGTAATGCGAATGTGCTTAATAAAGACATGTTTGATGAAAACAGGCGCATACAATGGCCCTGGGACCACTTGTGTAACTTCACTGGTCCATGTCAGTGACGGCATAGAGCTCCACTGGGCCATGTTTTTTTTACACAATGGAAAGTCATTGGTCCATGCAGTGCTGACTCAATAGAATTCCATTACCATTTTTTACCCACTCATTTGTACCACGTGCTATTAACTGCCCGGGTTCTATTGACTCTATTAAAGTCGACTCACAGACCGATTGGTATACCTTCACTCATCCCTCCACGCCCAGCATTCAGGTGCACCTGGTGCTTGTTGGTGCCCTTGGTCACATTTCCCGAGGAAACGCAGTCCCGTTCAACTTTGTGACCTCTTGTATTTTTTCAGCCTGTTTTTGTCTCTTGCAAGCACAAGCTTATCCGTAAGATCAAAGGAAATATCACTCTTTTCCAACTGGATGTGCCACCCATGTCACGAAGGGAAAGTTCAGCAGGACGCTGCGGGAAGGTTATCACCATTCGTTTCCATGATGAACTCGTGAAGACATGCCTTGTGACCAGCCTGGAACAATGTGTTTGCTGTTACCCGGGATCCAACATAAGATCAGGCACCAAAAGGCTGATGAAGCACAGGTGTATGTGCACTTTTCATGTTAGGTGCTTAGTGTGGAGAAGATTTAGAAGCATATTGTACTCTTTGAATCTAGGTCAGCAGATTTATATCCCTTCATCTTTCAGACCGCAAACAAAACGAAGTCAAGAAATCAAACTGATCGTCGAAAAGAGCTATGTGCACACTTGGTGTTTTTTTTGTTTGTTTTTTAACCCCTGTTATTTCACCACTTTGGATTTTTCCCTGATTCCCACATTGCAGTTAAAGGATCGTTTTTAGGATAATTGGATCGTTTAAGTCAGATAAGTGAGAAGTTGTCAACTAAAGAGTCATTTTTACTCTATGTGTATTGCAGCCTGTAGTTTTGAATCATGAAACATGGAAAAGAAATCAAGGATCTTCAATGACCACTTTTTCCTGGTCATGGTAGCAGTGGATCCGGAGCTTATCCCGATAACATTGTGCACACCCTGAATGGGAATGCCAGTCCATTCCAAGGTACCATTCACACACATTCACACTGGCCAATCCACTTACCGGCATGCCTTTTGGCAGTGGGAATAAACCGGAAAACCCAAAGGAAACCCATAGGGACAAAGTGAAATTCCACACAGACAGTAACTCGAGCTCAGGCTTGCACTAGCAACCCTGGAGCTATGAGGCATCAGTGCTACGTTCTGCACCACCTGCAAAACTATTTGATCAGATTTTTAAGTGGTGTCTAGGTAGCTACAGCCGATCTGGATCGTCTAATTGATTAGTCGAACAGAATGATTAAGACGTGACGGTTGAATCATGTTTTGATTTCCAACCAGAGTGATATTTTAATCAGGAAATAAGCCCATGCTAAGTGAGTAGTGTATAGAATACTAGAGTAAATAGCAATTAAATATGTTAAAAGTGTCACACTGGTGAAGGGAGAACAGCTGGATCTTGTTCCAATGGAGAATAAACAGAGATAATTAGGAGATAAATAGGAATGGCCGATGTTAGTGCTGCTTCATCAGTGAGTTATTCCTAGTTTTTCTTACTGGTCAGCCATTAATGACATCCTGATCTAGCAATACGATTTAGCCATGCGTCTGGCTATGTGATGTGTATGAGCCTACTGGGATTAAGAATAGCCCTAATGAGTTGTTTTTGTCAGTAGTCGCTTGTGTGCAGTCGGTGTCCTCTTTTGATTTTAAGGCTTCATAAAATATCAGGAACGTTTCACTCTGTGCAAATTGCTTTGTTAATGTGTTGAAGGCCTAAACCTGGTATAGAACGCACAGTTAGCGAGGTTTTATATTTAAAGGATTATCAAACTACATCTTAATATGTTGCTATGTCAATGAACTATAATGAATGTTGTTAAATAGATCATATGAATCAGTAAACAGCAGGTCTAAGTCAATCTACCATTCGTTGTGCTCCATATGCTTCATGTTAATTTTTAGTTCAGCGCTGGTTTGCTGAGCAGAAGCCGAAAGTTCCTCAGACTCCCTGCTGTGATGTTACCTTTCTTCTCTGTCTGCTTTATGAGCACACTCACAAGGGAAGCCCTAGTTGTCATAAATATACATATTGACATTGTATCACAGTGCAACTTCCTAGCGTTATTTTTATTCCCCAATTTCACGCCCTTTATACGAGTCCCACGTGTGGCTTTGAATGAAAGTTTGATGGAGTTTTCGTGCACCCTGTAATTTCGCTCTGACTTTCTCCCGTCCTGAGGATCAAAAGACACATCCTTCATTTTCTATTCTTTTTGCACAAAAAAACATGACATGGGGCCTAAACGTATTTGAACCGGCTCCTGCTCAGGATGAGTGGCAGCCCCTGGCCCACTTGGCACTCAGTTTTGTGTAAGGAAGCCTTCGGTTAGAAAAGCTCAGCGCATGAATGTTGTGCCGCATAATGTGTCGTTTCTCTTTTTCTTTTCTACTCGTATTCACTCTCTCAGGCATGCTCCTGCTCTTTTTTTTTGCTCTGAATTTTGTCAGACTTTTGATAGGGTCAATCTCAAGAAAAATTATTCAGAGACTCGCCATTAATTGGTGACTTCACACTGATATTCTGGTAACATGTTTGGTTTTTTTTTTTATTTTCACTTTTAAGCTATTTTTTTTTATTTTGTCTGCTTTTTAAGGGCAGATGTCACTCCCTTTTGAAGTCTGTTTGGTTTTCTTCGCAGCAGGAGACAAAACAATCTTTTCTGCCATTTGCTGTAAACTCAAGAACGGTCAGTAAGGGATGCGACCTTCTCTGTGGCATGTTATTAAAAAACACTGGTGGTTAATACGGATGCTACTTACTCCAACTTCTATTGCTTTTTATTGTTGAACCAGGCCAGCATGCGAGTCATCTTTGATCTTTTCTTCCCGTTTATCCTCTGGAGAGAGTGTTTAGACTCCTCTGTATCTAAGACATAGGTCTGTCGTTTCAAGGCTGGTCACTTTGATCATTCAATCACATTTGATTACGTACGGCTCTGTAGCTCCTCTACTCCCCCTGTGTGGTTCATGTCCCTTGTCGTTTCCTGGCCTTGGTAAAGACTAGATCACAGGCTACTCACATTGACCACTGCCTCTTTCCCCCTCCATGCATCAATGTCTGTGATCCCCCTTGGCTATCAGCATTGGTTCGTTAGAGACGGGCATCACTGCTGTTATTTCCATTCAAAACAGGGAACGAGTAAGAGGGATCAACTATAAGGCATGAATGGAGTATTTGTTCTCTTTTTATGGCAAAAAAAAAAATCAATATGCACAGTCTGTGCCTCCATGCATAGATAACGACAGTGTGTATCCATTCCGTGTTGCTGTGCATAATGAGTCCCCAGACTCAGCTCATTTTACCTAAACTAATGTAGCAGTAGCCTCAGCTGTGCCTTTATGTTGTATTTTGTTATTTCTTATGATCTCATCTTATCTCTCTGCCAATTTCTTTTCACTTATGTATTACAATTTTTTAATGGAAACTAGTTGCTAAGCAACATAAAAGGTCAGGTGAAGCATAGTTTATTTTATTTATTTATTTATATATTTTTTTCCAGGTTCCCCTCATCATGTGTAATAGTCATCATGGTCAGAATTGAACTGCATGATGGGTCATTTCTATACATAATAGATGTCCAGATTTTTCTTTCCCATATTAATATCTTCAAGGTAAGTGGAGTATAATTCCGATTATGCCACTCCACTCCTCAGTGTAATGCCAGAAAGATCCACAGACACAAGATGATCGTCTCTTTCTTTATGGTAAAACATCCAGGTGAAGATGTTGACTTAACGAGCATGCCCGAATATCCGAACTGTCAGAGCGCAGCAGAGCATGGGGTGTACTATGCTTATTAAAACTGCTTCTCCACTTTGAAAATTTTACCTTTTTGGAGATAAACACCATATAAGCATCCAGCATTAATGCCCTCTTCTTCACCCTGCTAATCTGTGATGCCCTCAAACTTTGGCCTTAATGCTCTGTGAACCACTTAACCATCCCTGGAGCACTTAGTGCAGTTCACTTGATGGTCAATGGATAGTCATCGGGCAATGGGCTCCCAAAAGGCCAAGCCTGTTAGCAACATGAATATTCCTCAGACCTGCTTCACTGCACAGTCACACTGAGGCCACAGGCAGATTAAGACACAGTCACATGCGCTTCACTAAGCCATATGGTCCATCCCATAGAATGTATGGAAGTGGGTTTAACTTGAGATGTTATCCCACATGTATTAAATGACATCATTATGTCCAAATTGCTGAAATTGCATATTTTTTACTGACAGTCTTCAGCAGTGTGTGTAATGTACCTCCAGGAGGTTTTGGGTGTGATTCATTTCGGCGTGGTGCTAAAAAGCACGGCCTGTTGCCCTTTTTCTGAACTCCTGAGTAGTATAATCAGATTGTGTACTATTTTTTTCCATAGCTTTGCCAAATTAATGCACAAGCCCTGTGAGATTCCAGTTATAGCTCTAACTCCAAAGGTGTGACCCATAAGTGAGAATTAGTGTCCAGACTGTACAAAGAAAAACACTGCCTGAAAGGCGGCTTTGAAATGCGGTGTGCCTAAGATAAGTGTAGATAAAATATACCATAGGTATTGCATGCAGAAAAAGTGGTATAGCAATTAATACTTGGAGGGAACATTGCACAGTCCTCATGCTGATGTTTGATGTTTGATGCAAATGACTTGAGGCGGTGTTGTACACCTCATATGTGATAATCCAAACTTTGCTTCTCCACAATCTCCAACTAAAATTAAACCTCATTGAAAATCGCAAAATCATGATAACTTGCCATTCTGATGGTAGAAACAGCTCTAGAAGCTTCCATAGATGTCTATTGCTTTATACATGCACTGTTGGACGCAACCAATGAAATGCAAAGTGGCTTTGCTATATATTTTGCATAGTACCAGTTTTTCTGGCATTTTGAGCAAACTTAGGATTGCTGTAAATAGTTATTCTTTTTTCAGTATTTGCTTTATCAGTGGTCCAAGAGCCAGTTCTGAACACTGGGTATGAGGCAGGAATGCACCAGTCCATCACACCTACCAGCAAGTTTTTTTTTTTTGGCGGTGGGAGGAAACCGGAGAACAGGAATCCCACGCAGACACGGTGAGAACATGTGAAACATCACACATACAGTAACCAGAGCTTAGGATCCAGCTGTGGACCCTGGGCCTGTCAGGGGGCAATGCTGTGTAAATGCACTCTGTGTGGTGCATCTGTTAAAAATGCAAGCTTTTTTTTAGTCCTTTAGAGACTGCTTCTCATAAGGTCCCTAAGTAATAGTCAGTACTGCTGTCATCTTGTGTTCGTTGTACACGGAGCTCAAATCAAGTGTGATGCTGGCTTAAAAAACTAATCATTGTAGTTTTATTCTCATCACAGCCCACACTTGGCATGCCATTTTGCACTGCTTGTCTAACAAACCGCATCCAGCTCCACATCAAGTCATCTTTCATCTAGTCAGCTGTCTGGTAGCTGCTGTTTATTCAAAAGCTGCTTGCACATAATCCCACGTCCACCTCCCACCTCTCCGCACACAGCTCCGAAACATCCCAGTCAGGTGCTGTTAGCATTAGCAAGCTTTGCAGATGCTCTGTTAGCGCTCTAAGTGATGCAAGCCGCAGTGTGGGAGGAGAATAGCATCAGCATCGGCCTGTCCCCGGCTGCCCATCAACACTAATAAACAGCTCACTTAGGAGCGTCCTGCCATGTGGAGAAGCGCAGTAGTCAACATACAGTCGCTCGGCTCTGACAGGGCCTCGTCTAAGGACGAGGATACTCGCCGTTATTATATTTCCATTTTTTTGCTCGTCCTGCAAGTCTTCTCTTTATCATGCACGCACAGAGACACAAAAGAGAAGCCCTGCGAATGTTTTTCATGCAGCCAGTTTATTACACTGGCAGACTAATGGGGCACTTTTCTTTGACAGCTCTTGATAAGGGCGAGAAGTTGCCTTGTCTGCCGCAGGTTGAAAGAACTGTGGGAGGCACGATAATTACGATCAAAGCAGCTGTAATACTCATAATAGAATACTCCATTAGAAAACACTGATCAATTAATTAAGGTCTGATGTGTCATCCTGTGTTATGTTGTGATCTTATTTTTATTTTTACTTCTCACTGATGGCGTTTAGTCATTAAATTTAAACTGTGTGCATGTGTGTGTGTGTGTGTGTGTGCGTGCTCGGTTTTAACAGCCCACCCCTTTCCACAGTGTTCCTTTTTCTCACAATTATGATTTAATGAAATGCACATTTAAAATGATTCTTGGAGAAAACAGACCAAGGCAAAAAATAAAATAAACAAGAATGCTTTGAGAATATATTAGGCAATGTACATAATTGTGGAAGATGATTAGAAAGCAAACATCCTTGAAGGTCCTTGAGTTTATAATCAGCCTCGAAATTAAAATATTTATTTGTTTCCCTTTTTTTTTGCCTGAAAAAAAGGATATTATTTATATAATTATGTAAACAAAGTTGAGTGATTTTTTATTTTTTATTTTTTTTTTGCCGTCATGTTGGAGAGCGCACCGGTGACCTTGGCTCCTTTCCCACACACTCTGGGCTGACAGATAAAAACTTTATTACGAGTCGACGGCACGAGGAGCAAACAGCTTGTGACAACCCGTGTGTGCTGCGTATTAGGGAAATTTCACAATTAGCTGCTGATTTCCTGGAGCCAAAATGCCAAGGAGGAGGGTAATAAGTGAGCTTTGTTTGTGGCCCAGAAAGCCATAATTATAAACTGCTTTCCGAGCATTGCATTCCTCTTGCTTCAGCATAACAGCATCCATGATGCTATTACTCCTAATTCTGGACCCTCTCCTTTCTCTTAGTACACATATACCGCTCTGAGTGTGCTGCCATGCCAGGTGCCTCCTCTCCACCATCACCCCCTGATTGTGGAGAGGCTGAGCATCCTCACATGTGATGGTAATTGCCCTTGTCCACACACACACACACACACACACACACACACATGCACACGCACCTTTTGTCTGTGTGTGGTGAGTATATGAAGATGGCACCTGATTCAAGCCTTTTGCAAACAGCCATTTCCAAACGCTTGGCTATCTTTTTCTGTAGTGTATCTTATGGCAGATGAAGCTTTGCTCAGGCACACCTGTCAGTGTGAGACATGCTGAAGCGTTTGCGTCTCATCCAGGCAGGCAGGAATGTGGTCTGTGTAGTCGCCTAATCGCCGTGACCCCAAAACGGTCCACCTTATCACCTCTCCCTCGGAGCAGCACACGGAGAGCGAGTGGAAAACACAGCTTTCGCTGCTTGTGGTTGAGTGATTTTAGGACTTATCTTATCAGCAGGGCAGTTGCTGTCTGTCCACACACACATACACACACACACACACACACACACACACACACACACACATACACATACAAGCAGTTGGCCTCCTATTTTGCCAAGCTGGACAAGTCACAATTACTTCTGTTTAACATGCAGGTTTGTCTCTGAGGTCGGCTGGGGCATTCAGGTTTTGGGAAATGGATAAAAACTGTTGAAGGGATCATGTGTACAAAAAGTATTGTATTGTTTTGTATTATATTGTAGTGCTTCTGGGCATCCCTGCATGTCTCAAAGACTATGTAGGTCAATGTAAACTTTTCTTTGACTCAGACTGGATACAAACTCCAGTTGATGTGTGCGTCTTCATCACCTAAACCACCCATGGTCATTACAGACCTGAGAGACAAAGACTTCAGAGCTCTTGGCTCCATCGGTTTTTTCACCCCACAGCCGGGGTAGATGAGTCTGGCGCCAGCCACCATTCCAACAGCCGAGGAAGCATCAGAACGAATTGCACCAGGCACCTATCAGCCATTAATTATTGTAGCTAATGCTGCAGATGAAGGAGTCAAGTCTAGGTCAGAGCAGAAGATTTCAAGGGTCTTATCGGGTTAAGGTTGTAGGGCGAGCACACCCCCCTTAACTTTAATCTGATGCGATGCCTGGGGAGATTTGTGGAGATCTACACTAACCTTTTGACCCAGAGGTGCTGCTCGCAGTCACATGTCAGTTAGGCTCCTGCTGTCTGGATTGGAACAGATTGGGATTGACAGCGGTATCAGGGCGGGACTCTTTTTCCGGAACGAGTCTTTGGGTGGACTGTCGAAGCTCCACCCTGGTCGTTTCTGGAGCTCTAATTCAAAGCTCGCTCACTTCATCCTGACCCACTGGAGGCACCAAACGCAGTTTGCACTCTGACACAGACAGAACGTAGTGCTTAAACTCCACTGGGCATGCCTGCCCCCAAAACTGCCATAGGTTAATGTGAACCGTGTCACTTTGCTATTTTTATGGCTCCCCCAGCAACCATAGCGGTATTAAGGTTTTGACAAGTAAGAGTAAGGGTACAAGGATTTGACGTTGACTCGGGTGACTTGAAGGAGCAGGCTTCATAATGAAATCCTCCGTGTTATTCATAACACGCTATAGTTGAATCATTTCGATCAGCCATTGGTTGTGGTAAATATACCTGTAAATCATTATTTTTGAATGTAATCATTTAAACTGGATTAATATAATATTGTATAGTATGGCATTGTTGCCAACGCAGTTCCCTTATGTGCATACATTATGACGCCTCTCATTAGATCTCTTCCTCCTAAGCCTTAAGTAAATGTTCTTCTGAGCTGTGCAGTAGATTAGTGAGCAGCATCATCAGGGCTTTTCTGACCTCATCCGCTTGCTCTTTATCCTGGCTTGGATTGTCGCTTTCCTAGAAAATGATATTACAGTGTTTAGGTCATCAGCTTCTCTTCTGCCCTGTTACTGTAATCCTATTTTCTGTGTCATCTGGCAGTGTCAGCAGATGGTGGCCTGAGGAGGCAGTTTGACACCCAGATCACAGCTGTCTGGCCTGCCTGACAGGCCTCCTTTGTCTCTCAGTCATCACCCCAAAGCAGTGGCTCTCAGCCCCATTGTGTCTCTATTTAACCCCCGTCTCTTTCAGGGTGGTTCAGCTAAAATGTGTGTAATGTATGCAGTAACATAACTGCATCTCTGTTTCTCTTGCTTGTAGTGTGTGAGGAAGGGTGGGAGTGTTCTGGGGGTATCTCTCTTTTAGTCTGTGTTTTGGTGCTGATGAAAACATTAGTGTGCGGGCAGCAGAAAGTGAAGGGGCTCGATATAACCCCCTGAGGAACGCCTGCCTCTGGCTGGCGTCCAAGCCTGTGGTTGCTTGGCCTCACTTAGTTCCAGCTCAGTGCCTGTGGCAGCCTGAACAGCCTTAGCTTTCGAATGACCTCATGGCCCAGGGCCACTCCTACCTCATTCCCATGATTTTCTTTGATATCCTCTCTCTTTTTTTTTTTTCATCCGTCTCTTTTCTCTGGTGCTCCCTCCTTGCCCCCCTACCTCATAATATCTTTATAAGGCTTCATTTTTAAATTAATTTGTCAAAAGAGAAAGCGAGCGAGCATGGATGGAGGACATCCACTAATGGATGCGGGACTATTTATAGAAAACACATGCCACTGAAAAATAGAGTTTAATTGATACGTTTTCATATTGTTCACATTTTCAGCATGTAGCGGTTAATACGGTTTTCCATTCGTATTGAAATCTAAAGCCTACATTAGGCACAAGTGTTTCCGATTACGAACGACCGGCGCATTCCAATATGGATTAGAAATAATTGGAGAGTATGATACATTTGCAATCTGGCAAGTCAACAAGCATGAAGCATTCATACGTTCAGGGAACAATACAGTTTTAAGGCACGAACTGGAGCGGATTCGTTTGTGCATCAGATCGTTTTAAAAAAAAACGGATGATATATGGTGTCTAATTATAGTCTCAAAATCAGTCCTGGGTCTATTTGTTAAACCGAGATGCAGAATGAGCGACTATAGTATATAATATTTAGTTATGTACCTAATAAATAAGTCCACCAAGGCCCATACATCACCTGAGTGCTGTAACTGCTTTGGCACAAAACACATTCGCTCTCACTCACACACACAGGCTGTGATTAATTCACTCAGACATGTTCAGTCCATTGTTGGCTCATGCAGTGAACTTCTCCCAGGTTGGTGTGGGTGTGTATATATATATGTGTGTGTGTGTGTGTGTGTGTACTTAATTGCCAAGGCTCCAGCTCTCCATCAGCTTGTCTCTCATCTCTGTGTGTTGTCCCAGACATGCTGTGTGAGGTGTTTGTCTGCACTGCACAGACAATCAATACTCTCTCATTTAAAGAAGTCTAAGGTCAGGTCCCTGCACTGATAATGTGAATTTTGTTACATAGTCAAAGGTCAGATAATAATTATGTTTTTAACCGCTGTGTGTGCAGAATTGATCAGTTTCCTGTCAGGGATGACCACCGCTTATCTCAACCTGTCGCTTACTGTACTGTAAGCAGAAACAGTGAGAGGGAACGTGTACTATCTGATCGCATCGCATGCCTTTCGTGTTTATAATGTCCTGCGTGGGCACCGTGATACTCTATGTTTGTAGTTTGATGATTTGTAATGTTTTAGAGAAATGTAGTGTAAAAGAGGGTACACACTCTGAATGGCATAGTGTTATGTATAGAATATACAGTAACCTGGGTATAGTTTGATATCATAACTTCTGGACTCCTGAGTTTTTATATACATTGCTAGCCATAAGCGCTCATCATCTAGAAGGCTGCAAACCCCAACGGGACACCTAACTGGTTTTTTAAAGCATAGTTAAGTATAGGTAATGACGCTGAGTCTTTAAAAGGTATTATAGAGTTGTGTTTGAAACAGTCAGAGGTATGTGAGGTAAAGATAATGGTTTTCACCAGATTTCAACAAAAAAAAAATCTCTCGTTGGTCGTTTGAGATGTCCGAGAAATTCGAATAAAATGCTAGATGAGATTTTGAGATAAGTTATATAATTATATAATTTGGTTAAATAAGATAGTTGCATTCATCTTATACATACAGTACAGGCCAAAACTTTGGACACCCCTTCTCATTCAATGCGTTTTCTTTATTTTCATGACTATTTACATTGTAGATTCTCACTGAAGGCATCA
>JAOTRJ010000030.1:11342613-11355097 GCA_028564905.1 Leptodoras praelongus | reverse complement strand
ATATATATATATATATATATATATATATATATATATATATATATATATATATATGCATGTATGGGATGAGTAGCGCACGTAACTATGTATGTGTTAATAAGTCGCTCTGATTTCCTGACAGGTTTGGCTAACAGTGAAACTTGAGCAGCTGCAGGTATGTCTATATACACATGCCCACACACAGTGCAATAATATCATAATAATAATAATATCAGCAACATAATACCACTGTTTATGCAGTATGGGAGATTTTTTTTTTTCGCCCTGAGGTGGCTATATTTCTCATCCATTTCTACAAAGCGAGCACTAATTTTCACCTTGTGACTTATATAGAAGAACATAATTGAATTACCTAAAAGTATCGCCTGCTGTATAATATTTCTGTGTGTATCCTTTGTTTATTTTAATTGTATTAGTCTTTAGATATAACACCACAATGTTACGGCACTGACAACAAAAAAAAGAACAACCCGTGCGACGGTTTTTGTCAGGTAGGCCTGTCTTGATGCTCTTGCACATTGGTTAACTACTGAATATCTACAGAATGAGAGGGGCAGTTGAGAATGTCAGTTTTCCATCTTTGTCCATGTTGTCAGTATTTGAGTGAAATCGTCCCTCATCATTACCGCCATGCTGAAATGTCATTTTTTGACAAAGCAACTGACTAAGTGTGGGCTTTGGACACACTTTCTGTCATTCTTCGCATCTGGCAGACAGATGATGGAATTTGTTCATGAAAGCATGTGTGTCCACCCATACATTCTGTTCCTGCCTCTCGTTTCAGCATGCTCTTCAGCACGGATACGGAAAGCTGTGGTCACATGGCTTAATGACAGCTCGGTTACTTGCTCGCTGTTTGTTATGAAAGTGCACTGACCTCATTAAGACAATCACTAACTATGATTGTATTGTTTAAAGCACTAACATGAGCTCACAAAACGCATGTTACAGTGTAACTAAGATGTACATTAAATATGCTTTAATGAGAACGATGCTAAACATATTTTCTGTGACTCACTGCTTTGTCAACGCTCTACTTCTGCTGTTTAAATGGTATGCTTTATCTGTCTGCCATCTCTGACATTCTTCTAGCAGTATACACACACACACACACACACACACACACACACACATATATATATGCATAGGTCATAAAAATGAGCCTCATCGCAGACCGGTAATATTGATGTTAAAACGGCAGACAGTCTAAGAGTTCACATATTCAGTGTAAGAGAACTCTTACTAATATCTAAACTAAAACCTTCAGGAAGCTAGAACCCTTATACACACACAAGAACCCCTTGAAGAATCCTATCCATATTAAGAACAGCCATATGCACTAAAAAAAAACAAACAAACACAGGAAGTGCTATGCCTACATCTCTGTTTATTCTCTGTCCTTCCCTGAACACTGTACAATGCGTGTGTCCTCTTTCACCTCTCTATATCAGCTCTATCAGTTCTGAGGAGGAAAGAATGCAGCCGTCATTCCTAAACACACACATTCCTCTAGGCTAGCTTTATAATATTCTTGTCTGAAACATGCTTTACAACTTTAATTTCATGTTACGTAATTACAAGAAAAAAGCACAAAACAAATTACCTTCTCCCTGGGCTTCTTGCATAACAAGTGCATTATATTGTGTGTGTGTAGAGATACATAAACTATATATAAAGAACTACAATGTAAATACCGAGCATGTATATGCTGTTACAGCTGGACTGAAGTGGTGTATATATATATATATATATATATATATATATATAAATGTATATATAGAAAGTACACAAGTGTATCCTGAGACCAGGTCCCTCCCTCGTGTCTAACAGGGAAATTCATTTGTGCTGGTTTTGAGATGTTCTTTCTGATTGTGGCTGTATGTACATAACTACACAGGAAATGTTTTTCTCTATAGTTTGAATGCAAGCCTATGTAGAAAGTGTTTAGACATAGCAGCTGAATTCAACCCACTCAGCGTAAAGAAAAAAAAGGGGAAAAGAAAGTAAGCAAGAATAAAGATAAATGAATTCAGCCATATCTTTTATTATCCTAATCATGATTGCACAGTATGTGGCTGCTAAATATCTCCTCATATTAAAAAAATGATGATTGGCTTACTTAATGTTCACTGTTATCATTTGATGGTAATGTCATGTCTGACAGAGCGCAGAGAATGAGTACAGTAGGATGCCACTTGGTCCCTTGTTGTGTCCTGCACATTTTCCTTCTAGGTATTTGCAACTCCCCCGTACCAGCATGAACAAAAGCTTTGCCTCTTCATCTATCAGAGCATGGTTAAAGGTAAGTGGCACCCCCTATTAGGATGACAAGGAAATTAATGTCTGTCCCCTGGTTCTGTATTACTTATTTATAGCTTAACACTCTTTCCTTGCTTTGGGCATGTCTGCTTCAATTTTTGAGAGCACAGGTGAACACTATATACACCTGAGCTACAACTCAGAGCATGAAAGCAGATATACTGTACTGTATTGTTAATCTGCAAAAAGAAAAAAAAAAATGTTACAGTGGTTGTATTTGTCCGGGACACTACTGAAGGATCCATCATGTATTTGAATGAAATAAATTGACCACAAGCATGTACGTCTTGTCGTTTCTTTCTTTTTTTTTCATTCCTGGAGTCTTCCTTTGTCTGATATCACATGGTTTATCGAGGGCATTATTGTGTACAGCTCTCAAAGGACCAAGATGCTTCCCCTTGTAGATCACGTGGCCCGATCATGTGTGTAGTTATGAATTTCTTATTGGCTGGCAACAATGTGGCATGTATTACTGGATTTTTTTATGGGCTGGGGTGGGGTGTCTATGGGCATAACCTTTGTATAGGAGCATAGCTAAGCTTTTAACCATTTGTGCTGATGAGAGGACCACAGCCCAGATTTTGTGGGTGATGACACCTGCCCTTTTCAGCAGGCTGCAGGAGAAGCCATGGGAATGCTCGCATGCAACAGAGGGTCTGAATATTGGAACAATGTGCGTGAATGTGCTGCCACATGAACAATGCAACACCACATGGTGAGGTGATGGTGGGTGGAAAAGAGATCGCTGTTTTCAATGCCCACCCCCACTGTGATTCCCCTCTCTCTTTCTCCTTCTCCTCCTGTATTCCCCTCCTCTTTAGTGGACCCTCCTATAAATCTTTTCTGTCATACCTGTTTTTTGTACAGTCTGAATAAGTAAACAGCAAATCCCAGTGTCCTGCCTTTATGAGGACACAGCCCAGTAGACACAAGACTTACAGGATACAGGATTATGTCCTGTATCATGCAGTAGCTGTATTTATAATCTGTCTTTCATCCCTCTGTGTTCACACACAGGACTATGGGGTTGCAGCTGTGTGGCAGCTGCCTTCACTGTGTGTCTAGCCTTGTGTGGATCTTGCCGTGTAAATCTGTGTGTGTGTGTGTTGTGCCAGAGTGTGTGTTGTGCGAGCCCTGTCCCTCGGGGCTTTCTCCCTGAGCCCAGACTCTCTGATTCGGTGTGTAAAAGCGCCTCTGAATGATGGATTACAGTGTCACCGCAGCCTGCGAAGGATTAATTTGTTTCATTGATTTCTCTTTAGGCAGAAAGCCAGCGTTTGCCGCTTCCCACCTCCTTCCTGGAGACTCCCAGTCGTAATAGACGGTAATGGCCTAAGACAAATCAACCCGTTTCTTGTAAAAATAGCAGCAAATAACCCCTGACTTCATGTCACGAGCAGAAGTGGAGAAGCACTAGATTCTGAAGGCCTCACAACAGATATGAACCTCATGAGTTTTTGTAATGTCTGAGCAAAGCTGTAAGTCTGGAACGCTTAGAGGTTTTGACTCAGGATGGATTGATAATGATCAGCTGTCTGACTTCTCAGGTTAATTCTGACGTTCCTTCTCATGATGACTCGGGCAAGCGGATCCGTTTACTTTTACTATGGTTTAAACATTCACTAAACTATATATCGACTGTAACTACTGGTATTAGGTTTTCGTACTTTCTGTAAACTTAATGGAGCACTAAATGTATCATATGGCAAGAATCCCTGTGAATGGAGGTCTGCGTATGAGTGGGTTGCCGGGAAGGATGTGGTTGCTGTTTGGCAGACCTGGGCAGAGGATCAGAGTGCTTGTAGTGCTCTGGCCAGGGCTCCCCATGTGCTCCTTCAGGGACCTGCAAACGCACACACACAGGTTTGTATTGCTATACTTGTGAGGACTTTCCACTGACATAATTATTAATCCAGCTAATGCTAAACACCTAACACCTGACACCTAACACTAAACCCTTAACCTTAACCTCAGTATTGAAAAGAAATTGAAAACTTTTCGGCTCATTTATTTTTAAAAGACTTTTGTTAAAATGTACCCTCAAGGTAAAAAAAAAAAGGCAGATTGTGGATATATTTGGTCCCCACAAAGATATAAAAACACAGTACACACTCACACAGAAACATACACGGCTGTGGTTTCACGCCAAGTAGCATTACAAATCGTATTTGCCAATTATTTGTTGTAATCTTACATAATGAATGTAATAATAATTACATTAAATAATGCAAAATAATGCTAAATAAATCATTCTCCATAATAAGCGAATATAGTGTTAAAGGCTTACTGAACACAGAACATTTAATGTGTCAGAGGGTTTGTGGCAAAAGCCAAACTTTTTCCAAAAGTTTAATGCAGTGGTTCCCAAAGTATTGTCCATGAAACACAGCCAGAGGGTGTGTGTGTGTGTGTGTGTGTGCGTGTGTGTGTGTGTGTGTGTGTGTGTTTTTTCCCCACTGGTGAAAATCACAACCCACCTTCAATGTCAAAGTTATTTATTATAGTTATTAGAGGTATTAGCCAAATCTGGACCTTGTCTATAAATAAGGATACTGTGTTCTGATGGTCTCCTAAACATTTAGTTCCGCTAACTATTCTCTATCATACTCTATTTGTTCACAAAAAATCTTCCAGGACAAATATATGACAAAAAAAAGCCCAAGTATGTATATTCTTCTTTCAATCTAGTGTTCTCAATCCCCTCTGATGGACCAAAGTCCTTCAACTCGGATGCTTCTGGAGGATTAGGTCATCTCAAACACGATATTGCTAGCCGCTGGCTTCTCTCTCTCACCAGACTGCTGCTGTCAAGTGCCATGTTCCACTCAGGGAAAACAATGGTTCTCAGGGGTTCTTACATCCTTAAGTGGCTCCAGAAAAGGTTATTCGTCAGGTAATTGTCCAGCTCTGGTCAGCTTATCTTAATCACAGTGTTTGAGCTGCAGCCCAAGTCTCTGTTATGAAAGAAAAAGCTAGTACTATTATAACGGGAGGGGCAGCCAGGCAAAAGGGGTTTACCTTTTCCTTTTTTTTTTTCCTTTTTTTTTCTAGGCTCAAACACTGCTCAAACAATTCTCAAGGAATAGTGAATAGCTGCAGTGTTGGAATCTAGAAAAGCAATTCTAAAGATGGAAATGCTACAAGATATGCTATAACGGGATCCAAGAGTGGATATCAAGCAAGAAGGTGAGAAAAAAAAATCATTTCGTCATGTTTTGTTATGTACATCATCGGTACGCCGAGTAAAAGTGTTTCACGGGAGAGGCTGAAGGCTTTGATGTATCAGCTGCTGTGTCACTGCTAAAGAGAGATGAGATGCATACGCCGTCCATAAAACGATGTTCGCTTCTCACACGATCACTCTTTGTAGATGACAATGTTTCAAATAAACTGAGACAACTTGCTAAAGGCTATGAATTCTCTGCATTATTATTCACGTACACATTATTCATGTTTAGTTTGCTGGAATATATTTTACAAACACTATATATGAAAAATAGCATAATAATATAGGGACAGTCTGTACAGTGTAAATTGGGTTCTTTTTTTTTTTTTTAAATAAGAAATATTAAGAGTTAGAGTGATTTCCTACTATATATATCTCTCAACTGCCCCTAGCTCTAAAGTCAATTGTTTGTAACTTGTCAGAGAAGGTTGATTTGTTTAAATTCATAGAAATTTGCATTTATCTGATTCTTTTGCAAATTAGATATTAAAAAAAAAAAGAACGTGCCTCATGGTTGTGCACACACAAACATCAATCTTTATGTTCACTTAAATGCAACCTTGATATAACCAGCTGATCTCGTGTTTAGTAGTGGGTGATAGGAGCCGCTTTGTTCTGCTGAATGAAGGTTGAGAGGGAGCTATAAAAATTGCCAGGCTCTATCAATAACCCTGATGTTCAGATCTGTACTGTATGGAGCTGCAGGTCAAATTGATCGTCTCAGTGGATGCATCTGCTATAAGACCTGACCTAGGGGCCAAAAGGTTACTGGACAAGCTCCTTTTCCCATTCAACCCATCCCCTCATGTTCATTTGATGGCAGCCATGGCAATTATTAAAGTATACTTTAGTCAGGTCTAATGGACCTGGGGCAAAGAGCAAAACCTTTCAAATGGGGGCCAAAGTCAAAGGTTAGCACAGCTATATGACTGACTAGGGAGTGAAATGAAATTCCTAGATTCCTAGAGTTGAAGATGTACACATTGATTCTACATAACCTCACAATCTGCACCATATGGAATTTCCTCTCATATACCTATAGGATAATAATGATAAAGACATTCGTGTGCAGATACAGTACAGACTTTGTTGTCCAAATTTCCCTAGTCTTGTAATAGCTATTAAATATGAATGGCCAAGGTCAGGAGGGTCACTCTGCGTTTAATGTGGGCGCCACCGCCACAAGTAAAGGTTAAAGTGGAACTACATGGTGCCAGAGAGAGGATGACAAGATGAGTCCTATTTATGCAGCCTAGCAGGAGTGATTTATGAGGGGAGATAAAAGGAGTGATGGGTGGAAAACGCTCTCTTTTTCAAATGCCATCAGCTTCTGTAAATTCACTGCTTACTTATTCCATATCCATCACCCTGTCACAGGGAATCTCCACTCTATTCCTTTAGATTAAATTACTAAGGAACAGCAGACTGGTAACGTTTTAACATGTTAATGTTTTCTGTATGTCAGAACTTTGCTCATGGACCCTTTCTAAGACCACTGATTTTAAAACAAAATACTGAAAGCTTTATGCTTTATGCGTATGAGTAGACCTATATATTATATAAAATATTACAATTTCATTATATATATCGATTAAATACAGTACATCTGCAAAACAGTGAGACAAGCCAATCTTATTGCATTCATCCAAAAGAAAGGAAAGGTATTACAATCAAAAGTGACTCTTCTGACTCTAAAATGATATTTCTCTTCATCACATACACAACGGGTATACATTATTGCATACTTAGTGGGTGTAAAACAGTTATTAGTGTGAATAAAATCAATGGCTTGGGAATACACAGAAAAAGAAGAAGAAATCCTTATATGCCTGCCAAAACCTTGGTGTTCTAGTTAGAACTGGGACGCGTTGTCACTGAGCAGCAAGGCCAAGAACATTTGTGAGCATTCGGCCCTTAAATCTGAAAACCATTCTGCATCCTTCTGTAACAGCACCCTGGTGGCTAAGACCCTGGCTAAGGAAAAAAAGAAAAAAGAATGAACAATCTTCGTTTGAACTGTTGGCCAAGAAGGAAACATGGTCTAGTGCAGCACATTTTAACCTGAGTCATAACAGCTATTTTCCTTCCCTTCAATAGTAATAAATTTCAGTTTTCCTTTTTATTCTGATGTTATTTTTGTCTAGCGAAGATCCAAAAGAAGGGATACAGAAAATCATACACGAAAGGACATATTTACCCAGCACTGTAAAAAGTCTTTTAGTGACAAAAATAACATTCCACAAATTTTATTTCGATACGTCTTCATTCACCCCCTCTCTCATTCACTAGGTCTGTCTATTCATAGTGGCATGGCCCCTGTCATATTAATCTCTATTCATATTTACCATGGGACATTTGAACCACATCATCTTCCATTGGGGGAATGTGTATTCATCTAACACTGACACCACAAATCATCATCAAGCATGACAGAAACAGCATCACCATGGCCCTTTATCATATAAAATAGTCAAGAGGGATCCACCTAAGAGCCCCCTACACAAGTCCTATCAAAGTCGCAGCCCAGAGAAATACATGTATTTTTTATTTGTCGTCAATAGAATATATCAGTGAATTTGATGTTTTGTCTAGTTTGGCTTAAACGTAAAGACTGATGTATTTTATCTGTGAGGGAGAGAGATTTTATCTCCGGGTTTGAATGCTTCCTTCTATACCCAGACAATCACTCATGGCTGGTTTCAGACACAGATTTAAACAGGCTGCTGGTTTGCATCAGATACACAAAGCTCTACAGTAAAATATGATTTCATCAATAGGGGCGTAATCAATGGTGCAAGCCATAATTATTATAGCCTGTTGTGTCAATAAAGCTGTCACACTTAGTCTTTTGGCCAGGAGCAAGGTGAAAACAAAGCTGAAACAGAATAACAATAAAAAAAAAAAGAAAGAAAGAAAGAAAAAAAATCAATATGTTTGCACTATTTTAAAAAGGTCACGAGTTTTAGTCTTGTACTGTTCGTGTCAGGTACTTGAACTGATATACAAATAGTGCAGATAAACATTTAGATGGATTTGCTATAAAGTAGACATTTCACTTCAAAGCACTGTAGTGTGAACAATATTGAAATGAAAACACTTCATAAGGAAACGAAATGAAATATGATCAACTCGCGAGGACATGGAAGAAACGTACACATAGCCTACCTTCTATACAATTCATACAGTCCACACCCACACACGTTTATATCAGGGCTTATGTTTCATAGCTCAGACTCCCTTGGGACAAGACGGCCCCTGCCAATAACACTTAAGATCTCAGCGCGGGGAAAGTAAGCGCTTTTATTACCACTCATCATTCATGTAATATCTGGCAGCATTTGTGATTACAGATCAAGTGATTGACTAACTAGATGCTCAGCAGCTGAATTATGACCGAGCGCCATGGTCTACTCAGCCGTAGAACATCCACGTTAACAATAATTCTTTT
The DNA here is from genome assembly GCA_028564905.1 of Leptodoras praelongus. Lineage (NCBI taxonomy): Eukaryota > Metazoa > Chordata > Actinopteri > Siluriformes > Doradidae > Leptodoras > Leptodoras praelongus. Next base: position 11,346,104 of record JAOTRJ010000030.1, on the reverse strand, counting down.
TTTTCCCCTTCTTTTGTCACTAAATCACAAAAGCTGAAGATGTGGGAAGAGTTTACTCATGCAGTTGTGTATCTGTTATATATGGCTTGTGCATGTAAAAGACAGAAAAAGGGGAAAAAGGTGAAGATGTTGATGCTCATCACATATCAGTACAAGTAAGAAGAAGTGAGCCAGAACGGGGAAAAAAGGAAACCGACTTAATGAAGTTACTTATTAAAGCAAATATAGTTTGACTGACCCTTAGCACCTAGGATCAATCACTAGAGAGTGTAGAGAGAGAGAGAATCTTGAGGCCGGAGTCTATGGCTGACAATACAGTGCCAATAAAGTCAGCAGAAATTACACATTGAGGTGCCAGTGGAAAGTCTCCAGGATAAGGCTCTAATATTCTTTATAATAATAAACATATATGAGCTGTTGCTGTTTGAACACTGGTGCCATCATTATGTCAACAAGCATCCTATAATCATGTCACTCTCAACAGTGTCCTGACATTACTCAATGACACAGCTAAGATATTACATGCTATATTTGATATTGATGCAGGGAGCCAATTTTGGGAGCCAAGCAAATGCCTGATGCACAAGCAGCTCCTAGTTCCCATATTTTAAGTTAGAAACACAGATTATGAGCAGCTAAGGCCTGTCTTATCCAGAGAAAAGAAATACTTCATCCAACAGCCACCTTGTTAGGATGAAAATCCCCACATTGCATGGATTCCTATTCCTAGTTTCTCACAGAGCCGTGTGCATTAAAATATACACATGGGGGTGATTGAGGAAGGGAGTCTTCCAACAGAGCAACATGAAGCATGAAATGATTTACAAGGGATCCAAAGCTGCTCCAAAGCATGAGTCAGGGTGATAGGCACATACCGAGAATAGTGCACATTTGCTGTGGCCAAAAGGCCTCCAAGTAAAAGAAAGTAAGCTGAAAATGAGTCCAGACAACTGCTGTTTTTTAAGTTAAAGGTAGTTGTTGTTGTCCAAGTGCTTGCTGAGTGTAGGTGACATGGATACATTCTTGTTGGCAGATGTAGTGGGATTGAGGAATGGTGGAAAATACTTCTATTCCATTTAAAGGTGATCAGAGATCCAGTCAAGGTTAGAGTCGCAAAGGTATGGACAAGGATACGTGATACTGTGCTACAGGGTTACAATGGGCAGAATGTGGGTATTCCCTTCCTCATCACTAGCTTCCCAAAAAATCCAGTCGTTTTGGGTCCTCCTTGGCTTGCCTTTCATAACCAAGCATCACTTTGTTATGCCATGCTGTGTCTTGACACAGAGAAGACAGTCCAAGTAGGAGGACTAAAACCCTTGATGCATTACATCAAGTAAAGACCAAAGACAAATTTGTGGAGCCCAGTTCGACTCAAGGTTTTATGAATCACATAAAACCTTCATAGAATCCTACAGGGGTATTCCTTCCAGTCAAGCAGGAGTCACACCTCATTCTACCTGCTTTTAATCAATGGATCTAATCAATGGATCTTGACTTTCAGTAATGTGTGGCTTCTGCTTGATTGGAAAGAAAACCTGCACCCACAGTGGCCCTTCTTGGATAAGATTGGACACCGCTGTCCTACAGAGATTTGGTTTACCCATTACAGAAGGTTTTTCAGAAGGATTCAGCTTGATGGCAGCACCATTCACTGGAAAAAAAAGCCTAGGATGTCGAAATGAATTGAATATGCTACAGAGGCCAGCACTCTTCACCTGTGACTCCATCTTGAGACATCTGAGGTCTCTGGGAATTAAACAATGGCAATCTTGTGTTGAGCCCAATCAAGCCAGTGTCTCCATTCCATTTAGGCACCTTTCATGGCCAAGAATGCTCTTTTCCACATCTTGGTTTAGCTGTGCATGCCAAATTAGCCTCAGATCATTGGGAAATCATAAATGACATTTCCCCAGGTCAAGTCAATGGACCTCCATTCCCACCCAGCCCTGGAGTTCATGTGAGATTAAATAATTCAGTGGGTACACACATCCCTTATAACATCAATCTCAGCCTCTCATGACTGACATTATGGGTATTTAGGCCAGGGTGCAGTGGGTAGTATTTCTGCCTCACTCCTCCTATATCCCTGGTTTGATCCTGAGCTTGGAGTACTGTCTGGGATATTAAATATTCTCCTGCAGAGTTTCCTCCATTTCCTTTAGTTTCTTCCTACCTCCTAAAACATACTGTTAGGTGGCTTGGTTACACTAAATTCCCCTTGGTGTGAATAAGTGTGAATGTGTGTGATTGGACTGGGTCCCCATTCAGGGTGTATTCCCACCCCATGTCCAGTGTTGCTCCCGCAGGAACTAAAGATGAATAAATACTATATTGTATTGCAATTGACAGCAAAAGGTAACAATGCAATCTCCTTTTCCCTGCTCCAGTTTCCATCCCTTTCTTTTTTCCAGGCAGGAGGGAATGTCTTTAAAGCAGGTGATATTGGCACAACTGTTTAAGGGCACTCTGGTTTAGCTCATCTGGGTCCTGCTTGATTCCAAGTGGCAGAGCCATCAGTTGCTCTGCTTCACCTCTTCACCTGTCCATCTTATGCCCATGTCTGTCTCCAACTGGATGCTGTCTCCATGCAGGAAGCAGGTTGTCTATTCAGATCTCCAGGCTGTAGCCCACGTAAACAGCTGAAGGCCAACTTGCTTCTTTCTTCCCTTGAGATCTTGTGTAACATGATTGATGAGAAGCCATTTCCGTGCTCTCCATTGCAGTGCCAGGCTCCCCTTCACTGCATGTGAAGAGCTCTCTCGAAGGAGAATGCTTTTCTTCATGCCATCAAATGGAGCGTCCCAGTCAGGAACAAAGCCAGTCAGTGGTGTGGATGAGTTGCGAGCAGGCTAGCCCACCTGTATGAGTCTGGGGAAGTCAGGAGAAGGTTTGTAAAGTGAGTGTTACATGCATTAGGATACCTTCCATTCTCAGCAAGGCTTTTTTTCCTGGTTTATGGAGGCATGATGGTCATGCAGAATGAGAGACAGTTATTTGGTCAAGGGGCACAGGGATTCAAAGTATGAGATCTCTTATAGAGAGGTAAATGGTAATTCAGTCAAGATCTAAAGATATATCATATAGGCATTTCTCTCTAAGCACAAAAGCACACTAGAAACTTTTCCTCATAGGAGAGTAACGTTAGCCATATGAGATAAGCACTTGCTCTGCAAAATAAGTGAACCTCATTAAAGAAACGCAATCTAAGATATTAATGCCCTAAACTGTACCTGCTGTTGCAGTGAGTGACAGTCAATATGAATAAGTGCATATCATATTGCTCCAGTTTTAGGCTTTGATAGTTGCTAACAATGTGCCCGTATGTCCTGTGAAAACATTATTTTTGTTCTCTTTATTTAACAGCTGAATTATTTAACCAGGAAAGGTACAGGGGTTAGACAATGAAACACTTGTCATTTTAGTGTGGGAGGTTTCATGGCTAAATTGGACCAGCCTGGTGGCCAATCTTCATTAATTGCACATTGCAC
>JAOTRJ010000030.1:11326007-11336932 GCA_028564905.1 Leptodoras praelongus | reverse complement strand
TTGCTAAGTACATAACTCCACGTGTTCATTCATAGTTTTGATGCCTTCAGTGAGAATCTACAATGTAAATAGTCATGTAAATAAAGAAAATGCATTGAATGAGAAGGTGTGTCCAAACTTTTCACCTGTACTGTATGCCATGCTGGTCAATTGAATATGGGTTGAAAAGGATTTGCAAATCATCATATTCTGTTTTTAATTAATGTTTTACCCAACGTCCCAACTTCTCTGGAATTGGGGTTGTAGTGGGGTCTTTAGGGTGTCTACAAAACCACAAACCTTGAACCATGAAAACTCTGTCGGTTCTTTATATGCTTCCTATATCCAAAAACATGGCCTAAAATATGAGGAAATGGGTCATTTTGTTGAGGTGACAGTACATTTGAAGCACAATGCCACAATGCGTATTCCAAGATGTCAGTTCTTGCATTCACAGGGCTGTGAATGTGACTAATGAGCACAATGAACATATTCCGGTCCAGTCCATGCCAAATGGAATCGCAGCTGTTACTCGTACTCGTGGAGATATAACACACTATTAGGTATGTGACATGATAGATCTTAAGCTTATTCGCTTAGGTCCTTCCAAGTTTTTATATTCTGTTTGCTATTTATGGCTTGTAGGCTTCACTGAACTGAGCTCACACAACTTGTTTTGCGTAAAAAAAGGAATAATATATGGAATAGTTTGACTATAGCAAATAATTCATTTCATTTTCTTGAACGCTTATTCCTTTTCAGGGTCACGGGAGAGCCGGTGCCTAGCCGGCAGCATAGGGCACAAGGCACGAACAACCCTAAACAGGGCACACACACACTCACACTCACGCACACACACACTTGGGCCACTTTAGAGACACCAATCAACCTAATGTGCATGTCTTTGGACTGTAGGAGGAAACCAGAGTACCCGGAGTAAACCCACATGGATACGGGGAGGACATGCAGTCTCCACACAGGAGGGACCCAGACCGCCCCACCCGGGGATCGATGGGTGATAGCATTTCAGAAATAGAAGAAAAGTTTGAGTATCATGTATGAGCATTTCAAGGATGCACAGTGTCTACAAGAATTCCAGCAAAACCTTGAACTTATGACAGCAGCACGGCCGTAAAAAGACTCATCGGCTGGCAAGAATCGTTTCACGTGATGGAGCATGCAACACCGCCTGAAGTAACATCGGAATTCAATGCTGGGGCCTCGAGAAATATCGGTGTGAAGACCTACCAAGTGTTAACTGGTATACCAATTTTTCTGGTACTTCAGTGTGTAATTGTATTTAACTTTCTATCTGCTAAAAATGAAATCACACGATTTAAACAAGAGGATGTTATTAAATGAACATTCTGAGAGTGTTTCACATGAAAGCCCTTTTCTACGTTTTTTTATGTATGCAAAGTTCAGCGGGTGTTTAGGGAGGAAATCAGTGGTGTTTGTGACAGTCTCAATTTGTACCTTGCTTATACAATTGTGGTTACAGAAAGCAGAAATTCCCCGTAACACAGCTCTCTTTTCACACTCTCCCCATGAGACAAGCAGGTTAACTAACCACAGTGTGTGTATGTGTGTGTGTGTGTGTGTGTGTGTCTGTGTGCGCATTAGGCACCTTTCACCCCTCTCTTTTCTCCTGACACAGGTAATAAAAATGAACAACAACCCATGCTGGTCTCAGTCTACTTTGCCGAGAAGTGTGTGTGCGTCTGTGTGTATGTGTATGTGTGTGTGTTGGGTGCTGTCACCAATTTGTGCTGTGCCTTGGCCGGCTGGGTGACAGAACGGCTGCTTGATAAACAGAGAAGCAGAGCTTCGATTTTCCATCCAGAAGCATTTGAAAACACATGGGTCTTTTAGCAAGAGACTAGTCAGGGAGAGAGAGAGGCTCTTACTGCACAACTGATGGAGAAGTGCCTGAGAGGGTGTGAGAGAGAAGGAAATAGAGTGTGTATGTATGTGTGAGCATGGATGTTAGTTTTTTGTTAATTTCTCTTTGAAAATTCGTTTACTGTTAGGCTTAGATTATGTTATTAGGCTTCACATAGGGGGTCCCAAATACCCGTGGCTTTTACAGCTGACAATGCTGTCATAGCTGTGCAGTTACAGAAAATGAAGCCACGCCTTCTAACCAATCAGATTTGAGAATTGTGATATCATATGATATAATGCACTCCCATCACACATGCACACACTCAATCACTCGCAGGCCGTCACTATCGCGACTTAAAAAGCATTGCGGTGTGTCAAAACCAAGAGCGGAGGAGCTGAACCATCCCTCTCCTTGAGCAGAGTTAAAGGGATCAGAACTACAGGAGATCAGGTGTGTTTTCAAAACCTGTTACTGCCTTCAGTGGAAAAAAAAAAGGATGTGTGTCTCAGCTAAGCACCAGTGATCAAACAGTGCTACACTTTGTACAGTCAGGACACTTAGGCTAATAGGATTGGGAGCCCCAGGTGAGAGAAGGACACACTGCATGCTAATGATTAACACACAGGTACCAGGCAGAGAGACAGGCACTATATTAGACTTCCTCTGTGTCACATTTGACTACATATTTACCTAAGAATTAGCACTATATTAGTCAAAGAGGCATGGTGTTTCACGCCAAGTTATAAATGCAAAGTTTTATGACTTTGAATTGCTATGCCTAGGAGTAGTACAGTACACAGTATACAGTATACACACAATTATGATGCCTGCCTTTATCTTTAAGAGCTGTTTTTTTCTAGGACGTTTCAGAGATTAATCTGATGATTAATATCTGCAGAATTTAGTCATGTCCTCAGTGCATAAACACTCGACAATACTTTAAAAGCACATGCCTAGAACTGGCTGAAACATCAAGACTTCACCAATCCAGTACCTTTAACTGCTCCCTGATGGTTGTGGCCTGTGCGTGGGCATTTGGCATACTGCTTTACACCGCATCAGCTTCTTTTCCAGGGTCACATCCAGGAAAGGCATAATGAGCTTACTCTGTCCTGTTACATAAGTGGCTCTCGCTTGGCTTCACTCGCCTGTAAACAAGGGGAGTGCCTTCAAAGGGAAGCTGGCCTTACGTAAGAGTCAGACTGAAGCAACAAAACAGGCAGAGGTTTGATCTGGAGAAAGGTTAAATAGATTGAACGGATGGCTTTCGCCCTGCGTGGCACTCCCAGGGCATCCTCAATGAGGGCATAAGAAAAGCTGGTAGAAGGAGCAGAGGAATTAGATTGGGCTTGGTAATGTTTCTGTAGTAAGAAGCTGAGAATGAAGCAAGATGAATGAGGCACAACTGAAAAAGTTCTCACGACAATATAAATCTAGATATGCAATTATGCAATGCCTCTCTCTCTCTCTCTCACACACACTCTCTCTCTCTGTCTCTCTGTGCTTGTGGTGGCACATTTAATGCATGGTAAGGCTCAGTAGCTAGATACACAGTAATTACACTGTGTGCTCTGCACACTGGATGAGTTTCACTTAGTCACCGACAGCCGGCCTCAGCGTTAATTGTTTTCAAATTGTTTTGGCGAGTGATGTATAGATAATTGCTTTTATATGACTCAGTGAGCAGTGCAAGTGGGAATTTGTGAGTGTGTATCCCACCTTTGCACTTTGGAGAGTCAGAACATGTCAGGTCCCACAGGCCAAGGCAACACATACACACACACACATACACACACACAGAGGCTTACAGTTATCACAACTCCCTGACAAATGTTAAATAAAGCCCCTTATTGCTGGAGGAGATACCTGGCATGATATCCACCTCTTTTTGCCTCTTTCTTATCATGGTTTATATGCACATTTGCATTTGAGAATTTATTTTTTTTACATAGCTTTCATAGCATTTCATTGTTTGCAATTACCACTAAGACAAATGTTTTGTTATTAGTTATTATTAAAGGATCATTTTATTAACTTAATAACTTTATTAATGCGGTGTCCCTGATGTCACCAAGCACTGTGGTTCAGGAATTAAACAAAATGTGCAGTGGAAATGTACAGATGTAGTAGTATTTACCAGAAACACTGGTATAGCAGGTACCACAGGATCTCGGAGGGAACACAGTCCTCACACTGATGTTTGTTGAGGCCCCAGCATTGAAATTCGGATGTTACTTGAGGCAGCGTTGCACATCTATCATGTGAAACGATTCTTCCCAGCCAACGCTGGTCACGTTTTATGGCCACACTGCTCTAGTTCTAGTTTTTGCTGGAAGTCTCGTAGTCACGGTACACATAAATGGTCATATGCGAAACTTTGCTTCTACTTCCGAAATGCTATGACCCACCTAAACTCATGGTGGAAACAACTCTACAAGTTTCCATAGATGTCTATCGCTTTATATATTCACCTGCGGACGCAACCAATGATGTGAACAGGTGGCGTCGGTATGTATTTTGCATAGTACCAGTACCAGTTTTTCTGGTACTTCAGTGTATGTATGATTCATTCATTCGAGCAAATGCAAAATAGGCAGGATATGCTCACTAACTTCATTCTAGCATCATAAAGTCATTTTCCACCAACATACTGATGCCAGTGTCTAATCTCGAAGCAGTCTGCGCCTTTTTACAGCAAAAGAGGCAGCAAAATTGGTTTAGTTCCTGAGCCAGAATGCTGGTGGCCAGAGGTATCTATGGCATCTTGTGTGAGACTTGGGACAGTACATAGGGATCTCCAAGCCAAAACTAAAAGTTGTAAAGCCCTCCACAGTTATCAAATTCATATCATGAATTACTAAACTCCCACATCTAATGGGCAAATCAAGTTATTTGGGTGACCAATGTTAAAATGAATCTGAACAAAGAGTGCAGATTTAAATATTAAGAGAAAGATTATAAGTATAAGTATAAGTGAAATTGTGAAATCTCTACTGTGCTTCAAGGACACTAGCAAAACTAGTAAATAAATAAATTCCTTAGTATCTTATTATGTGATGGTTATGTAACGGGGTGGATTACTGGGACACCACCAGTTCACATTGGAAAAATCAGTAAGCTGCAGTGTAACTGATTAATCCGAATGTGATTTCAAGTAAAGTGCAACAATGTCTAACAGCCTATCTACCGCTAAAAGGAAAGGTTTTAAAACAGATGGGGAACAGGCTACCAAAATTACTAATCATCTTATCTAAAATATACAATATGTGCATATGCTTTAGTCCATATTAGTGATAGTCCTAGGGTAGATTTCAGCAGTTCCTTACTTTAATGATATTAATAGTTAATACTCAGACTATTCCTATTGCATTACCGTATAAACTACGCACCCAGCAGTGCATGCTCAGCAAAGCCAGGTCACATGATTAGCAGAAACCAATGCAAAGGATCTATCCAAATTTAAACCTAGCCTTTGTTCCAAGCAGATCATTCAACCTCTGTATAATCTGACTACACACGTATCTACCACTGCTACTCGCAGTGACCCTTATGTTTACGACTAGCCCCAGTTCTCAGGTTTCTATTTACACTTGCTCGTTTCCTAACACTTACTGCACTAACCCACTTAAGTGGGAGGGAAACTGGGACTGCTTGATGCTACTACACCAGAAAAAAAGAGGGTCACGTTTTCTTGTGCGACTCGTAATTCACACCAGCTCGTACACTCAGTCAATATCCTCAACATTAGTCTCTTCCTCTGGAATTAGCCAAAGACATACTGAACCCTGATTAAACCCATTTAACCGGAACTGATGATTATGGCGTTAAACTAGGCCTAATTCGGAACAGACATCCAAAGTCCAAAGACGTCTTTCATTAGGAAACCACATGCTTTACTCTGGGATCATGGGAAAGCCATTTTAGTAAAGAGCTAAAGAACTGCATCAGGTAAAATTTGTGTTTACTGCCAATTGTTTAAATTATAGCACAATAAATGTGGCACTGCCGTCTGGAAAGGTCTTTTGAGTGACTACACCAAGGGCCTTATCATAAGCACTTTTCCAAAGTGGATAACAAATTCCCCTTTAGAGTTTATTGTTTATTATGACAACCACATGAAAATGTGCTACATAAAGCAGATAATATGAATTGCTTAATATACACTATTTAATCTCTGAGTGTTGAAGTGCTTTTCCAGAGAGCTGGCAGGATACAGGGGTTGCAGCACAGATGCGATGAATGAGCCAATAATAGGTGCTGTAATATGTGCGAGTTTAAATTGGGCGTCTGATTGTGGCGTCCGAGTGGCTACCTGCACAAAATGGAGATTAAATGAATATTCTGATTTAAGTATATTTTTATTCAGTTATTTAGCTTCAGTGACTGCTTTATCATATTCAGGGTTATGGGTGGATCTGGAACCAGCATCATTCACACACATTCGCAAACACATATGTTCACACCGTAGGGGTAATTTAGAGTAGTCTATAGAGTAGCTAGTCAATCTACTGCCATGAAAAAAGCAGAAAATTATTAAAATATGTCACGTCTGACAGTTTAACCTATAATATTTAGATAGATTTAAAAAAAGCCATAAAACTTTCACATAATACACACTAATTCGTTTATTATCTAAGCAGCTGATCCTACTACTGGGTCATTTTTTGGTGGGGTGGCGAGAGGCGGGTGATGGGAGGGGGGGGTGCTGGATCCTATGCCAGCACTTACTGTTCAGAAGGCAGGGAACCACCCTACCACCCTCACCAGTCCAGGGCAGGCACACACACAGACAGACACATTCATAAAAAGGGGCAATTTACTATCCCCAATTTGCATGACTATATATCTTTGGACAGGGGGAAGAAACTAGAGCTCCTGGATGAAGCCCATGAAGACACAAGACCATGCAGACTCCACACCGAGAGCACCCTGCCCTGGCCTGGTCAACTGATCCCGGGCTGCTTCTTGCCGTCCCACCATAATACCCATTCTGGTTGAATAATTTAACCTAAAATATGGAGACAGCAGTAGTTGTCATATAGTATCGAGTTTCTCTTGTTAATATGGGGTCATGTATTAAGACTCACGTTTACACATCAACAAGCACATTTAGACAGCAAGGGGAAATACAAGTCTGACAATAGCAGTGTGTTACATATTAAAATGTTTCCATCTTTCAATACTTATTGCTGAAAATTCAACAATACGGAAAAAAGGCCATGGATCGTGTTTTTCCTGCAGTACATGCATCCAAGAAAAGGTCAAATCAATCTGGTGCTAAGCATGCCGCATAAGCAATCCATAAAATGGCTTGTTTTAAATAATAACATTTTATAGATCATCTGAAGACATAACTGTGGAAGGAGTGAAAAGACTTGATGCTGTGTGAACTGAAATGTGCAAATAATAATGTTGACTGCGCTGAGCTAATGAACTGGTGGCATTTTCTACAGGCTACACAGCATGTCTTTCTGCAGTTCACATAAAAGCAGACTTGGGGTCAAAAATGGAAACCAGAGAACAAATGTTGCTTATCCTTTCTCTGTAGCCTGCTGTATATAGCAAAAGGAAACTAACTGTGCAGCCAATACAGCATCCTATATACCCATATACACAATATGACCAACAGTGTGTGGACACCAAAGTTAGTCTCTTTTTTGCTCTTATAATATCCTCCACTCTTCAGGGAAGGTTTTCTACTAGATTTTCATGCGTGGCTGTAGGGTTTGTGCTCATTCGGTGACAAGAGCATTAGTCAGGTCAGGCACTAATGTTAGCTGAGGAGGTCTGGTGCACATTTGGTGTCCCAGTTCATCCCAGTTTTTTTCAGTGAGGTTGAGATCAGACCTCTGTGCAGCAGTTCTTTCATTATAAGAGGTTATGGACCTCTTAGTTAGAGTGAAAGTGTAATGCTTACATTAGCATATCAAGACATCCTATACAATTCTATATTTCCAACAGATTGGAGAAGAACCATATATGGGTGTAAAGGTCAAGTGTCCACAAACCTTTGGCCATACTATTTTAATTATGTTTAATTAAGTTTGTTGGTGGAATTAATTTATATATAGATTTTAGTATTTCAAAACAGATTTTTCAAAGATAACAATTTAAAAAATATATATATATTTAAGTTTTATCCCTAATGAGCAAGCCAGGAGCAACGGTAGGATGTAAAAACTTCCTCAGATGTTAAGAGGAAGAAACCTTGAGAGGAACCAGACTCAAAAGGAAACCATCCTCACTTGGGTGACACCGGATAATAAAATATTAAATAATCCCTTCTATATCTGTGTGTTATATATTAAAAAACTGCAGTTGTAACCATGGAGTTTTTAACATGAAGGAAGTCTACTTTGTTGAAATTATTTTATTATTAATTATTAAGTGTTCACTGATGGAGTTTTGACTGATAGAGCGCAAAACTCTTCATGGCAATTACAGTCCTAGTCATCATAAGAAGGCAAATTATATCAGCATATATCAACAGACTCTCGAGTTTTACAGTGAGCGACTGAGCCAGAGTTACAGATCTGACAGGAAGGTTGCAGCAACTCAAATAACCAGTCTTTAAAACTGGGTTCCATACTGGGTTCTACATAACCAAGATATAATATAATATGCTGTCTTAGTATGATAGAATGGAAAGGATGATAGGATTCATGAATAAATAGTGTGTTATTTCTGTATTTTCAAAATTTTTTTTTTTGAGGGGGGATTTTTCCCCGATTTTTCTCCCTAATTTAGTCGTCTCCAATTCCCACCCGTCAGTGCTTCTCCCCTTGTCACACGACGAACTGCCAGTCAGGGAGGGCGAAGCCATCGCGTGCTTCCTCCGATACACGTCACGCAAGCCGCCGCCTCTTTTCGGGACTGCTGCTCATGCAGCTTTCGGGAGCGGTGTAACACACTCGGAGGAGAGCGCTCCCGCCCACCTCTTGTATACATGAGCTCACAGACACCCGTGATTGGACAGTGTCGCACTGACACTGCTCTCTGAGCTCCTGGCAACGGGCAGCTATAGCATCACCCGGATTCAAACTAGCGATCTCCGGATGATAGGAGTATATTTACAACCCAATACACACATTTCAGTGTGACATATTGTGTGTACATGACTCTTGTCAGACAGTGGCACTGGACATTATACCGCTCCATGCTTGAAGTGATATCACTCAAGAAATATTGAATTAAATTCAAGGTCAGAATATTGTGTTACTGAGACACAGCTCTGTTTATACCCAGCTATCAAATTCTGAATAAAGTCTGTAGTTTGAGGTCTGTATACCAATGGCACATTGAGAGCAAGGGAGGAGGGTGAGAATATGAACAAATTCAATAATGGCCACTAGCAGTCTAGCACAAAGGTTGGAATCTTCCGAAGATCAATTTGCAGTACTCGGAATAAGAGTGACATAGCGTGTGAGACAGAAGTGGGAGAAAAAAAACGACAGGAGAGATGAAAAGCAACACGCTGTACGACTGTCCACATCGCTTCGTGTGTGGCTTACACATGCCTGACTGCTGTTGTGAGTCGAAGCATTTATTCTCCCTCATCTTCCAATTGATTTTCACACAGAACTCTAGCAGAGGCTCATATTTTAACCGAGTTCAACACTACTCTGTTTACTCTAGGCATAACATCCTCTCTACATCTCCTCTCATCACTAGGCCTAATGTATTTCTATTGATCGGAATGAAGGTCCAAAAGGCTGCCGCATTCAATTTTGACAGTGATTATACTGCAAGAAAAATGCAAGAAAAGTCTCTTTTTCTATCTCCCGCTCTTGATCTGTCAATAGAAAATGCCAAACCCGAGGTAGTTTGGACAGGTCTGTTGATTAACAGGTACGTGGTGTAGGAAGAGCTACAGGCATGCATGTCTTGAAACATTTTAAAACGTGTGCTGTGCTCACTAACGGGAATGTATGACACAACATTCTGGCTGGTTTCCTGCCTCCTACTTAAAGGATTGTCAGTTGGGGAGAAATAAATTTTGTTAACAAGACTAAAGCCAATGTTTCCCCATTTTTCTGCAATCAAAACGGCACGGGTGACAGCGGCATGTCTGCTCAGGCGACTACCTGCAGAGCCATAGTGAATAATGGGAATCTTTCATAAACAAATGTGACAGGGAGTTGTTTTTCAGTCTTTTTTTTTTTTTGGCTGTGCTTCTATGATGTAAAACATGGAAATTGATTGTCTGTTTTCTAAGAAAGAAACATTAATAGTCTGCAAAATGAGATGATAAATAAACAATAAAAATGAGTAATTTGTGTGTTATTTAGTGGCTCAGATATTATGCACATGATTACGTTGTATACATACAGCATCTTTATACATTTTACTGCCTGAGCATAGTTATCTAGTAATGGTTTGCCTGCTGTTATAGTCATGCTTTTATGCGTGTCTGTTTCCCACAGCTGTGAATAAATGTACGTATATATGTGTGTGTGTGTGTGTGTGTGTGTGTGTATGTGTTGCCACACTCTCAAGTTGCAGCTGGAACCATCTGTGTTGGGACTTGGTGGGAAACACGTGAGTGTCATACCTCTAAGCTATGATGGAGCTAGTCAGCGTGAACAACTCCACCACACCAAAGTCAACAGGGTCACATCCATTAAACCACTGCCAAGCACAACTCTCATCAGCTTTATGGATGACGCTGACCATCAGCCTCTATAAGAAAAGGTAATCTTCAAGTCACATCTCTTATCACTCCTTCAAATGGAGTTTTGATGATCTCCATCTGACAAGAACATCTATTAACGCTGGTCGACCAGAATAAATAGGTTGTATTCTAGGTCCAGCACTTGATTAACACCCAAACATGTGAGTTAGGATCATGTGAGTAAGGACCTAAACATAACACATCATGACCAGGTGCCATGATGTAGCTTGACCTGAAGCGAAGTTAGTCTTCCCACCTCAAAGTTAATTCTTTGTGTAATTTATTAATGAGCATGTCATACCTTTGAACCATTTACAGGCCAAAAGTTTGGACACACCTTCTCATTCAATGCGTTTTCTTTATTTTCATGACTATTTACATTGTAGATTC
>JAOTRJ010000030.1:11271601-11282305 GCA_028564905.1 Leptodoras praelongus | reverse complement strand
GTCCAGTCACCAGCATCCTGTGAGCCCTGATGAAGGATTAGAGGATGACTAACACAAACTGTGCAACAACAGACGAGTTACTGTCATTGACTTTACATCTACAGGGTGGAGCAATATGGTGGATGAGTCTACATATCTATAGAGTGCACAGTAAGTGAACACAGTGTTTACACAGTGTCTGATCCAGTCACACCAGTACTGAGTACACTCATTGCACTGAATCTATTAGACAGATGTCCATTTTGCTGTGGTATGTAATTTTGTTTTAATCAGATTGTGAGAAATGTGCAATCTGAAGGTTTTAGGTAAGACTTTAAGACTTGCTTCAAGGAAGATGGCTTTGTGCAGTGTGGAAGGAAGGAGTAGGGAGAAATTCACTGCAGTGCCAGAAATGGGTTCAATGCTAGATGTAGTGGGTTAAAAGGTCACTTAAGGCAGTGGATACTTTTGAATGTAGTGTGTGTATGCAGCAGGACTGGATATAGCTTGGTATGTGAGACAGGTGTTGTTATTGGGGATGGAGTTGTGCTAGAAAAGGTAGATAGTTTCAGTTATTTAGGTGTTGAAGGAGGGGCAGAGGAAGCTGTAACATGAAGAGTACAGAGTGGGTGGAAGAAGTTTAAGCAATTAACACCTTTTCTTATGGCTAAAGGAACATCATTGGTTGTAAAGGGACGAGTGTTTGACAGTTGTGTTGTATGGAAGTGAAACTTGGCCAGTTAAAGTAGAAAATGAAATGGCAATGGACAGAAATGATTAGACTAATGTGTGGCTTTAGATTGTTGGATAAGAAGGCAAATGCGGAGTTGAGAGAGGCTGGAAAATATTAAAAGTGGAATGAGAAGGAGAAGACTGAGATGGTATGGTCATGTCATGAGAAGATCAGAAGATAACTGGGTAAAGAAGTGTTTGGGACTGGAGGTTGTTGGAGTTAAAGCTAAAGGTAGACCATGGAGGTTGTGTTAAATGATATGAAGGGTTTTGGTTTGAAGAAGAGTGATGCACTGAACTGACGTAAGTGGAGGGCAGTAATTAATAGAGATTTTTAAACTGGAAAAAAAGCCATTACACCGAATGTTGATGTTGTTTAAGACTTGCTGCATTTGTTAAACCGACACCGTATGTGAGCTTTGAAAGTAGCCTAAATAAAAAAAAATATTCCATGTTGTTTTTGATCAAATCTACTTATGTTTTCTTATAGTAGAGATATCCAAGTACACTCCTGGCAGCAAACCACTTTTGGCAGAGTGACCTCTGAACAGTTTTCACACATCATCACACATTTGCGCTCATGATATACAAGTGGTGCATCCAGGGCTTGAAATTACTGCCCACTGAAAGCAGATCAAATTTGGCACTGGTGGGTAACTTTGAACATTTTCAGCTGTTTCCATTTATTTCCAGCCTCTCCCTGTTCCTAAAGTCTTCCTCAGGCTAGATTACATTGTGCTGCTCCATGCCTGGCAGAGCATTGTGGAGGAGCAGGGCTTCTTGCTTTCCTGAAGTTCCATTAATTGCTTGTTTGAGATGAGTTGTTAACATATAAGCTTTCACAAGCCATCTTCCTACCCTGCATGGATTGAGCATTTAATTGGGGAGGGTGTTGCTTGTTTGCTGCGACAGTATTTCAAGTGCTGCATGCGGTGGAGTCAAAGCACTCATTTGCACAGTTTTACAACTAACAAGAGTTAGAGGAAGGTAGAGCGAGAAATAGAGAGAGAGAGAGAGAGAGAGAGAGGCGGCTGTAGTCTCTGAAGAGCTTTCTAATTGTTACGATAATGTGTTTGGTAATTTGCTTGCTTTCCTTTGCTTAGACTCCCTCACAGCTGCGTGCACTGAACAGAACAGAGGGGGGAAAAAGTGTGTGAATGAATTGTTTTGTAACTCTGCTCATACGAGCTGTGCTAATGGCTTTCCAGAAAAAGGTGAGGAAACAGCTTAGCATAAAGCAAGACAAGTGTCGTTGCCATGTTCCCCTCAGAAGTGAAAAGAGACCCAAAAAAAAATTAGCAGGAAAAGACCACCATCACTCACACATTTCAGAAAGATATTACTGAGAGCCAGACTCTGTACTCTATACTGTACAGCCTAAAGCTTGTAAGTGTTTCATTACAGGGACTTAGTCACAGAGAGAGGCTTTGTTGCAGCGTGGCTGGTGAGTGTGCGGTCAGTCTCATCATGTAATTAAACCAGAGGATTATGAAGCACGCACACACAGGTCTTAGATGGCAGATTAGCCAGAGCAGGTCACAAGGGGTCAGAAAGCCAGACTAACACAGGTCACCCTGCTATCTGAGGACAATGCAAGCATTTGTTTGTATAAATGCTATAACGCCATCTCATAACTCATAAGATCACAAAGAAAACAACAAAAAAAAAAAGACAAAGAAAGACTGTGTTGCCTTCACTCCCTCCAGCTGCCTCGCAGCACTGGCATGACAGAGAAGCCAGTCAGCCGGCACCGGGGCAACCCTTGGGTGCAGATGAGATGCGTCCATCAAAAAGCCCTTCTTCTCACCCACGATGCACCTGGAGAATCAAGCTCCTGCTGCCCTCATCCACCCCCCTCAGAGCAGCAGAGCTAACCCAGATGTGAGCCTCCTGGGGCGGATCAGAGCCCAAGAACGTGTGCACTCTGTTGTGACTAGTACCAGATGTGCTCCATTGACCCAAATCACCCAAGCAGTAGACATGCCACATAGGCATCACACAGACCCACCACACAATCAGCGACACACCTGTTTCTATTCACTCTGAAGCCTGGGAGCCCTGAACAGTGGCGAAGACCGCCAGCCCTCGCCACATGTCTGTTTTTGCTTTTCTTTCTCTCTCCCCTCTACTATTGTCTCACTTTTTTTTTTAAACCTCCTGTCAAATTCAGGTCTGACATGTTTACTCTGGGGGCTAATAAAGAACTAGAACAGATTTATTCATTAAAAACACACCAGCTAATGATATGGGCAGGCTAATAATTGAGTTTTCCATCTAAACACTGAGAGCCATTTTCGTGAGGGTCGGGTAGGGGGAACAAGATACGACGAGAGCGCAGGCCTGTTTGATTTGAAGAGCTTGTTTCACGTTACTGATTCTGATTTAGCTTAAGTAAATACACCTGCATGACCTCGGGGCAATGAAGAGGTCAAAGTCATTCAAACATTTAAAGAATGGTAATTAAATTACCCTTGGTGCTGAATAACTTTAATCTGGTACCTTCGCAAATTGCTTCCAGCTCTCTCTTTTTTTTTTTTTTTTTTCTATCTCTACACAAATTGGTCTGTTCAGACTTACAGGGAAAACCTGTAACTACAAACAAACATTGTCTTTTTTTGGACTCTTAAGTAATCAAGGCTAATTTGCTTCAATTAAAGACAGGTTGCTCGCCGCAATTCACGTGGAGTAGGACAGGATGATGCTTCAAAATGCAAAAGGACACGCCGTAACATTTGAATTGGGGATTAAAAAAGGAAACGTACCGCTTATGTCATGATTTAGTGGTTGAAATAAAGTTGCCTCAGCACGCTCTTAAAGCAGGCTTTTTCACCGAGAACGTCAGGGTTGTATTTCAGTGGCTTGCGGTCAACTCGAGGGCCCAGGTGGACCTACTTACAAGCTATCTATCGAGGTCCTCATGAAGTAAAGTGCAGCCACCGGGAGACAGTAACTCTTCATTTAGAGGTCTGGCCCTGATCCAGGTTCAGTACTACCTGAGTCTGTTTGAAGAGCAACACGTTGGACTAACTTATTTAGCCATGCTGTTTGAGCTGTCTAACCTTGAGCACGGAAAACATGGACGTCTGGCAAAGCAGTGTAGCCCCGCTCACTGATGAAATCGTTCACTTCAGCAGATAACACGGGTTGACCTCAGGCACGGCTGAACGACCCTCGCAAGTCTGCAGTAAGGGACTGCGGTGCAGCCTGGACGCGCACGTGGCTGTAATATCCGACGCTCTTTCTTTTCTTTCCCGCTTTGTTATTATTCAGGCTTTATACAGCGGTGCATTTCTGACATCAAAAATATATCAATATCTCAGATAGGATCAAGCTGGCAATTCAGACCTCGACATGATTTGCTATCTGATGCAGACAAAAGTGCCAGCTCAATAACCGTAGTAATCGTTTCTTCATTAAGAATGATATTAAAATGCACAGTGTGCTTATAAAGTAATTAATATTTTCTCTGTTCATATATCAGAGGGCAAGAGGGCTGAGAGATGCCTGCTCAGGCTTTGATTTAGTTCGCTGCTTAAACTTTTTTCTTTGTAGCATGTTAAATATTAATAGCAATTAACCCAGTTCAGACAGCACAGCGGAGCGAGTAGGCTGAGTTCAAAGAGCTAGAAGCCAAGAGCAAGCATCAAGCTGCCTCTGACTGAGGTTACTACACACACACACACTCACACACACACCCTAATATTATGAAAAAGAAAATCAGCAATCCTTGAGGGTGATTAATTTGATGTTTCAGTTCTGGAACAACGCTTTGCTTCGTGTCTTTTTCTTCATTCTTTCTTCACTCTTTTTCTACCTCCATGCCAATCTGACCTCACGAGCAAGACCTTTTCAGCATTCCTCCATGCAACTTGCTCACCCATCACCAAGGTTCTCATCTCGGAGATCAAAAGCAAATGCAAGTGATGTGCAATTACCCGTACGCCCGAGCTCATCGTCAGCCCCCCTCCCCCCACCACTTGTACCCCTTGAAGCGGGTGGCTTTGACACGTTGGCCCTCGACAAAAGGCTGCTTTGTTTACATGGCACGGCTGCGGAGAGTTAGAGAGCGGCCAAGTACTGTCAGAGGCCAAGTTTCCTGGATGCTTTGCAGAGCTTTGAGAACTCACATGTGTGGGTTTGTCAGCACATGATCCCGTGACCTACTATTTGCTGTGGCACTACATCAGGAATGTTACCTCTCCTGTGAAACATGCTGATATTTAAGTGCTAGATAGATGGAACAAATAGAGAGCTCTTGGAACACGTGTTGCAGGTTGATTGCATATTACAGGGCGGCATGTAGACTACATTATGTCTAGCCGGACCTGTCGTAAAGTCAAAGCTTACTGGATGAGATGCTTGCTACTTGGGGAAAAAGGCAGCTCTTGTTTTCTTGACCTAACTCGACCTTATCATCTGTGTACTATGTAGGCTAGGTTTGTGCGACGCATTGCGGTTTGACATGCCCTTTCATGGTTACATGTTGTTTGTTGTTCTGGAATCAGGCAAAACGAAAACACATGCAGTTAGGACGAGATGTTTTCAAACTAGCTCCATCCGCAACATCTGACAATAACTGTAGTCTCTGCCAGACCATTCGGCAACCATTCCTAATCTATAACGACGCATTAGCTCTTTCATATTCAAGGCATGACCCTCAGTCTGGAGGTTGACTTCATAAGACTTCCTTTGTCTAAAGCACCATCAAACCCTCAGCGTAGCCTCTTTCAGGGAAAAAAAAAAAAAATCCCCACAAAGCTAACTGAGGATGCAGAATGAGAACAGGGCCAAGACTGGAGCGCTGGGAAGCAAGTGTGTATGTGTGTAATGGGGTGGGGGCATTTCTGGCATTACCCTCTGTCAGGCTGATGCAGTGTAGTGGGAAAGGAAGGTCACGCCGTATATGTGCTCTGTCTGTGATGATGCATCAAGGCAAATAACAGGCCCACTGTTAGCCATTATGTACCTATTAGTGCTGATTATCTTTTGATAGCCAGTTGCTTTCACTCAGCCTGACGTTAGACTGGGACTGTGGTTAAGCATCATGACACAAGCGGTGTAGCATCATGGGTCACAGGCCAGGAGTCATAGAAATGTCAACAATCCGACTAATAACGCTAGCAATATGAAAGTAGTCATAGTGGGTTAAAATGAGTATTCTCGATAGATTAGCCACAATGATTGGTGCTATGCGGTGACTCATGATCACGATACCTTTGTAGCTTAGAGCACATCAATTCCCCTACAGCACAACACTGTCACGAATTCCCCTTCTCAGAGTGCGGAGTTTAGATCGCATTCGCGTTTGCTTTGGTTCCAGGTCTGTCTCTGTCAGTCATTGGTTTGTGTTCATACTGTGTTCACCTGTTTTGCATTAGCCATTTATTACTGTTCTATATTTATACCCACAGTATCTTTGCAAATCTTTGTGTTTATTGTTATATTAAGTCCAAGGCCCATGTTTCCTTTTATAAAGTATTGTATGCCTTTGTAATTTCTGGTTTTGACCCTTGCTTGTCTTTCCATTTTCTGGTTTTAGGTGCTTTGACCTGTTCCACAGATCCTGATTATGATTCTTGAGCTGCTCAATATAAAGCACACCCACAGTTTATTTGGCACTTGTGTCCCACCTTCACTGACTGCAAGTTATAAACCTGTTAACATAATGATTAAGCTGAATCAACATTTAAAAGCAGGGAACCTATCAAACAGTGCAGTGGGTATTCCTGGACTTATTAAAAGCACATATATAGATATTATAGAAGCTGAAGCTGTGAGTGATTTCTGGATGGTGCACACACTTGTTCTGGGTTCCCAGGAAGAAGAACTGAATTTAATTCCTGTTTGGAACTTTCAGCTTTTCTCTCTGAAATATTACCCCAGTCCCAGCAATTTCCCTCCACAATATCCTACCCTTTCTACTTTCTAGGAAAACCAAAGCCAGTTGGTCCTCATTTCCATTTTCCTCTTATCTGTAGGTTTTCTTCCTTTATGCATTTTGTGGTGTGATAAAACCTGGCCTAATAGATCTTCTCTTCTCCTCAGAGGCCTCAGAACTCTTGCTGGGAAGACATATTCAATTTGCAGTTATCGCTCTCCCCACTTCCTGATCCATATATTGTTCCTGAGTCATCCGGAGATGAGAGCCAGCTTCTCACCCAGGTTTCTGGCCTGTACTCCTGTTTGTTTACTATGCAGCAAGGCAGAGGGTGTGCGTGTCGGGTCAGAGCTGAAACATAGACCTGACATGGGCCTCTGGGACTGGAGACAGGTGACCTTGGCCAGGCCTGCCAGATGAGAACAGAGTTTGTAAAAGCTATGCAATCTGGTGGACCTCCCGTGGCTGGGACTGTAATGATGTGAGGCCGTGTTATGTTTTAAAAAAGTATCCTGTGGCTGCCCTTGCAGCTTGCAGAGAGCTGATAAGAGCAGCAGAAGGTGCTTGTCTGGGGTTGAGGGTGACTCTGAGCACCTCAAGGGAAACTGGTATTGGGCTCAAGCAGCAGAAAAAAAGGAGGGACTTTCTTGGGTTTGGTTCTGAGATCAGCTGGAAGCGGTTAATAATTTAGTAACCAGATGAAGATGTAAGAAAGTGCAAATAACTGCTTAGCATGGTCATAAATCATGCATAATATATAAATAACATACACTACTTTCCAGAATCACCATTCAATACATGTGTATAAAATCAATTTTGCTGCGTCCAGATTGATGTAGATGGATATACACCGACTGATAATAATGTCTAGCTCTGAGAATGTCTAGCTCTGTTGCAATAACATTGATGATGCAATAACATTAATACTCCGTTAATAATCTGGAAAGCAGCAAGTATTTATTTAAGCAGTTATTTTGAACAAAAACAAGTAATTAAATAACTGAATTACAAGCACTTTATAGCTTGGTGATAAACTATTTATGAGCATATAATTAAGAATTAATTAATGAGCAATTAATGAACAAGTATCATATAAAACATTAATAATATATTTACACTAAAGTATGTCTCAGGCAAAAGGTTAAAATAAATGCTGATTTTAATTAATACCTAAAAATATCATTTAAAAAGCAATTTATTTAGAATTCTCAAGCCCCGATTTTCTCGAGGGACGCACTACCCTGCCGAGTTTCGTGCTCCCTACGTTCGCAGCACTCTAACATCTTGATAATGAGCCGAGAAGCGCTTCACGGGCTGGCTCAGATGTGTTGAGAGAGGAAAAAACCTAAATCATCGAAAGGCTATGAAGCCCTATGATTGGAATGGAGAAACCTGAATTGAGGAAGCTTTCCAATATTTGTGACGTTGCTTAATTCATGTATTTAATCATGTAACCCAGTAAGACATTTTAATATTTCATTCGTAAACAATATACTACATGCTTATAAATAGTTTTTTACCAAACCTTAAACGAAAGCGTTTCCAAAATAGGTTTTGGCGTTAATGTTCGGCATTGTGTTTCTGATTTCTGGCAGCTTACACTTGAAAGTAGAAATTGATATTGTCTATTGATTTATGTCAAGAGGGCCATCTATCAGTGGTCATGAAAGAGAAAGGCACTTGAAATAAACAGCACACTAAATACTCCTCACCCCCCTGCCCCCAAGCACCCCAGGACACACACATATGGATTAGATTGTCTGTTTTACATAAAATAGACACATTATTTATAGGACAGCACTCTTGAATGCTTGATTCTGATTGGTCCGAAGGCTTATCGTTGCTGTTTTGCTGATGTTCTACACCATTACATATAACAAAACAGATTTTAAAAATATATCGTTCTTTAAATTTATTTAAAAAGTCAGCAAATACCTGTGCTTTACGTCAGTGCATGCACAGTTATTGGAAAGTAATCAACATTAGGGTGGTAATGAGGCTCTTACTGTAGTTGATCACTTTCCTATAACTGCATGCCTTCACGTTGTATTTGTTACATAATAGCCATCAGTTTACAGACCACTCCACGCTCAGGCTACTCTTTCAGCTAAAGTTTCATGTTGATCAGTGGACAGAGCGCAGAATGTCTTAGGGAAGAACAGAGGAGTATACAGAGAGACTCACACAGATGCAGATGACCAACCGAGAGTGCTCGAGGGAATCACTACACAAGACGTAATCTATTCTCAGCTTAACTATGATTAAGATTTGGGCTCATGGGTGTGCAGGAATGCACATATGCACATGCATGTTCAAGGTTGGAGTCTTAGCGTTGCTTCAACAGAAGAGTGTGTAGATCAATATGTTCCGTATTGATTCGGTTAACTACGTGGGGCGGTCTCGGTTCACAGGCCAGGTTCCTCCATTAAAAACAAGCATCATTAACAAGTCGTTAGAACGGAGACGACTGTCATGTGGGCTGGGGTCTAATGACGGCAGGGACGTAAATATACAGCAAAACACTAGTGTTATCTAGCCTACTTAATATAGCGATAAAATACTTTTTAAACACGTTTGAAACACTTTTATAAAGTTTTGCTAGGAACCTACAGGGGGTTTAAATGTGAACAGAAGCCGGTATTACTGTGGAAGTCAGACGTCTGATGTGTTGATGCATATTTGTCGACTAGCATCTTTTTGAGCACAGTGAAGCAATGACAGAAAGATTTAAAATCACGATCAAACAAAAATCAGAGTCAGATTATTGTCATAGTAATCATCCCAGCATTTCATAGTTGATTTCAGTGACCAGCCTTCCTAGCCCACTGGTTACTTTATGTTTCTGAGAGCTGTATGGGTTGCCTGCCTTGCGTTAAGCGCTCAGGGCTGATCAGAGCCGTGGGAGGCCGATAAGCAGATTAGGTCTGATTAAACTATCAGTGGAATTGGAGCCGGAGACCTGCCAGGACAGAAGCAATGTGTCCGCGCCCTCCTCCACTGCTGTGTATCTCTCTCTCCCTCTGTTTTCCTCTGTGTCGCTCCATCAGGCATCCGCGACTGATCTGTTGCCCTGGCATGGATCCAGATGCCATCAGCGACAAGCAAGCTCCATCAGATTCTTAAGAGACAAATTTGCTCACTCCTCTACATTAATGAGCAAATACACACACACATAAGTGATTACACACACTTTGGTTGTGACCTTAGGGGTGCTTTGCTGGTTTTCTAGGTCAAGAATGAAAAGTGGGGAGGCAACGAGAGAGCAATAGGAGGGATATTGCTGGTCGGATTTGGGTTATCTGTTTAGGAAGAGGTGTTGGATTTGGGTTATCTGTTTAGGAAATAAAAGGTGCCCTGAGGTCAAATAGGGTTTACTGAAATTAGACTTAAGCCCTGGCTTTACCATTTATTGGTTAAGATTCTTATTAAGTCAAAGCAGGACAGCATTGAAAACAGTGTACATGCTTATATTTTAAGTCCATGTTTGTAGCAGTTGTGCGAATCGGGATTGTTTTTTTCGTACGGTTGAACAGTCAGCCCATTGAACTGCAGGCATTCTGTGTTTCCTGGGGGCCCAGAGCCTCATAAATATCACTGGCTGCTTTAAAACTCTCCTTAAACCGGCAGGCCTGACTGGCACTCACCCAGCCAGACAAAACCTCATTACAATGTTCCTGCGAGATTACAGCAAAATTCTAACACCTACCGTCAATAAGCAGGCCTGCGTGCACAACATCACCTGCCTGCTGTTTAAAAATGTGTGCGCGTCATGTCTAACACCGAGTCAAGTCCAGGGGAGAATGATTCAGGCATATTATATATTCTTATTTTACACTTCGATTTATGATTCTGGCAGAGAGACGAACGGAACATACGCAAACAGTAAAAGGCAAAGCGTTCGAAAGTGGACTCATTTGCTTTGATTGAGCGCAAATGTAAACTACAGTCAAGAAACGTGTTAAAGGATAACGTGAGCAATAATTAGGAAAGAGAATGCATTAAGTGGTTCAACTTTAGTGCATTGCTAAAAGTGCAGACACTGTACAGTACAGGCCAAAAGTTTGGACACACCTTCTCATTCAATGCGTTTTCTTTATTTTCATGACTATTTACAT
>JAOTRJ010000030.1:11206656-11216684 GCA_028564905.1 Leptodoras praelongus | reverse complement strand
CACTTGCACAATGCTACTATTTGCACTTCTGGTAGATGCTAACTGCATTTCATTGCCTTGTACTTGTACTGAGTAATCACAATACAGTTGAATATATCTATCTAACTATCTATCTATTTATAGACTTGTTGGTTTGTACATATGTGTTGTACTTATGACCCACTTATGGGGCCTAGATTTTTACACACACATGATACGATAGGTACAAAATAAATGTTTGGAGCATGATTGCAAGATCAAAAGTATATATCATGACATGCAAAGAAAAAAAAAACCCTAGTGACAACTGTAAGATCTGCAGCAACATAGTCTGAGGAAAACTTCTAACGTACGTATCTCTGCCATCATAACAAGCATTCATCATAGTAAAACACAGGAAGCAGCTGCCTCTTTCCCCCGTTCTTCTGCTTTTTTATGGACACAATTTCCCTTTAAAGCACACTTAATAACCTAATACTCATGAGCATCTTCTTCTTGGGAACATTATCTGCTCACACCCACTTTTTTCTCACACTACTTGAGTGAAGTGGATTACTCAAACTAACAAAAAAAAGGTGGTTTTCTGACATTTCACAGACAAACCAGTCTTAAGGGTCAATGATCACTGCCAAGGAGGTTGTAGAAAGATTCATTATTCTCAGTGAGATAGATGTTTGGAATTTCCCCAGTGCACTTCCTGTATGGTACATTAAGCTATAAAAACCCTGTAAATGGCTGCCTGTAATTGAGGCGTGAGCATGGAGGAGTCTGAAGAGTCGCACATCTATTAAACAATATGTAGGAATTAGAAACGGGAAGGAAACTAAGCTAATCTGGTGATTATCTACTGACACTCCTCGAAGTAAGCTTTATTAGAAGAGTTATAAAACACACATGGACAGCTTTAATACTAGAACCAGATATATTCATACGCACCACTGTAGCTTTATTATATTTGGTAAAATATCCTGCATATGAATCTGGAGGAATATTAAATCTGGTGTATATTTTAGACCAGGCACAGTTAGAAAATGCTAACGCACCAATTTCTAGTGACAATTACAAATTGTAGCCTTTAGGAATAGGATCTCACCATGCCATTATGAAGCATTGTAGCACTGTAATATGATGTTGTTTAAATGCAACACGTTTTGCTGTAATAATTATCATGTGGCTTAAAAAATGCACTGAGGCAATATGTGACTAACAATGCGGCATGAGCGCGACTTCCTATCGTTGTTGTTGATAAAATGGTGAAGTTGACAAACGAGCTCGCCACATCTGCCCCATTTCTTCAATAATGCTCTTTTGCAAAAGCAAGGAGTGCCATCCATTATGGATCAAGGACCTGAACTGATTTTTTCCCCTTGTTTGTCATGAGCACAATGTCAGTGTGCACAAGTCAAGGGGAAAAAAAAGTCCTTTGTCTTTCATTCTGTTAATAAACACAGCACATTAAATATTTCATGTGGCGGGAAGCTCCAAGCTCGCGGCGCTGATGCGAGACCCTTGTGTTCTGAGCTGGAAGCCTCTTTCCACTTTGTATTTTGTGGGTAAACTCGCATACCACCAGCACGAAGCCTCGTCTATTCCTAACTTCTTTAACGAGGACTCATCTTGAAAGCGCTTCCACCCTGAGGATAGACAGTTTGACTCGACTTTGTGTCTGTCTTTTAATAAATTAGCCATTCTGTCATACTCTGCAAATGAAAGATTCAATTATTCACAGAAAGCAATGCATAATTCGTTTGGTGTCATTTTAAGCAGCCTATGAATAATTTGGCTATTTTACTTTTGGCTAATTGAAGCTATAAATCTAATTGTCAGCTCTGACAGACCCGTGGTGCCATTCGGCGTCAGAGGAAACAGTGTGTTTCCGCTTCCTGTGTTGCAAAAGCTAATCAGCGGCACTGTGTGAATACATGTGCAACATTGTTTTTTTAAAAAGGTTTTATTGGAATATAAATCACTCAGTTATTGGCAAGAGGCAGGAGTGAGATGGAACGAGAGAGAATTTAAATATTTCTTTTGGCCTTTCACCTTTTTCCCATGCTTAGTAAGTGATATGGGGATATTATAGGCTTATTAATCAGTGGGAAACATTGCCTACACATAGCTACAGAAGAAAGACAAGTGACAAAAGCAACAACTCATAGTGACACTTTTCAATACGTTCCTGAGGCGAAACTTTTATTTTATTCCATTTTGCCCATCTTCAAATCTTGGTACAATTAATAGCTACAAAATATAAAAACTACAACAAGAAAAAAGTCTTGGATGGGAAAAATCTGAATGACCTGGCTAGAAATAGAGGTGTTTACATATTAACATCTGTGTATCCATCTTTCTCTAGACCATCCACACAGTTGCACACACTTGACTTGACTTCCACCCTGGCTGTCTCAATTAACCCTTCGTTAAGCTCAGACCTCCCACAGCAGCCTGTATCAGGGAGCTGGGGCTGAATGGGAGATGCTATCTGCCAGAGAGATTACATTGCCACAACCTGATCAAAGAGTGCTGGACTTTAAGGCCTCAGTGATTAGCCCAAATTAAATAAAGAACGTCTGTTTAAACTTCATTAGCAGCTGGGCATTTGCTTCAGCAGAATGGGCACAACTAGAGCACCATTAATTAAATGATAATCCAAAAGGATTGTTCCCTAATTGCTTTCCAAAACATGATTTCTCCACCTTTTTTCACCAAGGAGTAAGAGTCACTTAACACACTCATGAGGTATTTTCATTGGCTTTGGAAGTATGTGAGCACGGTCTTACCGGGACTAACTTGGGGTGTTTTTACACTTGGCCTTAATGTTTGAATGTGTACCCAGGATCAATTCTGGGCTCATTTAAGGAAGAGCTTTACTCACACGTTTGTTTTCCTTGATTCTGAGCCATGGACCGATTGTGCAGTTCCATATATAAGAAAGTGTGGTTTATAAAATGGTAGGCATTAGGTTAACTCATTTATTGTCACTTTATTATTACTTTGGTAAGACACTTTTTTTGATGCATGGCATGTTATTCATCATGCAGGACAACTTGCAAAACGCTCACACCATCAATATTATGTGAACTAATTACTGTGCTCCAGTCCAATAAGGTGTTCCATTTCTTGCTCTGACCATAACAGTACTTTCCTACTTTCATCATGTCATAAATTGACAAGTTACATGAGTATATATGAGTATTTAAGAGTGTATAGCTTCCACACCTGATACAGATAACACCAAGGTGCAGTTTAAGCAAGCCCTAGACCACCTTCTTATAGCCTTTTTTGACCAATATGGAACGGATTCTTTTGCCATTCAAGTTTCTTGGAACGTTGGAGCTACCTAGTGAACTGGCCCAAAACATATTGAGCCGAACCATTGATCAAGAATGTGCCATCTATGGAGGATGTTGCTCAATGTACATAAACAGTAGTAGTGAGATTACCTGTGTGAATTTGTTCTGTTGTTAGAGAGATTTATTTTTTATCCAAAAAAACCCATGGAACATAAGATGTAGAAGACTATTCCATGCAATGCAAATTTAAGTGCAGACATATAGCCTAAATGAGTGTAAAGGAAACGTAATTTGCCATCTTATATATAAAACAATGCATGAGGGGAAATAGGAAACGTTTTATCTGCAGAACACTGTATACACTTCGTTTCTGATCATTTCTCACTTCCAACCTTGTAGATTATGACTCACCAAAAAAACCTGCTATTTTTTGGTTGCTATTTTCGGTATTATGCTCTGAGCGGTTCAAAATTAGTTTCACAAATGGAAACTGAACCCGTTCCACATTGGTCAAAAAGGACTACTAGGCGCTGTCTATGAAAAGATTCATCAGAAAAGTTTTGTTAAGGTTTAGCCTTTCGTTCAACAGTGTCTTCAAGGCCTGAAAACACAACCTTTTGAAAATGGGTTTTTGGGAATCTTTTGAAAACCATAACAACATGGTCCCACCATGGCTATTTAAACTTTCAAGTCACAAATGAAGAAACAACAACAATGACGGACTATCGAGTTGTGTTTGTGCTGCAGGCTCTGCTTGGTTTACTAATGCTCTTGAACATAATCCAACATAGTGCTTCTACTTTGTTCGGTGCATTAATTAATACTACGAAATCTACCTGTCTGTCCACAGTGGTTTACTGCTAAAGTGTTTGTGTTTGTACACACAAAGAAAGTCTTTGTACGCACGGCCGTGGTGTTCTTCTGTGGTGTTTATATGCTTGACTGGCAAAGTTACACTTCCACCTACTGGCCTGATTCCTGGCCTTTAGCATTTTCATTCGTTTTTTGCAAATTGGTGTGGACGCAGATTAGTTCTCAGAATGTTGTGGTATGGATGTGAGTCTTTGAAAATGCAGATTTCTAAACATTAGATGTTCTGATGTTCTGATGGGGCGTAAAACAGGAACAGGGATCGGCTTCACACTTCACCAAAAATACAAACTCTCAGGGCAAACAAATGTGTGAAAATGACCTTAATGACACCAGCCCAAACAACAACACAAGACAGACACTGAGACGCAGACAGAGACAGAACAAAGTGGTAAAAGAGAGGACAGAGAGAGAGAGACAGAGAGACAGAGAGAAAGAGAGAGAGAGAAAGGGACTCTTTCTGATAACATCAGTTTAGCATGCTATTATCTAAAATGGTGAGAAACCACACTTGTGCACAGTCTGACATAAATCTTAGAGAGCTGTGGAGACATTGAATATGCATGAGCTGAAACTGATATGACACTGCTGGCACATTAATATTCCTGTCACTGGAGGTTTTCAAACTTTCAAGTGGATGACATGAGCGAAGCCAGTCTGGGGTCGCTCTAAAACAGGGCCAAAAGAACATGATCTATAATTAAAGATCTACAAGCCTGTGAACTCTGACGGCAGGGAGTGCGGAGGAACCAGGCCGCGGACTTCGGATCATTCTGACGACTCGGACGCGAACGAGACGAAGGACACGTATCCAACAAAGTCTCCCGTAGAAGATTAAACTTCTGATTATATTATAGAAGATTATCATCCTGGTAACTCTTTCTATGTAACCTAGTATATTCATCAAATTAGAATTAGTGCTTATAATTCGTAAGCTGGTAACTGGTTCTAATAATGTGCTATAAAGTAATTACTTAACTTGACCACCCTTCATATCAGTAACACTTTCTATGAAGGTCATATTTATACTGAACTATGAGGACAACAACGTCATGACATAATGCATTTATAAGGCTTTATAGTTATTACAGTTTTATGATTTCTGGCTTTATTGAAACTGTATTGTGATTTGTTACTGTAGCAAATGTTCTTAGAACAACATGAGTGTTTGTAACTCACACATATGTTAACAGTAGAACTAAAGTGTCCAAAGTTAGCACTCTTTGGCCTCATATCGCTTAAAGAAAGAGGACAACATGATTTCACCCTCCACTTGCTAAGTAGCACTGTCATCCTACCAGCCAATCAGATTCCTTCGCCAACCCTGTAATCAGGGCTCATCTTGGATTCCCCTCATTTCTTAATCTAGCATTTAAG
Source organism: Leptodoras praelongus (assembly GCA_028564905.1). Taxonomy (NCBI): domain Eukaryota; kingdom Metazoa; phylum Chordata; class Actinopteri; order Siluriformes; family Doradidae; genus Leptodoras; species Leptodoras praelongus. Next base: position 11,211,168 of record JAOTRJ010000030.1, on the reverse strand, counting down.
ATTAGTCGTTCCTCTGTGGTGTTTATATTTGTGACTATAAATTGCAGGCTGAGCACAGCCAAAGCAAATCAGCGTGTCCTGGAGTTCCCCCCATCTGTTTACTATCCTCCCTTCCTTCCCTTGTTTTCCATCTCCTCCCTCAATCCCATCGTTTTATCCAAAGGGAGGAATGAATCTGACCCCTCCAGCTCGGAGCCGAGTTTATGCTTTGGGATGTGTATCTTGTTATATTGTTACTATAAAAGGGAATCGGGGTGAGTGTGTTTTCACAGATGCGCTGGTTTGAACTGGGGTTGGGTTGCTGAACTTTTACACAGAGTGAAAGGTTATGAACGGATGAATTCCCAAGGATCCGTGTAATCCCAGAGTGGAAACATTTTGTAAATGCTTAAAAAATGTTGAAATGTTTAGAAATTTGAGAAATGTCTTGGGAATGTTGTGCCATTTCACTTTTTTTTCCACTTCATTCATTCATTTTTCATTCCTCATTAATAACATCAGGGTGGATACAGATCTGGAATGTATCCCAGGGAGCATAAAGTGGCAATACACCATGGAGACAATGCTACTTCATCACAGGGCACAAGGCACAAGGCACACACACACACACACACACACACACACACACACACACTCTTTCATACCTATGAGAAGTTTAGCTTAGCCAATCCACCTCACAGCATGTTTCTGGGTGTTGGGAAGTAAAAAATAGAGAACCCATAGGGACACAATGAGAACAAGTGAAACTCTATGTAAACTTAAATGGAATAGTAATATACACTGAAATACCAGAAAAACTGGTACTGGAGCCTATGCAAAATACATAGCAACACCACCTATGCACGTCACTGGCTGTGTGTGCCAGTGTGTATAAAAAGTGATAGACATCTATAGAAGCTTCTAGAGCTGTCTCTGCCATGAGAATGGCAAGTTATTACGATTTTCAACCCAGTTTAATAGTTGGAGCTCGTGAGATGGGTCTTAGAATTTCAGAGGTAGAAGCAAAGTTTGGATTTTCACGTATGAGCATTTCAGCAAAACCTCGAACTTATGACAGCAGCGTGGCTGTAAAAATACTCTGGACCTACCAAGTATTAACTCACATAATTCACAAGAAGCAGCTTTCTTAGAGCTGGGCCTTCTGTTCACACGAACAGTATTTCATTTTATTTTATTTATATTCTATGTATTGTTAGACTATTGGGCACACGGTATCTTTTAAGGTTTGATGCTATGAGGATTAAAGATTTGAAAGGAGAAACTGGGACAGATGTATAAATAACGGGTAGACAGTAAGAATAGGATAAGAGGTGAAGCACAGTGAGAAGGGAGAGCTGACACCCAGACAGGGGATGCTCTTTAGATTTATTTCTGTGCTTTAGGGGTCGACCTGGACGCCCCTAACATGTTGTTTACAGTGAGACTCCCAAGCCTCCCAAAGCCACATTACTGAGTCTCTCTCCAGCTCTATTCAGATCGATGGAGTTCACCTAGATCAATCTTCTCAAGGATTACATCTGCGATACGAGGTTCTGCTAACCCCAAACACATGCGCACAGACAGACAGACAGACACGGTGATGTAACCGTAGCAGAAGTGACCGATAGAAAATAGAGGTGCAAATGTATGAATGAATGTACAAGCTCAGAAAAATGGAGAGCACTTCATCCAGAGTTATGGCCTTGAAAGGGAAATACAGGTTACCATGGAGAGGCAGTGCAGCGAAAAAAAAAGTATGAGAGAGATCCCCATCAGCAGGATTGTTAACAGACATATTTCATAAATTGATCTGGCTCACACAAAAGTGGGAGAGTGAGCACACAGCCTAACCTTGACTATCTCTTAAGCACAGCAGCCATAAATAAATAAAACCAAGCTCCTTTGACAGGAGCTGCCCACAGTTCTCTTTTATGTCTCATCCTTCTCTTAGACACACACACACACACACACACACACTCCCTTTGTTTAGAATGTTTGTGAGAGCAATCTGGCCATTCATCATAGGTTGCCATAGTCCAACCCTCGTCACCCCCTCAAAAGTATCCATTTTGTGCCTCCTTGCTTTTACCCTCTTTGAGGATTCGGGAGCCTGAAAAGTAAAAAAAAAATGCAGCTACGTGATGCAGTTGTACCAGTTACTGATCTACAGTATGACAAGCAGGTTGGTGTTGATGACTGTGTTATTAGCATGGCAGTTGAAGTTGATGTGTTTCAACAGAGGTGAGAGAGGAAGACAGAATAAAGGACTAAACACCGCTGAACAGCATTGTGGGTAATGTAGGAAACCATTAAACGAAGTGAAATCTGACCAGCGTGTGAGTGAGAAGAAGTTGAAACAAGTAAAGCCATTACACATTAAAGCTGAGTATGCAAGCCCAGGGCAAAATACACTGAAGTACCAGAAAATCTGGCATAGGTAAAAACCTGTGCAAAATGCATAGCAGCACCACCAATGCATGTCATTGGTTGCATCTGCCAGCTGATTCTGCTGTGAAAATGGCAAGTTATCACGAATTTGCGATTTTCAACATGGTCTAAGAATCAGAGCTCATGAGATGGGTGATAGAATTTCAGAGGTAGAAGCAAAGTTAAAAGCAAAGTGGATTTTGTATGTATGAGTATTTCAAGAGTGTATCGTGATTACAAGAATTCTGGCAAAACCTCGAACTTACGAAAGCAAAGACAAAGAATCATTTCACGTGATAGGCGTACAACAGTTTGTTTGCCTCAGTGTATATCTTCAGTAGCTCAGGAGACTTAGGAGAATTAGACACACATGCGGCAAGATTCTTCTGAGGTTATAGGAGTCAATATTCATTCATTCATTCATTTTCTTGACCGCTTATTCCTTTTCAGGGTCACGGGAGAGCTGGTGCCTAGATGGCAGCATAGGGCGCAAGGCAGGAACAACCCTAGACAGGGCGCCAATCAATCGTAGGGCACACACACACACACACACACACACTCACACACTAAGGCCACTTTAGAGACACAATCACAATCAACCTAACGTGCATGTCTTTGGACTGAGGGAGGAAAGTACCCGGAGTAAACCCACGTGGACACGGGGAGGACATGCAGACTCCACACAGAAAGGACCCAGACCGCCCCACCCGGGGATCGAACCCAGGACCTTCTTGGTGTGAGGGGACAGTGCTTCCCACCGAGCCACCGTGTCGCCCTAGGAGTCAATATGATTAACAAATTCCTTCATAAAAAAGAGAAATCTGAGCATAATATGAGACTGTAATGAGATCTCTCTTAAGACTCAAGAGGAGAAATTACTGAGATCTTTTTTTCAGGATAAATATGTAAGCAGCATGAGACTTAAGTTGAAGTCTCTTTTGTCATTTCATCTCATCTCATTGTTGTCTAGGAGAAACAACTGAGACATTAAGGAGATCTCATTTTTGATTTTTCAAGGTGGATTCGAACAAAACAGAATCTGTAAATCTTAACACAGCGTTTTTCTAAACCTTATATTACAGTTCAGTACACATTTTGTTCTCTTCACATAAATGGAAAAAAACAAATAACAAACAAACATCCATCCTACCTATCAGGACAAGGTGGCATCTCTACTTGCCTGAAGTGAATATCTCCAGCTACCTTCTGCCAAGGTTAACGTGACCTAGTCCATTTAGCATATAAAGCAAGACATTCATCTCCGGGTCAGATAAAGTGGTTTATCCTGTCCTAATAACACCAGCATACCCGACAGAAAGCACTGAGGTCAGGCCTTTAAACAGTTTAGAAACCCTTCCTGCCCTTAGATGGCTTCTGGATACTCAGATTTTCTCTCTCTATCTCTTTTTTGCTGCATGCTGTTAATTTAGCAAGTTGGTGGATCCTGTCCATGTCAGCAAGCTGAACTGAATGGCCAAATGTCACGGCGCTATAATGGCGGAGAGGACTTGTCAGCCAGCCCTGTATCACTACATGGCAGCCACACAGGAAGATAATAGATTAATTTCATGAGAGTCAGAGCCCTAGAGCACAATATCTTTTCTCTCTTTTTTTCCTGTTCCTGTGCAGAACAGTAAGAGGTTTTTTGGTGAAGGGAAAAAGAGTGCATTCAGTTAGACCTGGACGGACGCCGAGAGGGCGCAGTAACCTCAAGCAGGCAGCGAGACAGGACATATTTGTCATATAAAAAAAGACTTCACACCAAGAAATCAAATAGCAGCATTTCATTTTGAGATGGTAATTAGCAAAACTGACCAGTGTTCCAATGACCCAAAGCTGTAGGAATTCAATACAAACAAATCCTTTGATAAGATGTTATAGCTACCTCACAGCTCCAGGATCCCAGGGTTAATCCTGAGCTCAGGTCTGTGTGTCATTGTTGGTTTGATCTGGGTTCTCCAGTTTCCTTCCACCTTGCTGGGTGTATTGGCAATTCTAAATTGCCCCTAGATATAAATAAGTTGTTGTGCATATATACAGGGGTTAGACAATGAAACTGAAACACCTGTCATTTTAGACCACAATAATTTATTAGTATGGTGTAGG
>JAOTRJ010000030.1:10326679-10337727 GCA_028564905.1 Leptodoras praelongus | reverse complement strand
TACTAATAAATTATTGTGCTCTAAAATGACAGGTGTTTCAGTTTCATTGTCTAACCCCTGTATGTATATATATATATATATATATACATATATATGTGTGTGTGTGTGTGTGTGTGTGTGTGTGTGTGTGCACTCAAACCGTCTATACATACTTATGTTTGAGTACACAGCAGTAGTTGTTTTTTTTGGCTCCTTGACAGTGTTTGTGACTAACAGTGCAGTGACAGCCTCCCCCTGTGCAACACAACACACTGATTGGCTAATTGCCAAGCTTATCCACTTTACTTCCAGCTCTGTGTGGCAGGTAGAAATTGAAAAATGTGAAGCACACTTTCCTGATGATTGCCCAGGAGATTACCATCTCCTCTCTCTGGGTTATTTTCAGCTTCTTCCTCTTTATATAAACAAAATAAATACATAACTAGCAGCAACTAGCGTCAACTGTGACAAGCACTCTATTCACCGCCACAGTGTTAGACACTGACTTCAAAAAGGCAAAGTGTCATATTTGTCATGGTGTTTTCACATGGATGATGGGTTGAGAGAATTGAGTCTCAGCAACTGTTGCCCCATCATGATGTCAGTCTTGGGCTCCAGTAAAGCCTCTATCTACTTGTCAGCCACTCTGTCAATCCTCTCATACACAATGATGTGCTTTATCGGTTTATTTGCTTTGCCATTTTTATATCAGACAAATCAAATTCACCTCACTGGGAATGAGATGTCTTCATCTGGCTCTACATCTTCAGTGTTGTGATGACGGTTGTCAGCTTCTAGGCCCTTTGAGTTCACAGTGGACACTGGCAGCCTCTAATTTACTAAGATTGGTCTGAGAGTATGTGGGAGAGTGGCAGCTTGCTCCCCAGCAGGTCTACCTTTCCTCTATTAAAATTCTCCCCTAATAAAAGCAAATTTGATAAATGCCTTTTCTACCTGTTCCATTACTGCCCCCCTGCAGTGCAGTCACACAAGAGCCTTAAAAGAGCCTCCTACCAGAGAGACCATGCCACCAAGAGAGCAATTAAATAAAGTACATTTACTAGCCTGCTTGCTTCTCTCTCCTGCTCTCTCTTGCTGTCATTTTGCACCTTTAAACATTCAGCACCAGCTACCGCATGCTGTTCTTTCCAAGTTACTGAAATGAGAAAAGATAGATGATAATTTTGGAAAGAACTTTGGTCATCATATAACCAATGCACATTTTTTGATACAGTTGAAACTGAAAATGTCAGTGTGGTTTAATCATTTCTTTTATTTCCCAAAATGTTACTAAAATTGCCATAATTCCATTATGATTTTCTTCAGTGATTTTCTTAATTGTTTATTCTTGGAATAATCTTCTAGTTTAGATTTCAGCATAGATTCCCAGGCAGAGTGCTTACCTTTCACCTTTCTCTTAGATCTAAGATCTAAGGAAAAATCTTCAGCCCCACTCCACATTTAGAAACACTTAGTTCCTGACAAAGTTTACCTTCAGAAAATTGCTCTTAATCTCCCAAAGCACCACAGTCAACATTCAGCAAACATGCTGTCTCCTAAAATCATTCCTCCAAACCTTCGCCTGTGAAAGGACACTGTATGTTTGGAAAGAAAAAGGGTAGAGAAGTACCCCCCCCTCCCATCCACTTTCTCCTGCTTCCATCCTTGTTGTTGTTCATGACACTAAGTTGACAGCTTCATTTTCACACTTAAATTTTTCATTTGACTTATTTTCTCTCCATGTTATTCCACCCCCATCCCCTCCGTTCACCCCCCCCTCCTCATCGCCCCCTACTCACGGTAGCGGCTTAATTGTAGGGTTACCGGAGCGCAGATCCCTAGATGCTAGGCAGTCGTACATGGCCCTACCCTGTCATTTAGCCACTTCAAGCGCCACTGAGCCACAGAGATACTGGAGATTTTCACGGTGGGCCTTGAAAGTGGAGTGGACTTGTCTGCCCCTCAGCAGGGCCATAATGACAGATGCCTTTTAATGACTGCACAGGGAGCGTGGAGAAGGGGGAGAGCCACAGGGGCGCTCATCAACTTGAAGGGGGATCATTTTTGTCACCCGTGTTAGACAGACATCAGCCAGCCCCCACCCCCCATGACCCCCCAAACTCAAGCTCCTCCAGCTTAATTTTTTTTTACTATATGACTCAGTTGGTTTTGTGTATGTGCGTGTGTGTGTGTGTGTGTGTGTGTGTGTGTGTGGGAGCAGTCTTATTGTAAGTCAGTACAGAGAATGACAGCAGTGACTCTTCTTGGTATGACGGTCAAGCTGATTAATTAGCCATATAAATAAAGAATATCAGATGGGTCTATCCTTATACATTGCCTTATATGGCAATGTGTTGACATTATTATCTGTTGTAGTTACCTATAACTTCTTTTCTAAATTCACAAACCAGACATATGCACTACTTTGGAAAAATTACATAAGATGAATGGGAGAGGCTGCTGTCTCTGTCCCCAAGCTGTGTATGTATTTGTGTGATGGCCGTAACAGGAGCTATAGTGAACAGCAGCATAAGGAGCCAGATGGCCCCAGTGAAAGCTCCCATTGAGAGAGCCTGTCCTCAGGCCCTGGTCCAGCTGCTGGAGAACAGGCGGTGGGAGCATAAGGTGAGCTTTACCTGCTTAAGATAACTACACACAGGCAACATATGTGTCAGATTCACTAAGCTTCTGAAGGAATGGAGCAACAGGCACAACCTGAACTCCCCTTTAAGATCCACCTACCAGTATCTGCAACAGGGATTTGCAAACCCATAGCAATCCATACTAAATTCTTGTGAAAATATGTGACAGTGGGGTTAGGGTGGGGTTGTGCAGTATGAAATTAGATTAAATCCAACACCATTGCCATCTCTTGTTTGAGGCGTCTCTGAAGGAAAACCATAAAGACTAGTACAGAATGTGCAGCATGTTATTTGTCTACATATTTATATGTAATTCTTTCATCTTCAGTAGCTGCTTTATCCTAGTCAGGGTTGTGTCTCACAAAACACAGTCCCCTCCAAAAGTATTGGAACAACAAGGCTCCGTCTTTTTTGTTACACACTGAATACCTTTGCATTTTAAATCAAAAGACGAATATGGGAAAATAGATTTCCTCATCTTTACATCTAGATGTCACAAACAACTTCAAACATAGCACACATTTTTAGCAACATATAGTTTTACAGAAAATTAAGTAAGTAAATAACACATATTTGCTTGCATATACCATACCTTGCTTGCAATATCTGCATAAAGCCACCCACCCACTGACATGACCGAGCTATTGCTTTTTCAGGTTTGTACAGCAGCTTCTTTCAAGTGTCCTTAACCCATGTCAAGGAAATGAAATGTATGTTCAGTTGGGTTAAGGTCTACTGTGGGTTGTGATACCTTCACCCTTGCTCGGTGGAGATTGCTGGTGACATTATTGTCTGTTGTTTTTAGGTTTTCTTCACAGCTGTCACAATGCTTCTGTCAAAATGCTTCTGTCAACAATAAAATTGTTGTTGTTTTCCTTTGCCAACCTGTTCACTATCTGGCTGTTGGTTCACCAGTGGCGACTTCTTTACTCAGGACATTTCAATTTGTTGGCTTAACAATTCCCAATGCTTGCGCAATCAATCAGATTTTCTGATTTTCCCTCTATTCTCAGCTTCAAAATGCTCAGCTTTTGTCCATAGTGAGCTCTTTTGTCTTCATGTTACTTTATCCTTTTTAACAACAAATGCAGTCAGATGAAACCCAGGGCTCAAACCTTTCAAAGCAATTCAAAGCAAATTAATTGTTTAAAGACAGCACTGGGCAACAAGAAACATCTACGTGTTCCAATATTTCTGATCACTTAAAAAAGGTGCCATGGTTTAAGCTGTTCAACACATCTAAATGTACATATGAGCAGTTTGGGGCTGTGTTTGCTTATTGCTTAAAGCTTATTGATCTTTGGTCTCCAAAAAAATGCTGTAGATGCAGATGCAAAAGGGGACCAATCCCAGTTCCCTGCTCTTGGCCCTACCCCTAATTTTTAAGTGCCCTTAACTGGCTAGTGGCCCTTCAGAATGGAGCCACGACGGAAATCTTTACCTAGCAAATGGCACACCACTAGTTATGGCATCAGTAGCTGATGATGGCACATGTGTAAACAGCAATGAGGCTCTACGTGATCCACTACTAATTTTGGCACCAGAGTTTTGCAAACTGAGGCAAATATTCCAGATGAACTAGTCTTTCCTGAAATTCGCACGTTTTAGGTCAGCATACTCCCACAACATGAATGCACTAGGTTATTAAGTTATTAACAAGCAAAGTATCATTTTGAAATTGAAATGCCTAATACGTTATCTGTATGTGATATACTAACAAAGACAGCAATACAATTGCTTAGCTAATTAAGGATTGATAATGAAAGCATACAAAAAGAGACTTTCAGGAAAAGTATCTGTCATATCTGAGTAGCTAAGATAACTGACAGTTAGACAAGTTAACGACTTGTATTATTGCAAGAAGATTAAATATAATCAAATGCTTAGAAATATTTTCTGGGATAACTCATATCTGTTAACACGTCCCTTAGCCCGTTATGCTTGTTGGCCAAGAACTACCTCCTCATACCATTTCTGTGTTCGCAAACATTTGCAGTGAACTCAAAGCAGTGTTTGCCTTTAATCTGAACACAAATCAAGGTGTGGTGTTACCAGGTCCGTGGGTTGCAGTCATCATGTTCCGTTTGATGATTAACTGAGAAGAAATGAGGTGACCAAGCTTCATAGAGAGGACATGGAAATATCTGTATAGTCACTCACAAATTGTCATTTACACAAAGTTCTACTGACATTGTGAACAGTGATTCTATCTGAATTGTGTGTTATGATGATTCAATTATATATGCCTTTGCATCTAAGTTCTATTGAACTAAGAAATTCCAATGAATTTTAAAACGTAATACATATTTGCAAAGGTATACTTACATTTACAGGCTTGTTTCCCTGCACCTGTAGCCAGGTTCTATGTTATACTGCCTCAGTTTGCAAAGCATTCTGGGAATTTTCTTCTAGCACTTCCTGTGGAGTCTGAAAATGCTCCGCTTGGAGGGCCATTTGGAGGGCTAGATGATGACTACCCCTTGGTCCCCAAAAGAAACGTGACACCCTACTATATGCACGCCCAGTGGTAGGGCCAAGGGGGAATTGGAATTGGGCTGGAGACCAACTCCGCTCCACTGATATACTAAAATGAGTCTGAAATAAATACAGAGAAACCTGAACATACTCCTCACCTTCACTTTCCAGGTGCTGAGTTATAGGTAGAGTAGGCTGTCTCTTCTGAGCACATTCACTCTTGCAATGTTTGTCATGTCCTCTGTCTTCTTTATCCCTCCCTCTTCATCTGTCTTTTGATTTATGCTTGGCTACCCACTAAAGCCTTTGAGTGACGGCGTCACATTAGGCGTGGGGTGATGCCGTCGTGCAGCAGAGGAAGAGAGAAAGAGAGAGAGTGAAGGAGATGTGGGGGCTCTTTGGCACAGTAGGTAGAAAGTACCGTAATTATAGATCACACACACTGGGGAGGAGAAAAGAACCCCATGCATGGAACTCACATTTAAAAAGAAAGGCGCAAATATAAAAGCAAGTGTGTTTTTGCTCCAAGAGAAAAGAAAAGGAGGACATTAGGTGAGAGAAAAGGAAAGAGAAGCTTGGCTGTGTAATAGATGATGAAGAGCTTAAGTTGAAGCTGGAATGCTTGTTTGTGGCTGATGCATGGAAGGCTTTGTAGAATCTGTGTGTGTGACAGTTTGTGTTTAGGCTTTTTGAACTGGAGATGCTTTTCTGTTGGTGTAGTGGAAATACCGAAGTCATGTGCATGTGTAGGTTTTAGAGATGTGCTGGCAATATCATATATAGAGCATAAAACAGTAAATGAGATCAGTCTGGTTAGTTCCAAGAGTTACAAGAGAAATTTACATTAAACCATGTCATTGTGTCAGATTGATTTTGTAATATAATACCACCTCCTACTTAAATATGCCACTACAACTATTATGTATCACTGTATCCAACATCAAGACAGCTCAGCTTACCGGTAATTCAACATACACACTATGTATAAAAGATCCAACAACTTATGGTTTTCTGGTGTGACATATAAATGATGTGACCAGGTCGAACCAATCAGAGGCCTGCGTTAGAATCTGGCTTTCTTGTCAATAGCATGTGAATTTGGATATAATGGATCATGTCTGAATTAGATAGTTATGTCAATAAACAGAATAAAGTCAAAGCATCCGACAGACATCAGTGACAGGGTTAGCAACCTTGAGGGCAATGTCAAACACTGCCATTTCTTTAGTACAGCCTCTATTCATTGCTGTTCATTCAATCAAGCACAGGGAATCCATAGAGTAAAATACTGTCTGTGAAAGGCAGCCATGTGCATAAATGCGTTCTGACATTGATTAAACAATGAGCTACTGCTGAACGCTTTTCCAAAGCTAATCAACGGAAATCAAAGTAAAAAAAAAAGAAAGAACAATAAATTGAAAATAAACAGTTTGTTATTTAATTAAAATGTATTTCTTAAAGAATGTGCCATCAGTCTGATTTTATGCAAAAAATATGTGACATTTAATCATTTTTATGAATACAAAAACAAAACAAAGTTGCACTGACTTTTTAATGGTCTTCATTGATTATAAAAGCTGTTTCCTTTCTCCTCATTTGGTGCTTAAGATATTTAAGTGAATGTGAAGGTCACTGTTTATAGTGACGGCCTTGACAAGGTCTTTTCTTCATCTCATGGCCTAATGGCCCTTAGTTGCTGGTGCTTACTCTGTCTGTAAAAGATTCAGGGCACCTGCTGCACTTTTGTACTCAGCATTCAATTCAATTACGGTGGATCTCATAAAAAATAAGTCCACTTATAGAGAAGAGCACCTTTTCATGCTAATCAAACTTTAAGTTAGGATTTCACCATAATGTCAACATCCATGTGAGTACATAAACATCTCATAAAAACCCCTTGTAATGCATAACTATAACTAATACACGTATCATCATTTCATTGAATAGGCTTATGGTAAAATCTATATATATATATTTGAAAATATATATAAGAGAAAAAAATATTCAGTCCAATAAAAATAAAGCTTTTTCACTTGAATGCCCTTTTCACATAATTGCAAGTCTTGTTTAAGAATATAAATATTATATTGCATCTAATCCAACTATTTCTTATCATGTAATTATTTTGTACTTTCAAGCGAGAAAACTAAGAGTTCCATTCTTACATTTATCATTCGCTAAGTGAAACCAAGTCTCAATTTTGCTGGGCATTCAGGTGTATATCTGCGTATAAGTGTGTGACTGAGCTGGAATTGACTCATGTTGCATATATCTTTATGTATAAAGATGGGGGGTCAGGCCTGGTCGATAGGCAATCTCTCAGCTGTAGCGGAAGTGATGGTACTATTTGAGGCTGGAATGGCTCTGCTGTAGTGGAAGAAAAGGCTAATCTGGTGCAGATGGGAAAGACCCCAGCAGGTGTCCGCTGGTCATGCAACCTGTTCGGACATGATCTCAGTGAGCATGTCTGCATGGCAGATCACTCGCTCTGTCCTCCTCCAGAGAAGATATTTTTGATTGATATTTCTTCAACGGCATTGTAATTTGCTTATCTATTCGCGCTTGAATGAGCAAGTTACTTTTTTTCTGAGTTCAAAATAATCCATGACCGTTTTTTGGTTTCTTTGCAAGAAAATATATTTGTTCCTTTTCATGATAACTATTCTTAATTAATAAGTCATGCAAGCTTTTGTGGACGAGGTACAAATTTAACAAGTAAAGGAAAATAAGTCAAAAGTCAGCAGTCCCTAAGGACACTCTATCTGCATAGTTGAGCTGTAATTAGCTGTCTGATCCTATTGTATCCTATTGATCAGTATCTAACTAGGCTCTTGATTGCATCAGAAAATATCAGGATTAAGTCGAAGATGCACTCATTGTCTTATTTATTATTTGAAGATAATTACTTGGCCAAATGTTAAGAGTTAGATGCTGGCTAATATAGATTTATAAATGAATCCTGCACTTTTTCTGTTATATGTGTAGTGGTCTGGGAAAATCTGTGTGACGTTGTTGCAGCTGAATTCCAGTCAACGCCCAAAAATAACCAAAAATCATGTTTAGATGAATATCGTTTTTTTTTTATAACATACTCTACTTAATGAAAACATAACTATATAATCACAACAACTAGAATTGTTTTATTTAATTTTTATTTTTGCCTAAGCTATTTAACTGCAATAGACCAGTTAAAAAAGAGGCAGTTTAACAAATCCGACTGTAAAAACAGTCAGTCTGTCTATTTGTTATTTATATATAGTATTAATTATAGTCTTCTCCACAATTATTGGCATCTCTGGTAAAGTTGAGTAAAAGGGTTGACCTAAGCTCACACTAAAAATGAGAAAAAGTCAAACTTTAACAGAATAAAATTTATTCTGAGAAAAGAATCTCTCATCAAAAAACAATTACTTTTACCAAAGCCACATGTCCAAAATTATTGAGACTCCTGCATTTAATATTTTGTACAACCTCCCTTTGACAATAAAACAGCACTTAGTCATTTCCTATAACATGTAAGGATAAAGAAATATAAGACCATTCCTCTTTATGGAATCCCTCTAGACGGTCCAAGGTGTAATGCCCTCTCTTGTGCAGCTCACTTTCTATAGGGTTTAGATCAGGAGACTGAGATGATCATGACAGAAACCTGATTTTGTCTTCAGTAAACCATTTTTGTGTTGATCTGGACATGTTTTAGATCATTGTCTTGCTAAAAGATCTAACTAAAAACCCATTTTTAGTTTTTTAGCAGAAGCAGAGAGATATTGGTTTTATATGTCCTGGTATGTCATGGAGTGCCATGTACCCTAACGAGGTTCCCAGGGCCTTTGGAGGAAAAAGAGCCCCACAACATTACAGACACTCCACCGTTCTTAACAGTGGGCATCAGGTTCTTTTCAGTGTAATCATTCTTACATTTATATTTAAGGCATTTGGCAGACACCCTTATCCAGAGTGACTTACATTTATCTCATTTAAACAACTGAACAGTTGAGGGTTAAGGGCCTTGCTCAGGGGCCCAGCAGTGGCAGCTTGGTGGTGCTGGGGCTTGAACCCCCAACCTTCTATTCGGTAACCCAACACCTTAAACACTGAGCCACCCCTTCCTCTTTTTTACACTAAATCCAGCCTGAGTGTTTATTTATTGTTTATTGTTTATAAGCTCAATTTTCATTTCATCTAAACATAGAACATGATTCCAGAAGTCCCAGTATCATTAAACAAAATCCAGGTGCTGGAAGTGAGATGACAGGAAAAGCTTTTTCCTGGCATGCCTTTCAAATAATCTTTTAGCATGGAGGTGATGTCTGAGTTTTGGAGACTTGGCGACCCTGAAGATGCTCCAACAATGATCTTTACTGATGTTCTGCCTCTCTTACCTTTCTCCTGACTGTACATAAATGTACATATGCAAAATAATCTCTTACCTTTCTCCTGACTGTACATATGCAAAATAAACATGGATCCTCATCCAGGCAAGTTTCTCACAGTTCCAATTCATTGGAACGTTTTAATTATTGCCCTAATTGTAATAATTGTAAATGAAAATCTTTCAGTGGAACTGGAATGAAATCTGTAATGCAGTGTGTAAGAGATAAGCATTTCACTTCAGGAAAATATGTAGTTCTCATAGCTGTATATAATAAAACTGCCGAATTTTACTCTATGAGGTATTCTCCCAGGTTGCCCCACAGATATTTGCTGCAATACTGTATCTCCAAAATCACAGTTTGAAGGAAGCAATAAAAGTTTAAACATGCAGTGTCATGGTAAGGCCTGATTGTGGCTCAAGTATAGTGTAAATAATTAAAACCATGCTATAGCTCAGTTGTAGAGTTGGACTTACAAAGAACATGGCTTCATGGTCTCTTGCTCTCAGGTTGCCTGAAATGCCTGCAGCTAAAGAGCTACCTGTCACAGTGAGTGAGAAAAGTGCCTTTGACTGAGGAATTAATGATGCTTGACTTACATCCATTATATCTCTTTAACAACATCAACACAACCACTACCAAATCTCATAGAAAGCCTTTGAGGAATGATAAAGATATTAGGTGCTATTTTGAGGGGAAATGAAGATTGAGGCAAGTTGTTCTCTCTTTGTACATTTGTTTCTCTTGGAGATTGTGAGCCATTGTTTGAAAATGCATTTAGTCACAGAACAGAGACTTCTCCCACAGCTGAAACATTTATCATGATCTATTCTGATTATTATGAATGATCAATTATCATTTATTATCCATCTACCTAGCTAGCTGTTCTTTTCATGGATCCACATAAAAAGATTTAGGTAGTACTATCATGACACAACAATATGCCATGCAATTAATTTTAAATGAATCTTTTTTTTTTTATTACATTTTTAATTCAATTGAAATTATTTGCTTTTCTGATACTCAGAATCTGTTTACAATAAATAAAGACATTTCCTATTCAGACTGATGGCACCATTGGTGACATACACTAAGTGGCCACTTACACTTATTTCAGGAACAGCAACCAGACAGCAGTTTGTAGGTAAACTATTGTGTATGGCCAGACACTACTTTTATTTCCTTGCACAATTTACAAACTCATCCCTCCTGAGCCCTATCTAATAATAATAATAATAATAATAATAATAATAATAATGACTCGACCAATAATATTTATTAATGTTGATAACTGTTATGCAGGCGGGGAAATATAAGCAATGGAGACGCAGATGCAGAACAAGAAGGCTCTTTAATAACACAAATATTTAGTCAACAGAACAATAGCCTGGAGTGAGGATACACAATCACGTAGTGCGGTGCTGAAGGTCTCGGGGCTTGAGACGATTGGCAGGATGACGTCCGGAGAAGTGAATGTCGCGAAGAGTCTGCCGGGAGGTAACGCACGGAGGCGTGGCGCATGGAAGCGCGGGGGCGCGTGGAAGCGCTGAGATGAGACGAAAGGCAGGGTGACGTCCGA
>JAOTRJ010000030.1:10297779-10310052 GCA_028564905.1 Leptodoras praelongus | reverse complement strand
GGAGCCAATGGGGGTTAGGTGCCTTGCTCAAGGGCACTTCAGCCAAGTCCCGTCAGTCACGGGAATCGAACCCGGGACCTTCCGATCATGGGGCAGACACCCTAACCGTCAGACCACGACTGCCCCTTATTAAAAGCAGAGTGTCATTTCAGATGTCTACGGTTATTAACAGCTCCACCAAACAGTGATTTTCTTTCCCTCTAACGGTTTTCAAATTATCCTCACCAAATGTCTCACCAAAAATAAAATATTCGAGAAAAAATCTAAAAACTGAAACCATTAATCATCTCATGACCCATCAGATGTATGTGCTGTCCTGTATATAAAACTGTATATAAGGTAGTTCAACCTATCCCCACCTCCAGCAGCTATAACAGTAACATGCTCCTTACACACTGATGGTTCAGTATTGATAATCTAATGAATACTCACCAAGCACTTTATTCTGAACCTTAAACTTATACAGCTTCAATTCTTTATAAATTCCACATTATCTTGGAAACATTCGCTTGAGATTCTGGATCATGTTGACATGACTGATCATTCCTGCAGGTTTTTTAGGTCCACATTTATGTTGCAAACCTCCGGTTCTACCACATCCCAAATGTGTCCTATTGGATCTGGTGACTGAGAAGGCCACTGAAGACTATTGAACTCATTGTCATATTGATGAAACCAGTTTGAGACAACTTTTTATTTGTGACATGGTGCAGTACAATACTGGAAGTAGTCATTATAAGATAAGGGTAAACTGTGGCTATAAAAGGATGCACATGGTCAGCAAAAATACTCAAATAACCTGTGGCATTCACACAATGATGGATTGGTATTAACAGACACAAAGTGTGCCAAGAAAACATTCTCCACACCAGTACACCTACCCCAGCAGCCTGAACTGTTGACACAAGGCAGGTTGGGTCCATGGATTCATGCTTTTGGTGCCAAATTCTGACCTCATCTTCATCTTTGTCTATCAGCAGAAATTGAGGCTCATCAGACCAGGCGTTTTTCCAGTCTTCATCCGTCCTGTTTTGGTGAGCCTGTGTCCACTGCAGATACAAAAGTATTTAATATGGATCATAAGGTTTCCATGCCACATGGAGTCGATGCCATGTCAAGTGGGCACTAAATAGTGTACTAAATAGGGTACTAAATAGTTGATTTGGCCATGCTTGGGAACTGATTTGACTGATCTTTCAACTGAGATTCTAATGCAGTTGCCATACTTGAAATCAACTCTAGGCCTTTTATTGACTCACTAATATGTGAAGCAAGCATCATCACAATACTGGGTCAGCATTAGTAGTTAATGATCTGTTGCTGATCTTTGATCATTCTTGTCATTTTGCTTGCATTAGCTGCAGAAAAATTATTTATTGATAGCATAAATAAAAACAAAGACATACCAGAAATTTGACTACTGTAAGGGTTCAGCTCTTTCCTGGAACAGGTCTCATATGAATGACTGTTATCATCTCATGCTAATGGTACATTCTCTGTGCATAAAAAAAAAGGGAAGTTTGTTTTTTCCACAAGGCCAACTGAGATATCGGCAGGTTTATGCATGCTTCCCAGCATGCCTCACAGACAGGAAATTAATGTGTACACCTAATACCTACACTGTTCGTGATCGTTCGGTTCCTCTTACAATCCCCTCTCTTTAGTCTCTCTCCCCTGGTTCTGTCATCTTATTTGTTCCTAATAAAGTGACAGTTTGTTATTGAACTGGGAATGGGTTTGTGGTAATTGGCGCATTCACATCACCCTTCACCACTGATATCATAATGTTATTCCTATTTAATCCACAATACACTGGCTCCCAGTATAAGTTAGGTGCATCGATTATAAGTTACTCCTAATGACCTATGAAGTACTGAATCATCTTGTCCAGAGTTCATATTGGTCTACTGTAAAAAATGTATGTCATTTGTTTGAACAATAAAGACTGCAACAATGAAAACTCCTTAAGGGTCCTTCAGTTTCATGTCTGATGGAATCCCTGCAGGTTCTAGGTAGAACTTTAAAAAAGGTGTATTTCTTCATCACAAGGGGTCCAAACTAGAACCTTTTAGGAGGCTAAGAACTATACAAATAGCCCCATAAAGACCCCTTGAAGAATCCTGTTTCTAAAAGGGTACAAAGCAGCCCAGGTAAGGAATAGCATTCCAATTAGTGTTCAGGACTGAGAAACTGTTGCCCCACCCACCAAGTAATCATTCAGTTTTTTGATGCTGGAGGTACAGGCCACTTTATTTCTCCGTGCCCTCATGTAACTGTTCACTCACTCGGTCAAGCTGTACCTCGCTCCTTCTGCCTGATGCCAGTGTTGATCATGACACAATTCTACTGCTGACTCCTCTTGTCCAGACACCTGCTTTATTTATCTGGACTTGCAATGTCCTGCTGCTATGGATGGTTCTACATGGATTCTCCAATGATCTGCACTTCCAAAAACTGACTTATTCCCAAGACACACCTTTTGTGGACAATATCAAATGGATCCTGTTGATTTGCACCTTATAAGAACTGCTGCAGCAATCCCAAAACTCTTATTCATGACAGAATCACAGTAAACCTCCTGTTTGACTTTGCTCTTCTACAACTGTTTTATAATAATCGTTTATCATTACACTATCTGGTGTCCACTTGAAAAGGATAGATTCAAATTTGATTTGTCTGGTTCTTCTTGAGATGTATGCTCATATAGTTTCAGGTAGTTTTTTTTTCTTGATACAGTTACATCTGGTTTGCTCATCTCAATTTCTGTCAAGTTCCTTTGTATCTGTTGATAACAATGTATATTGTTACCACTGTACATATAAAATGTAATTACATTGATTTTTTTTCTCTTATAGGCTTTCCACATTCTTTATTTGGCCAAATAATAGTTGCAAAGCTTATTTCTATTTGGAATTTTGGAAATTTGTTATAACCAGTTCCATCATTCCGCGTTTCCATTGCGTGTTTTGGTGTTTGCGGTACAGATTCTGTTCAATTTAGTGCTTCTTGTTACACTTTAGTCTAAACAGTCTGACTCTGTGCTGGTTACTGGACTGGACTACAGTAGTGTAATATAGAAATCCTTTCTTCTGAGGTTAATATACAGATTTATTACACAATAATATTTACCTTTGTTTAATGTGCATTTCATAATCAAAGTAAAATCTGATGATAGTGTGGTGTGGTACTGATATATAAGCAGGCTTCTTTTATAGGCAAAGAATGGTAACATGCTGAGAGTATTCACCCAAAATGCCACAGTATTGTAAAATCTGTAAACAATCATAAATTAAATCTTCATATTTTTACTGCTAAGTGTTATCCATAATTTTCCCTTTAATTTGTCATGGTGATTTTCTAAATCCATGCACTGTGAGTATTATTGTGTGCATACTGAGCAAGTCTGTCTCTCATGGACTCTGCCAGCACCTGTTTCCAAATCCAATTCTTTAAAGATCATTCTCTTCAGGAATAAATAAATGCATTGATTAATATAAAACTAAATATTATCATTTGTATGCTGTGTTTTGACCAATGTGAATATGTGAATATGTAAGTATGTAATGTGATGGTAATGTTCTGGGTTTGTGCTTGCTGTATTCAATGTGAATGTGACATTTTTTTTTTACTGTCTGTTCTTTGACTTCAGCTCTGAAAGAGTAAATTTATTAGTGCTAGTAGCAGCAGTGGGCTTTATATTCAATGCTCCAGGACTGAGTCTATTCATTGCTGTGAAACCATTTCTCTATAATACAGAAAAAACAAGGTGGAGAAAGCACCGGTACTGAATGTGGTTTATTAGCTCCCACTTTTATACATCGACTATTCATTAGAAATTAAACTTCTTGGTTGTTGAGGAAGTGGAAGTTTAATTTCTCTCCTAGTTTTGTCAGAGATGTATTTTCAGAATATGGTAGAAGGAATACAAGGTGTTCCAAAGAATGTGAATAAACCTTTGTGCAATTTGATGAAGAACCTTGGCAAGCTCTAGTTCCAGGAAAGCTCATTTTGGAGGTATGTTATTGCAATAATGGAGATAAGAAAATGAACTAACTGCTGAGAATAAAAGTTACAAAAAAAAAAAAAATTAATGATAGAGGAATTGGTAAACGATATGCTCTAAGGGTTCAGGGTGGATTCGTCATTGTGTTTGGCGATTAGTTTACATCTTAATGTCAGGATTAATGTTTCATAGCGCACATGTACGCACCTGGGGTTGTATTACTAAGATTGTATTATCACTTTTACCTAACATGCATCTGTAGATGCTAGACTAAAGCAGAAGTAGATAAATGAGTTTGCAGTAAATGAGCTTGCTAAATGAGTGGTCGTTGTTACAAGGATGTAGTGCTTGTGCCAACAAAAACAGACTTACTCCATAAAACTCTATTCATATAAGCTATATATTTCTGTATCTCATTACTCCAGGCAATAGTCACATTCTTACATTTTCTTACAAAACTCACATTTTCGTTTGCAAAATATTCCTGCAACAAACCCCCAATACAGGTAAGCGTTTCTAAATGCCCGTATTAACAAGAGTAATTAAAACACTTAAGGGAAAAGTAAAAGCAGACGCTCCTCTTTTTTAAGATGGGTTTTTTCAGTTTGCGCACAATCCGTTCGTAAATAAACCTTCGGTGCTTGGGCTATATTGTTAGAAAACAGCCCTCGAATGATGAATATGCATTAATAGCCGCGTGATAATGTTGGTCTGCGGGGTTAGTCCACCATTTGGGTGCGTTCCCAAGAGCGCGCATGTATGGAGGCTCCGGGCTCTTTCTGTTTGTCCTCCTCTTTCTGTTTTCGCCTTCTCCGCCTCAGCTGGTCTAAGTGGCCCAGACCTGAAGAAACCTCTATTTTGTTTTTTTTTTTCTGTGTCTCCTCTCTCTTTCAAATAATCAGCTGTGTGCCAAAAGTGTCCCCCCTTGTTTTTACGCGTGCCAGTCACCTGCCGTCCGCCTCGGTCCTTTCTCTGCTTTTCTCTGAAGCTCGTCTAAAAAAAAAGCTCGCCTTTCTCCTTCTAATTCTTTTGACTTTCCGCGGTCTGGATCCCAAGTGAGATTCAGATTGGGTATGTATTGAACCCCCCATTGTCTTTCAAGGGCTGTACTACGCTAATTAAATTTTATATCCAACCATATAAAAACCCACCTCTTCTCCACGCTCCCAAAACAGGCTTTGCGGGCAGACTCTTCTATTTTTCTTAGTCTGAAAAAATCCAGTGTTCATTGAGTTAGATCAGTTGAAAAACATTTGCAAATCTCTATTATTCCGGGATTTTGTCCCCTTTCTTTTTTTTTTGATAAAAGCAGCCCGAAACAGCTTGCTGCTTTGTGCAAACTGAAGCGCTCTGGGAAGCAGGATAAGGCCATGAATGCTAAGTGCATTACGCGCAAGGGGAACGTCTCTTTATCCCGCTATTATTAGGTTTACACTTATATCCATGATATCATTTGCATCTCATTTTCAAATATTAATACGAATATTAAATAGAAACTCAAATTCTAGTACCGAAGTGCAAGCCGTTCTCTGTTCTCAGCAGTACTTCTTCTTTTTTTTTTTTTTTAAAGCAACTTTTTCATCAGTTTCTTTTAAGACTTGTATCTTAAGACATCTGTCTTTCAGGACACGAAACTTTGAGTAATTCGTGTTTTATGTTCTCCAAACATATGTGTTTTAATCTAATCTCACATATATGCTCGGATGTTGCTTATATACTACTATGGTCATGTGCATATAACACAGCAATACGAGCGTGTTCAGTCCCAAGCTCTGTCAATCAATAGGGAATTATTATAAGAGCCAAGAAGGCTATCATCATTGCAGTACCTTTCTATAGGCTAGCAATTTTTATAAAGCACGAAAAAAGATTCAGTGCGTGAACAGTTTGGTTTATTGCAAAACTTCAGAATTTTACAGCTCCTTTTATGCATTTATGGTGGCAACTATTAATATGTAATAAGTTTAACATTAATAATGCACAATTGTTTATGAATGTGCAACATGCAAACTGTACGTTTGTTATTCAATTTGAGTGTCATTTTCATCATTTGTAATTTATGTCCATTTGTTATTAAGTGACAAGCCATATTTGCTGTATTGACTCGTGTCAGGTTTTTATTTCAGATTTTCTAGAATAACTTCTCTCGTTTTTACATTTTCGATGAAGCTGATAAGAGTGCTAAATATTTAACTACAATTGCCTAAATATAAATCAATCCAAGTGTGTGCAAATCCTATTCACCGAGGAGGGGCAAATACCTAATAAGGCAAGAAATTTGGAGGGGGGGGGTTAAGGTCCCTCAAAAAGCAGCTGTTGAGTCCTAATCTGTTTTCATGCTCTGCCACTCACCTACTGTCTCCCTCTCTGTCTCGCCCTCAGGTCCGCTCCAGCATCGCTCGCGTCTCTCCACTCTCGCGTCCATGTCCCGGTTCACTCTCTGCTCTCTCCCAGACCCCAACCTTGACCAGACTTTTTTTTTTTCGGACTTTCCCTTGTAGTCCTCCCAAAGGAAAAGAAAATACGAGTGCATGGATGTCAAATCGCCCTCAAAGAACACCGTGAAAGATTGATTTTTGCGCCCGACATTATATCGCAGACAGTTGAATGGGAAACCCTGCAATCCGGGGGACGGAATAAAGATGTCCTCCCTGTTGGAAAAAAAAAAGGGGGGAAACTGCCCATTTAAACACAGTCCATCAACCTTAAAAAAGAGAAGGCGGAAAGACGTTGAGCTATTCAAAGCAAAGCCCGTATTCCCCTCTTACAATACCTAAAGACTTTAAATTAATATCCATGAATATTAAATCACTTTGGGCTGAAAAGAACGAAATAAAAGGCTTGACCCAAGCGGCTTTACATATGATCGAGCTTAAGGGCGTCATTAAAATCTATTCATCTGGAATGTATATTTTTTTCATTTCGATCTGTCCTACTAGCTGCTGGAGATCACGTTCGATTGTGTGTTGCTAATTTTCTTTTAATACTCAAAACGCAGGAGTTCATCTAATGAGAAGGGGGAAAAAAATCAACAGTTCGCTTTTTTTCGGTGAAGTGTAGAAAAAAATAAATATTAAAACATAAACGTAAAAGTAAAGTAAAGCGTTTATTTAATGTTGTATTACTTCAAATTGTCGCGTTCTTTCCTCACTGGTATTTGTGTTGTTGCTATTTTAATCATTGTTGTAAGTATATTCTACAGCATCGCAGACAAATAAATGCATAAATGCGCTCGTCCCTCACATTGCTTCACTTCTAACTTTTTTTAAACGTTCATTTCAGCCAAAAATGTAAGTGGCAGCATTTTTCTGTTAATCCATCCGTCGTTACAGCTTGTTTTCATGCTGAGATTCCATGTTGTGTCTCTGGTGTGCTTAACGTTTTCTCTGCCAGGAGCTCCAGTGTGGGCCGTTTTCAAAGTGTGACAGAGAGGCTGCTTATTTTAGTAAAAAAAAAAAAAGAGAGAGAGAAAAAAAAGCACACACACACAAACACACACACACATACATACACACACGCACTGCCCCACCTGATGGCCACTCAATAAATAGCGTGTGTCCCCTCCATGCTAGAACAAGTCTACAGACTCACAGCACACAAGGGGTGGGTCATTAATAACTAATTACCGTAGGTCAGACCCTAACGCATGTATAAAGCCCACCGGGAGCCCGCAAAAGAGAAACATTTTCAGCACTGCTCCCCACGAGGACAGATCGAGTTTTAGATACCGATTTCTTTTCTTTTCCTTCATATTATTATAAATAACAGACGTATCAATAACTAACAGCTCGATCCTGTTCAACCTGTGTAAGCGATTTGTTTTCTAGACAAGGCACGTTTCAAAGATAAGGGTGAGATTTGACATTATGGGTTCCGTGTTGCCCGCTGAAGCGCTGGCCCTGAAGGCTGGATTTAAGCCGCACACATTGGCTCTGTCAGACATCATCACCTCAGACATTCTGCACAGCTTCCTGTACGGCCGCTGGAGAAACGCGCTAGGAGAACATCTGTTCGAGGAGAAGAGCAGCGCCGCGGGACCCAAGACGGCGTTTACGGCGGAGGTGCTGGCGCAGTCCTTCTCTGGAGGTGAGTGCTGGATGGCAGCTTGTAACACTGTCAGCACACATGTCCTGTTCCGATATTCATACAAGTTTGTTGGATACGTTTGTTTTATCTTATAAAAGTTTTTTTTTTTACCTCCTAAAATTGTTTAGAAGGATGCTGTGGCTTTCCTCAACAAGTCCCCAAAACGTTTCAGTGTATTGTTTTTAATCTTTATTTGTAAGGCTATAATAATAATAATAATAATAATAATAATAATAATAATAATAATAATAATAATAATAATACGTTTATTTATATAGCACTTTTTCCAACAGTCTTGTGTTTCTCAAAGTTCTGTACATAATAGAAACAAGATTTTAGAAATTAAGATTAAGATGAACAAAATATGAATTCATTTAAAAGCAAAAAAAAAGTGCAATAAGTGTAAAATGCTGGTGATTATTCAATTCGCATTTTTATGAAAAGGTGCAAAAATGCATGCATTGTTATGAGATTCACCTAAATTAATTCAACACGTTTTTCTTTCATTTATTTGTTGCTTTGTTTATAAAGAAAAATGAACCCAATAACGTGTTAACAGTAAATGACATAAACAAATTGTTAACAGTAAATGACATAAACAAAGATTTAACAGTAAATGACATACATTTTTCGTACATCATATTTTTCGCCACAAAAAAAAAACCCCCACATCATGCCATCAGAGCTTCCTCAGACTAATAAGAGCTGACTTAAATAAGGCTATTAAATTCATTTGGTTAACGTTTGACCTGAAAAAAAGTTGGCCAATGGGAAAGTATTACTGGCAAATAAAAGGTCCATTGCTCAGGACAGCGTTCATTCATGAGCCGATGGATAGGCCTGTGTCTGTCTGTCTGTCTTTCTCAGCCTCTCTCCTCCTGCATGCTTCATTCATTCCGTTTCTAAAGTTCGCTATTCCGACGTGATTACAGCGTGAAGTTCTGATTTTTTTTCTCTCATTCTTCACACCACATCAGCCATCTAATCTCTTTTCCATTTGAAATCTGAAATCTGCCGGGGATTTGAAAAGCCCTCGTTTTCAGTGCAGATTTGTTGCTGAATCGTCCTTAAATGGATAACGAGTATGAAATGAGGAATTTCTTTCAAAAGGTGCGGAGTTGTTCATTCACGTTCACATTGAAAGCATGACAAATCACCCTTTCATGGTTTTAAAGAGGTATTTCACATTCTATTGGGACCGGCTTTTTGTGCTGTGGCGGGATGTTGGAGCAGACCGTGCAGAATGCTTTCGACAACTCTTTTGCTGAAACATATTAATTAAAAGGCTTTTCAATCGAATAATACATAGATACAACCTGTGAATTAATGAATACAGGATGTGTGTATGTTGGTTAGGTATATACATTAATTTTATATGATTAATTTCAGGATTTTTATGTTGTGCTTGGTGTTTATATACTCTTCCTACTCTTTCCTATGTATATTAGTACACCTTCTGTATTCAACATATATGATGTATGGTAACACTGGTTCCCAAACAAGTCTGACTAAAAACCAGCATAAGTTAGATTTTTACGATTTAAATCCAAGGATTTAAACATCTAGCCGAACTTATCCTTACAGATAATATTTTGCCTGGATTTGAGCTGAAAAGTTTGTTTTTTTGCATTTTCTCTGCAGAAGTGCAGAAGCTGTCAAGCCTTGTGTTGCCCAGTGAGGTGATCATCGCACAGAGCTCTATCCCTGGTGAAGGTCTTGGCATCTTCTCCAAAACATGGATCAAGGCAGGCACTGAGATGGGACCCTTCACTGGCAGGGTCATTGCACCTGAACACGTAGACCTCTTTAAGAACAACAACCTCATGTGGGAGGTAAGGGCAACAGGAGTATGCAGACTGTCATTAAACAGGGGTTTTATGAATTCTAGGCTGAGTGTTCATTGTTTCATGTTTGTTCTCAGGTTTTCAATGAGGACGGGACAGTACGCTACTTCATCGACGCCAGTCAGGAGGATCATCGCAGCTGGATGACCTACATCAAATGTGCTCGGAATGAGCAAGAGCAGAATCTTGAGGTGGTGCAGATTGGAAGCAGCATATTCTACAAAGCAGTAGAGGTATAAAAAAAATTATATTTTTTTTAAATTTGTGAACAAGAATAAGAATAAATATGTTGGCTTTTTTAGTTTAGTTATACATAAAAAATATAGTCATATTTTTCTTTTAATAATTAGGTAGGTAATATTGTTATTGCCATAAAATTAATTCCATTTAATTTTTAATAATAATTTCAAAATTTTCTGTTCTGGTAGACAATACCACCAGATCAGGAACTGCTGGTATGGTATGGAAATTCCCACAACACATTTTTGGGTATTCCTGGGGTTCCTGGCATTGAAGATGAACATCAGAAGAAGCATAAAAATGGTAAGATACTACTCCAGGATGGATTTCATTAGGGCTATCCCTTGTAGATGTTGCAGATATACAGACAATGATTGAACAAACGTATCTGAAGCAATTTTAGATAGATAGATAGATAGATAGATAGATAGATAGATAGATAGATAGATGTACTTATTCTTTCACTAAGATATCTATTTAGATATATTTTAAGTGTGATGCCATGCATGTCACAATTTCCTGATCATTGTGTAAATTGTCACTAACATGTTCACCCCCCCCCACGCTCTCCTACCTAGAAGATTTCCACGTGTGTGACACCTCGTCGTCAGGCGCGGCTCTGGTCACGGCGGGCCGCATGCGCTGTGTGATCTGCCACCGCGGTTTCAATTCACGCAGCAACCTGCGCTCACACATGCGCATCCACACACTTGACAAGCCATTCGTCTGTCGCTTCTGCAACCGCCGATTCAGTCAGTCATCCACGCTGCGCAACCATGTGCGCCTGCACACTGGCGAGCGCCCCTACAAGTGCCATGTGTGCCAGAGCGCCTACTCACAGCTGGCAGGCCTGCGTGCGCACCAGAAAAGCGCAAGGCACCGTCCACCCAGTGCCGGGCCCGGGGTGGGGCTGCAGACCCCCTCACCTCCTCCTCCACCTCAGATGGCAACAGTACCTCACCCGGCCTCCCTGGTGCACCACATACCCACAATGGTGCTATGAGCTGTACAAGTGTGCCTTTGTTTTCAAACTTTAAAGCCTCGTAGAGCACACGGCCCTGTTCGAAGTTACACATCATCTTAGTGGATGCTGTATTGTTCATGCTCTTGGCTGCGTGTTGGAGGCTCAGTGTACTTGAGATGCACAGTGCTGAAGAGCACAAAATGACAGTACTGACGCGAGCAACAGAAAGCGATTTTGTACCTTTATTGTGTTGAATTCTCAGAGGCAGGAAATAGCTGAGATTGATGAGTAGAAACGTTGAGTCTACTGATATCTGTTCTATGTGGCTTATCTAAGAGTGAAGAGTGTCAAAGGGGTGGTCGGTCAAAGTGTGTAATCGATTCATCTTTGCATGCAAAATTGTTACAGTGTTACAAAGGAGTGACAGCACGTAAATGTCCCACCATAACAGGTGACCGAAAAATTTGACACGATTATTTTTTATGAAACCCTCAATGAATGCAGCCTATGAGTCTGCGGTTGTGTATGACTGAATATGGAGACGGGGTAGAAAGGAATACTTTTTAAATCTCACTGGCTCCATCTATTGACCTGCATGGTTGAGTAAAGTTCAGGACCACAATATTGTGTATTATCTGTGTAAGGTTTGTAAAGTAATGTGAATATAATTTTAAATTCTCTACTGCAATTTACTGAACAGTCACTTTATTTGTGTATGTATGTAAAACATAAGAATAATTGGCTTTATTATATTATGTACTTTGCTGAAATAAACTCTCAGTATTCACACTGGATGCTAATAAATGATTCATTAATTATGTTTAGTACAATATGTTTATTTCTGCTTTGTTGACATTCAAAATAATCCTTGCTGGGTCTATCTATTTAATATAATGTTACTTTTAAAGTTCATTCTGAAGTTCAGAATCACAGGTAAAAGGCACATAAAATGAGGAATATTATATAATAAATGTAAGTCAGTCAGTCATTATCTGTACCGCTTATTCCCAGATACGGGGTCACGGGGGAGCCGGTGCCCAGATGGCAACTCTAAGCGCAAGACAGGGCGCTAATCCATCGTAGGGCTCATACACACACACATTCACACACTAAGGGCCAATTTTCCCATCACCAAT
>JAOTRJ010000030.1:10118712-10131181 GCA_028564905.1 Leptodoras praelongus | reverse complement strand
AATGTAAATAGTCATGAAAATAAAGAAAACGCATTGAATGAGAAGGTGTGTCCAAACTTTTGGCCTGTACTGTGTGTAGAGAAACAGATGGACAATAGTGTGTAACTGTAGAACTACAAAGTGCAGCTATATGAGAAGTGGAACTGAGAAAATGGACAATGAGTGTAGAGAAAAGGAGGTGGTCATTATGTTACGCCTGATCGGTGTATATATTAAACACTACTCTGTGAATGAATATGCTGTTAACCTCAGATGATGTTTGTTGCCACTCAGACAGGTGTATGCAGACAGCCATCTTGAGTTCCTCCCCAAACTCACAGTCCATCTTAGCCTCCAGCAGCAGAAAGCCACAGAGACAGCGGCATCGCAGGTCCAACAGTGACCCCGTTCTCCTGGACCTTACCGCTAAAGGTACAACACTAGAACATCTTTCAATCATTCCATCATTCCATCATTCTTTCTGGAGGAAGTTGTATAATGGTCTTAGTAATGAGTCACATTTATGAGCCCAACCTGAAGAGCGGCAGGGTTTTTGGCCGAGGAGATTAGGAACTATTTTCATTTCGGTTTATCTTTAGACACTGACCTCTGACACACACACACACACACACACACACACACACACTGAAAGCACTGAGAGTATATCCTGCACCCCCTCCATATCCGTCAGCAAGTTCATTAAAAGTATTTTAAATATAGAGCTGTCAATTTCAGGAACTGTGTGCTGTCTGTGCAGTCAAACTCGAGGTGTGTCTCAGCTTGCCGGGGTTTTGATAGTCATCACAGACGCCTATAAAATTACAAAGATAAAAATAAAGAACCTACAAAATATGTAATTGCTTTTGTTACTGTTCTTCCTCTGCTTTATGACATTGTAGAAGTAACTCCTTCTCTTAAATCTGATCTTTATCCATATCAGTGATGTACATTATTAGCCTGATACTAACAATGACCATTTCACTGTACTAAGAGTAGAAAACTATTTGACTTGACGCTGATTGATAATTCACATCTAAAGGTAGGTAGCTGATCTTCCATTTCCACATAGCGGAGTATTCCAGCACAATGGTTCTTTCCCATGTCCCTTTCCCATGCTTTCCTAACAGTAATGAGCTGTGAGGCAGCCACACAGACAGAAGTAGGTCCAGGGACAGCGGTGGGTTCAGGGACTGAGGCGGAGCATCCGGTTGTCACTCTGCGGCGGGGGAGGGTCCATCGCCGACCGCGCCCCTCTTCCATGGTGGACTATCAGAGCTACAGGGACACCAAGCTGCTGGTGGCGCGTTTCTTACAACAGCAGTCGCCGTGTAGCCTGACGCCTGAGGTGCAAGAGCTGATCAACAGCATTAAGAGCGTGCTGCGTTCTGATCAGGAACACATGGAGGAAGCTGTGCGCTGTGCCACCTTCATCCAGCAGGTCTCACACACACACCTACACAGACACCATAGTACATCTATGACATATAATGTTAGATCCATTTTATTATACCACCCCAGCTCTAACGTGATTGCTTTCTGTAGCATTTAACCATGGGTCTCAGAGAGGGGTTACAATTAAATTCGTACCGTTTGTTAAATGCAAAATAGTGTAATAAATGTACTGAGGAGATCCTGAGGTTGATTGTTATTCTGCAGGTGATGAGTGTGTCAGGGAGCGGGCCAGCGAGGTCGTCCTGTGCCAGACAGGCGCAGCCAGACTGCACGTCTCACACATTGCCTTTGCGTAAGCATCCGGGGCTCCTCCATCTGCGCAGCTGTGGAGACCTCAGCACCTTCACCTGGGCAGAGCTGCAGGTCAGTGGGCAGAGCAGACCGAGCTCCCGGGCCAACTCCAGGGCGGGTTTTCGGACTGGAACCCGCCGGCAGGCACAGGAGCGGCCACACAGTCTGATAGGTGTCTCACGAGAAACCATTATCTAAAAGCTGAAAGACTGTGTTCTGTGTGTACTGGAGTTGAGGAATGTCTATGATTGACGCAAAGCTTTAAAAAAGCAGATAAATCATTTGGGCTTTTTTTTTCTTTTTTTTTTTTTTTTTTTTTTTACAAGAAAGTGTGTCTGTAGCGTTCTGACATTGATAGGTTTGAGTTTTAATGTTGTACATAAAGCTGTGGCACAGCACCAGAACCACTACTGCTGGAGATTACATTAGTAATGATGCACTGCTTCCCCTAAGACATTGTTAAACAGACACCTTTATGACAAGATGAGGATGGAAAATGAAACTGATTTTACACAGTGGATATAAAAAGTCTACACACCCCGTTAAAATGTCAGGTTTTTTCTGATATAAAAAAAGACACCAAAATGAATCATATAAGAACCGTTTCCACCTTCATGGTGACCTATAATCTGTACAATTCAGCTAATACTTTGTTGAAGCACCTTTTGATTTTATGACAGCATTCAATCTTTTTGGGTAGGAGTCTATCAGCATGGCTTATTTTGACAATCTTTGCCCACTCTTCCTTGCAAAAGAGCTCTAAATCTGTTAGATTGATGGATGCAGGTCTGGGCTCTGGCTGGGCCATTCTGACACTTCTTCTGTTGAAGCCATTCTTGTGATGTTGAGGTATGCTTTGGGTGCTGAAATTCCTCGTCATCTTCAGCTTGTTAGTAGTGGCCTGAAGGTTATATGCCAAAATTGACTGATATTTGGAACTGTTCCTAATTCCCTCCGCCTTGACGAAAGCCCCAGGTCCAGCTGAAGAAAAACAGCCCCAAAGCATAATGCTGCCACCACCATGCTTCACTGTGGGTATGGTGTTCTTTTGGAATTATGGCCAAAAAGTGTCAATTAAATCAGGTTTAAAATAAACCTGGGGATAAAATAAAATTATAAAGGAAAATAAAAAGGAATAAGGCTATATGGCTGTAATCAATAATAATATAGACATTTACAGAATGCTCGGTTTGATTAGGAAACTGTATAGTAGGAGTCCATAGATTGTTTTTACAATTAAATTTGTTCCGTTTGTTAAATGCAAAATAGTGTAATAAATGTACTGAGCAGATCCTGAGGTTGATTGTTGTTCTGCAGGTGATGAGTTGTCAGGGAGCGGGCCAGCGAGGGCCATTGAAAAATTAAAATATTATCAATATTATCAATAAAAAATATTGAAATTCCTCGTCATCTTCAGCATTTTGGCAGTGGCCTGAAGGTTATATGCCAAAATTGACTGATATTTGGAACTGTTCCTAATTCCCTCCCCCTTGATGAAAGCCCCAGGTCCAGCTGAAGAAAAACAGCCCCAAAGCATAATGCTGCCACCACCATGCTTCACTGTGGGTATGGTGTTCTTTTGGAATTATGGCCAAAAATTAAACCTTAGTCTAATCAGACCATAACACATTTTACCACTTGCTTTTCGTAGACTTGATAAAGGTTTTTGCAAAATGTAGCCAGGCTTGTACATTTTTCTTTGTAAGAAATGGCTACCCCACAGCCCAGATGTATGAAGAATACGAAGATTGTTATCACGTCTAGTACACAACCAGTACTTGCCAGACATTCCTGCAGCTCCTTTATTGTTGCTGTAGGCCTCTTGGCAGCCTCCTGGGTGAGCTTTGGAGTTTTGGAGGGACATCTAGTTCTTGTTAATGTCACTGTTGTGCCATTATCCACCCAACAATGGGATCCCTTTGATGCTTTGTAAGCTCTGTGGACCATGGCTTTTGCTGTGAGATGCAATTAAGTAAATATCAGGACAATCCTACTGGAACAGCTGAACTTTATTTAGGGTTAATCAGAGTCTCTTTAATTGACGGCAAGTGTGTACTGACTACAATTTACCATGAGTTTGAATATGATTGGTTCATTCTGCAACACAGCTACAGCCCAACTATTAGAGGGTGTGCACACTTTACCCCCAGTTTCAGTTACCCCCTGTTTGTTTTTCAGTTGAATTGTACACCTTAAATAAATGTGGAAATAAATCTGAAATTATTTATTTTTGTTTTACATCACAAAATGTCATCCCTGGCATTTTAACAGGGGTGTGCAGACTTTATATATCCACTGTACCTTTTACTGAGATTGACTTTAGGGAATGAAAAGTCCAGTCACTGAATATCAACTGATTTATATTGCTTAGTTTATTTATATTGATTTATATTGTTTTATATCAACAACAAACTGACACCAGAATTTGGTTTTTCACATTTTCACTGTAAAAAGGATCGTTTACTGAAACCCAAATGGACAACAGAATCTCAGTTATATAATTCAGTTATTATAACTGTAAAGCCAATCTGTTTTCAACCAGATTATATTGAAATCCCCTTAGTGCAACACCCCTTAGTGCTCTAACGACGTTTGGTTCAAAATATCACATCCACTGAAGTTGCAGTGTGTTTGATTTAGAGGGATCTATTAACTCAGATGCAATACAATATTCATAATTATATATTTATTAGTGTTTGATTACCTGTTCCTTATTCACTGCGTTTTGAGTCGTGCTTTTCTTTCCCCTGCGCTCATGGTGTGCAGTGTACTTCAACATAAAAATGCTAAAATGTTGTCCGTTCTGACCTCCTTGAAAGATGCCCTGCTCCCACGTAGCTATGAAGGGCTCATTCGAATCGTTAAAAGCTTATGAATTAATAAAAACATGTATAAAATATGAATACTATGTTCCATTTTTGGAATGTAGTAGATCCCCTTAATCCTTCACACTGCACCTTTAATGCAGCTTTGTGATAGAACCTTTAAAGATGGTCAGCACTACATCATTAATATTTCCAACAATCCTGTAACTATGCAGAACATTGTTCTGGCTCTATATATAACAGGGCCAATATGAGCTCCTGAAACCCAAAGGTTCTCCGTACTTATTTATCATGCAGCTTCCTTTTATTTATTATTTTCTTCATAATTATTATTTCTTTCATTTGATTTTAGTACTTTAGCCCCCTGCCCTTGTTTGTATCTTTCTCTTAAGTTCCTGCATTCAGTGTGCATGTGTAAGTGTAAGTGTATTAAAACCACAAGAGCCTAATTGAGGCGATATGTGTTAGGATAAACTCCTGGATCAGTCTGTCATGCCTTTGAAGCCGATGTTGCTGTCTATCCGGATCCTCGTCACTCTAAAATGTATTTTAAGGGCTAAATAAATCATTTTTGGATAACCTGAGTGTGCAGTTGTGCAGAAATGTACAGTTGTGTTACGTGGCCTGTGGAAAGCTACTCCTGCTTTGAACTGTGGGAAAAAAAGCATGAAGCTTGTGTATATATTTTCTGATTAAGTCATTTATTGTCGTAAATACTGTTACAAACATTCCTGCTATGGCGTAGGAATGTGGCTCAATGATTCACAGAAAAAGCTCGCAAATAAATAAACATTGCCATTGCTTTACAGAAAGTGTTATTTTTTTTCCCTATTTCTTTACCATATACGTAGACAAACATAGATATAAGTTTAAATACATTCAGAGCGAGTGCATAAGAAACACTAGTCAAACCCACCAGCTACTCTCGTCTTTATCTCCTAATTAGAACAACACCACAAGGCTGTGTTTACTCTCGCAGTGCAGACACGACTGTGTACTTCACGTCACATCCATGTGTTTAGTGTTTTGGGGTAATTTTGGTCACAGGGTGATTTTTAATCCTTTCAGGGAGTCGGATCTCCCATTTAAACCCATCCAAAGCCAGCAACATCGTTAAAAGCTTGCATATATGAGGCCTTGTTTGTATACACAGAACTGCAGTGCTGACGTTTATATTTTAATAACCGAATTAGAACTGATTGCTCCTGCCCTACAATTTCAATTTGCTATGAACGTCTCTTTCCTGTTCACTGGAGCTTGATTCAATTCAATGTGTCACACTTCAGCTTAACGCAGTCACACTGACATAAACAGGATGACAGCCTCCGTGTGTTTGCCGTCGACGCGGTCTGCTCGGATGGAGATAAAGAGAGCGCTGCGCGCGCCCGTCCCTCTGGCCCTCGGCTTTGTGATTCTTAAAATGTACATACTGTATATACACAATCACCGGATGTGTATGTGTACTGGAAATGGATGTGCATATATAAATATATATTTATATGCAGTTATGCAGCTGGTCTTGTTTTACAGTGGAGTAATTTGTCGTCGCACACCACGCCCACTACTAGCATGAATGCATACCAAAGACATGATAGACCATGCTTAAGAAAAGTACCATCCGTCCATGGAAATTACAGCAGCCGTAAGGCGAGGATGTTTAGAGATGAGTTTATGTAATGCGGCGTGTGTACACGAGCCACGTTTGGTTATAGGACACGGACGTACTGCAGCAATAATGTGGCCTGTGACTGTGTTAAATCCATGGTACGACTAACACCACAATGCTTCATATTCCTGTTCAGGTTATATGCACCTACTGTATAGCTGTGGAATTACTGATACAATCGGACCAATCATCCGTATCACAGTATCATTTATATTTTATCATCCGGGAGTTAGTGGAGATCAGCCAGGGCAGTGAAAAGATACTCAATGTGCATTAAAAGCAATCAAGGCTTCGAGGAAACTCCCAGGCGGTCATATTTACGAAGGCGGAACACTGAAGAGCTCGTGGCCAAGCACTAATCCGAGAATCTGTCAAATGGTCATGACCTTGAACTGGTCTTAGAACGGTGATCTTTTTTAGTTTTACTTAAATAAAAACTAAATAAATGTATACTCTTAAAGACAGGCCAGTATATGACTCATGACCCTTTTACAAGCCTATTTCTTCAAATAGTATTTTTCAAGTATAAATATTTTTTTTTCCAAACCAAAATAAAATACTTTGTATGCATACAAACAGAATCATCCTTGAATATAAAGAAAAATATGTTCTGTACACTAGAAAACAGTGGAAATGATTCAGTCACCACAAAATTATCTGAAGAGAAATCCAGACAACAGAACAAACAAAGAATAACCACCGGTCACCATTAATCTGATATAAACTGCTATATAATGTTCACATTGTGTTTCCCAGTAACCTTGTTCACATTTCCTTTCCCGATAAACGGACCAAATTCTAATTCTGACTAAATTTGGTTAAATCTTTTAGATCCAACCAGTGAAGTAGTTCAGCTCATGGTTCTTTGTGCTATACCTCCGAGCAGTCTTTGTTTAGTTTCACTATTTTAAGGCATTAATAGTCCAGACTGTGCATTATATCGTTACATCCTGGATGTCATTTTGTCACAGAGATGGACACCCACCATTATCAAATTTATGATACCAACAGGAATCTTATTGTCTTCTATGAATTGCGTGCCGATGTTATTCGTTTGTTTGTAAAATAACCCTATGCCGACAGGGTCTGTTGATTTTTATTCTTATTCGTGGTTAAAAGGGTCTTGAGAACCCCTTCTGTGTGTGACCACAACACACACGGCCCTGGTTATGCACTCTTTAGAACCCGCAGTTCCTCAGAAACATTTTGTTCCCTCCTCCACGCTCTGGCTAACAGCTGCTCGTTTATAACTTGAGCAAAAGAGAATAAAGCTGGAATGTTTGACGGTTGCCAGGTTCAAAAAAAAAATTTCACATGAGGAAAGAAGGAAAAAAAGTGTTTCCATAAATAACCTAGAACACGCTGCTTGTACACAAGTGTGAACCGGAGTGCTATAGAGTGTAAATGACTTTTAATCAGAGGAATTTGGAGAAGGGTGTCGTGGAGCCATTTGCATGCCGTGTCTGGGAGACGTGTGCAGATCTAGAGGTGTTACAGGCTGAAAGCCTTGTGCTGACAGGAAGTGGGAGATAGTGAAACATTGTGGATAAATAGTGGTCATGGATTGACTCACGAAGTCATCAGTCCACAGGATAAAGATCAGGGTGAGGTATGGTGAGGAGGTTGAGGGTATCGGTGGCTTCCTAGATGTAAACTGGCTGCTCCTGGGCTGTTAACAGGCGGTACATGGCAGCAGGCATAGTCTTCATGTGAATCTGTTTAAAGACAATACACAAGACGTAATATAGTACTGCCGCTTACAGTGCAGGATGTCTTACAGGACATACAGAGAAAGGCAGCACTATTACTACTGTATTATAACCTGGAATGCTGAGAAACAGTTCATACACAAAGCCACGTGTTGACGTGTAACGTTACACAGCCTTACCTCACCGACTGCATTGGACAGAATGTGTACAATCTTCTCATGAGGAGTTGCTACGACGCTCTGGCCGTTGATCTCAATGATGCGGTGACCAACGCGAACACCACCTCGTTCAGCTATCCCTCCTCTCATAAGGCTGCAAATCTAATGGCCAGAGAGGTCACAGTGCTTAAACTCATCCGTGCTGAGTGGACTGACAGTGCTAACAAAAGTTCTGCAGCAGTTTGACATTAAAAAAAATATGGCATTAATTTTTCAACCTAACAACTCTTTCTGTACGTCTGTACTAGTACTAGTTTCTGCTGCACTAAAGAAGCATTACCTCAACACATTTCCCTGAGCAGAGCAGAACACAAAACACAAACAACCAACAAAACAGCGTTCTGTCTCTAGCAACAATGTCCCCAACACTCCGCCTCCCCTGATTACTAACACCTGCATCTTGTTTCATTTGTTCCACAGGATTGTGTATTTACCTACATCTTAGTAACTCAGTTTATGAAGTCATGCAAGGTTCATGTTTACTCTTGTTTGTTCTCAGTGTAGTCATTAGCACACCATTATTAGTCTACTTCTTGTTTTGCCATTATATCTTTGGACTTGGATTATCTTAGAGAGCCTCTTTTGCTCTTTTGGATATTTGCTGGTATTTACGATGCATTTCATGTGACCTGGGAAGTCGGAATGTCTGAGATCTTAGTCGGATATTTCAACAGGAACACCCCCTAAAGTCGGATTTCCGACAGGGCAAGTCGGGAAAACCTCACTAACCCGTCTTCGAAATCCAAGATGGCTGCTCTGAGCATCAGCAATAGTGAAAGCTGTAGTAATACACTGTTTATAACCTCTGTCTGTGGACGTATTGTGATTGTGTTTGTTTGTGGAAAATACCATATAATGCATTGTTATAAACTGGGCTAACCAGGCCAGAACTGGTATTCAGTCACTGGTATAGTCAGAATATATATCAGTTATACAGCACTAGAACATGGTCAACTTAGTTACAACTTCAGTATGACAAGGTAAATGGAACACAGCATCAGTATCAACCATCTGCATTAGTGTTGATCCCCAGTCTAGGCTGGATCATTACATTTATGTGTAAGTCTTGGCGAGGGTGTCTGCTCCATGATCGGAAGGCCCCGGGTTTTAATTCCCGTGGCTGTCATGACTTGGCTGAAGATGGCTGTTTCTGTCAATAAACATTTACTCACTCACTCACTCATTATCTAAGCCTTTTATCCTGCTACTAGTTCGAGGGGGTGCTGGAGCACTCCTTACGCGAAAAACACCCTCAACGGGGTGCCAGTCCATCGCAGAGCAGACACATAGACATGTTCACACACATTCACTCACCCCTAGGGGCAATTCAGTATCTCCAATTCACCTGACTGCATGTCTTTGGTCTGTGGGAGGAAACTGGAATAACCAGAGGAAACACACAGACCGGGGAAAACATGCTAATTCTACACAGAAAGGACTTTGTCCACCTGTCCAGGGAATCAAACCAAGGACCATTGGATTCTCCAATAATAAAAGTCTTCCAAAGCAATTCTTGTTTAGTTTTATCTAACACTGGAACATAAAAATGTACAGTACATTCAAAAGTACTTCCAGTTGCTTAATGTTTCCATGAGGTTTTGATGTATCCTTCAAGCCAAAACTGGGGCATTTCTGTATTTACTCTGAGCTTAGTTATCT
Organism: Leptodoras praelongus; assembly: GCA_028564905.1. Taxonomy (NCBI): domain Eukaryota; kingdom Metazoa; phylum Chordata; class Actinopteri; order Siluriformes; family Doradidae; genus Leptodoras; species Leptodoras praelongus. The sequence goes on along the minus strand of JAOTRJ010000030.1, from coordinate 10,121,382 downwards.
GGTATTTGCATACAGGGTTTAACTTAGAAATCTCTTTAAAATTCATGAACCTGTTTTGCATTTTTCACTGTCTGTGGTAATGAGCCATGTACTACAGCTGAAATAGATAGATATTAGGATACAAGATACTGGAATATTCCTCTAAGCAAATACCCACAATGCCATTCTGAACACTGAATCCCAACTGGTATCTTAGGTCTGGCCTTCTGATGAGCACGGTGGTAACAGGTGGGCATCTCACAATGTTCAGCTTGATCCTGGACTGGTTCTTCAGCCCCTGGGGAACACAGCACACCCCCACGAAAGAAGACCACAATTTTACATCATGGCTTCAATCGATACACAAAGCTTGGGTCCAATAAAAATATAAGTGCAGAAAAATGTACAATGTAAATGGCACGAGGAAATTCTATTACAACAGAATAACTGCATTTAGAAAAATACATACATGAATATACATTCCCATTAATAAAATGCAAAGCTGTTCACCTTGATGATGCTCTGGCAGGTGGAGAGAGGAAGTCCCACCAGACTGGTGCCATTGATAGACATGATCTGGTCTCCAATATTCAGTCTTCCGGATTTTTCTGCTGGCCCAGCATGCATCATGTTCGCAATGATGACTGTAGGAAGGATGGAGCCCCAGCCAGACTCTACAATCACCACTCCTAGGATCTCTCCTTTCTGCTTCTCTATGTAAACCTGAGCAACACACAAACAGAAATTCACTCAGTGTGAGCCCCATGTCTTCACTGTAGCTCACTAATATCTCGCTTTCTTTTGATTCTTGTAAACAGCATGGTTCACTCACGTCTTTACAGTTCTCTGACTTAGAGAAGTGTATGAGGTCATCATTGTACATGTCCTGTGTGTTAAGAAGGTCACTGTACTCTTTCTGGCTCAGGTCCTCAGGGTTGATGCCATTGGCACGCAGGAATTCCTGATATGCTACACTGAATGCCTGGCCAATGGACTGTGCTATGAGTTGGGCCTGAGGACAAAACGAAAAGGGAGACATAACACAACAATGTACAAACAAACCTTCAGGCAAAATCTTTCTAGCGAAGCTGGTCTTCTGGAGTTTTATCTCACATCCAAACACTAGAACAATACAGTAAAAAAACTGAATCTTTTTCTTTTATTGACACCCCAGGAAGTGTGCAACTATGCAAATTAGTCATCATTAAGTCATAATGTATATATGCTCTACTAGTCAAATCTTTTGATTACTGATTTTATACTGCAGTCCCTGATGCCACTTGATTTCTGATATTAGGATGATTAAAAATGCTGGCCTCCAGAACAACCCTAACCCCTAACCCTAACCCTAACCCTTCTTTGGAAACACCACATTAACAGTTCATTAAAAACTGGACTCACATCTTCAGACTCAAACACGTGACAGATCATCTTGTACTGGCGCTTTTCATCTTGGGCTGGATCAGACTCCTCCATGTTCTCCTGAGAGTCGGAGCGAGGCATTCTCCTCCTGGCCATCAGAACCACAATGTTCCCAATGTCAGCGATGTAAGAAATGGTCCTTAATGGGTGGTCCATCATGGTCTCCTATAGATCACAAAAAGAGATAGATTAACATCAGTATAATGAACTGGCAGTTTTGGTGGTATGATAATAGATTCAAACAAAATGTATGTCCTGAGAATCAGGAGCTGCTGATCTGCTGGGATTTTCAGACAGCAACATCCTGTGAGCAGTAACACCCTGCTGAAGAGAGAGCTCAGAAGAGAATGGCCCAACTGCCAGGAAGGCTAAAGTCACTCAAATAATCACTCTTTACAACCGTGTTGAGCAGAAATGCATCTCAAAACACACAACCCATAACTGTAGAAACCCACATCAGCTTCCACTCTTGTTAGCCAAGAACAGGAATCTGGGGCTACACTGGATAGTTGAAGATTTAAAAAAAAGACCAGTCAAAGTTTCACCAATCTTCAGCTACCCAGTTTTCATGTACCTGGGGATTTTGAACCATGGCACCATGCCAACAATAGTAACATCATACTTTTTGTCCTTTTATAGTTACATTTATTGTTGTGACACTAGTTAGTGCCTGTTACTGCTTATGCTACAGCAGCTGTGAATAGTCATTCCCTCACTGACTGTCTTTTCTTTCTTTCTTCTGAAGTTAATAAGACAAAAACAAGTGCAGCTTATCATGTTACCAAGTAAGCTTTACCTCTGAGTGTTACAAAGTCAGCACACTAGAGACTGTTAATAAAGTCTCTTCACAATCAACTTCATATGAACAAGTGAGGTTTTAATTAGTTTTAATTAGAATAGAGAAACACAGACATATTCGAACAAGTGCATTAGCTGAAACTACAGTCAGAGCCGCTGATAGAGAAAATGAATAAGAACCTTATGACCAATCTTTGGTATACACCAATCAGGCATAACATTATGACCACCTCCTTTGATATACACTCGTGTCCATTTTCTGTGTTCCACTTACCCTATAGCTGCACTTTGTAGTTCTAAAATGAGTCCATCTGTTTCTGTCCAGACTTTGTTAGTCCCCTTTACTCTGTTCTCTAATGGTCACGACCCCCACAGGACCAGCACTGAGCAGGTACTGTTTGGGTGGTGGATCATTCTCAGCACTGCAGTGACACTGATGTGGTGGTGTGTTAGTGTGTGTTGTACTGGTGT
>JAOTRJ010000030.1:9935256-9947941 GCA_028564905.1 Leptodoras praelongus | reverse complement strand
CCCACCCGGGGATCGAACCCGGGACCTTCTTGCTGTGAGGCGACAGTGCTACCCACCGAGCCACCGTGTCGCCCCATTATCAGAAATGTTTTATTAAAATATCAATGAACGCTGCTCCATGTTCATGTTAAAACCACCACAGGGTTATGGGACAACTACAAGTGCAGTACCTACAATGGTGCAATGTAAATGAAACATGAAAACAGACAGTATATATATTAAATATATCCTTATTACCTCAGACTCACTTTGAAGAATGGGTCTGTTTAACTAAGCTTGTTTTGTGCACCATCCCACATCACATGAACTGATGATGTAAGCAGAATGTGACAATTGTCTTTAACTGTAGGTCTGTCATTACAGGATCTTCCTCCCAACTCCCACTAAACATGTCAGCTTTGTTGCTGTAAATTGCCTTCCCTATAGCTGTGAATGAGTGTGAAATGAGGATGTGCATGGTGAAAAGGACAGTGCATTCCTGCCTCAAGCCCAGTGTTATCAGGATCTTCTGTGCTAATCAGCAGGATATGAGGATTAACATTTACTTAAATGATATAATGATTCACCTTAAAATAACATCACCATGACATCTATATACAGTATACTGGTTTACCAAGATGGCATTATTACTTCAGGTTGATGTACCATCATACACTGACGTCGCTAGACCTGTTTTAGGGAGGCTACAGCTACCTCTAAATGTCCTTAGGACCTTCTATATGGCCACACCTATATGGATACACCGTTGTGAGCCAGTTGAATGGCCACCATGGTCTCCCGATCTGACCCCCTTAGACTTTTATAGGGAGACCTTGGTGGCCAGTCAACTGGCCCATGACGGTGTATCCATATAGATGGCCCCTGTACTATACAATCACTAACATGAGGTACAGATCCAGCAAAGACACAATCAATGTTACTTGCAGTAGCAGGTCCTAAGAAGTAGCTGTAAGAAGTAGAGCTAGCTCAAAATGTTCTTAGGATCATTTGGTGATATTGCCAAATTAATGAATAATTAATATTATATAATAGTATAATATTGGTGTTGATAGAACAGCAACTGTAATAGTAGTATAGCTACTAATCAGGTTTATATTAATGCACTTGTTTGACTGCATTATTATGTTTATAGCAACAACTCACACATGGGCTAGGATGCCATCAGTGCCATATTGCCATATTTTTCTAGAGCTGCAGTGTATTTCTGTGTGAAGTGAGACATTATTGCATGTATAACATTATCAGAAGAAACACTGATGTCTAACAGTTGAATGTGTACTCTCTTTTATATAATATTCTGTATATATTCTGCATATTTGTTCGAGTGTAGCAGCGACACAGTTAGTGAAGGTTAATGTGTGCTATAAATGCTGTAAAAGCACTTTAGAGTTGCATAATATGACAATAATTATAACTAACTAAAAGCACTGTAACTTTAAGGGGCTGTATATTTGAAAGTATTTAAAGCATTTGATCCTGCCCTAAGCTGATCAGTGTGTAATTTGTGCTTCATTTCTCTGTCGATGTCTGGTGAATGTCTCAGGGTTCTGTAGACGAAGCCTCATTGTGCTACACTTCTATTAAGCAGCTATGATCTTTGAAAATACTTTGAAAAGTCAGTTATAAATACTCAGTGTGTCTTGGTTAGTCAAATACATTTGAGGAAGAACAGGACTCCACCTCAAGTTACATTTTTTTTTATTAAACTTAGAGTTAAAGCAGAAATCGAGCAGATGTGAAAGCAGGGTACATGGAGCTGTGATAAAGTGTGAGCCCCTTCCTGAGTAAAACAAATGAGGACCAGCACATGCATCCATCCATCTATTAATCAATTAACAAACATCCAAAACCTTTATACATGCATTATACATATCCTCAAACATTCTGTGAATGTGTAGCATCCTAACGTAAGTGTTATAGCAATTTGAAGATAAATTGTGTGCGATTATGTGTTTTAATCACAGTAGGAAGGAATATGCATGAGAAATGATAAAACAGAAATGATTGGATCATTTAATCCATTCATCCTTCTATACATGAATCAATTAACATGCATCCAAAACCTTTTCAGTATAATCTTAAACAGAACCTTTCATGCATATTTTCTCCTGCTTTTATCCACTGTTTTCCCTCTTTCATAGATAAGAATTCTATTCAATCTTAAACCTTGAGAGGAACCAGACTCAAAAGGGAACCCATCATCATGTGGGTTGAACTGGATCGTGCAATATTAAATAATCTCTTCTATAATCCCTTCCTGTAGTCTATTCACTATAAGATGTTAGTTATCTTTTTGTGCCAACATACACTGAAGTACCAGAAAAACTGGTACAGGAGCCTATGCAAAATACACAGTCACACCACCGATGAACATCATTGATTGTATCCGCCAGGGTGACCAGCGTCGGCTGGCAAGGATCATGTCACGTGATAGGCGTGCCTCAAGTAGCATCAGAATTCAATGCTGGGCCCTCAGTAAACATGAGGACTGTGCACCGTTCTCTCCAACATCCTGTGGGGGACCTACCAAGTATTAACTGCTATACCGGTTTTTCTGTTACTTCAGTGTATATGGCCTTTCCTATATTTCTCTGCCTACCAATGGGCCCCACGCATCAGGTGAGCACTAGCTGCATAAGGAGGTGTAGGAAATCGTCACTCTGATCACCATGGATCCTAAAATCACTCTCTGATGCACCCTATTGAAAGTTCCCTATTGATGTTGATTATTCTATTCATCCAGCCATCATCCATCCATCAGTATGTTTCACTATATACCATCCATCCAGCCATCCATCTAGTAATCGATTAACAAACATCCAGAACGTTTACATTATACATCATCTTAAATAGGAATTCTTATATGCTCTCAACAATGATGTGTTAAATGACACACTTTTTGTTATCACTATTTTAACACAATGTCTTGCTTTGTTTTGTTTGATCTGTTAAATCGGTGAATATCTAAAAGATGAACACAGTTTATAGTACCATCTTTTTTGAGAGAGCACATACACAAATGAGTTACCTTTGAATGTTGTAAATGTTTGGTGAATGTTTTCTTTTCAGCACGATCTATTACAGAGGAGACACGGCAAGCTTGTTTTAGCAGCGTCTGCAACCAAACAAGCTCGCTTTGGTGCGTGCTACATGCAAAATGCCTAGCTATGTCACAGAGGTAATCTAAATGTGGACATTTGGAACAAAAATATTTCAGTTTTGGGTACAGGAGAAGAACTGCCCCAACTGTGTAACCATCACAATTTGGCCATTGTGAGAGTTGCTCAGATTCTTATGCTTGCCCATTTTTCTCACTTCCAACACGTCAACGTTGTGTACTCACTGTTAATATCTAAAATGCCTAAAATATCCCACTCCTTGATAGATGTCATTGTAATGAGATAATCAATGTTTTTCACTTCCCCTGTCAGTGTTATGGCTGATTGGTGTAAGTACTGTGTATACAGAATGTCATACTTAGTAGGCTATACATTACAGTATACATACAAGGGCCTGGTCAAGGTGAAATAAATTTCCACTCTGTTTATGCTTTGCTTCTTGTCAGACCAGTTTGTTCAGGTCAAGCTCTTTGCATGTCTGCTTTCTCACTTTACATTTTCAGTTCGGAGTACTGGATTTATGGATGTGCCTTACTGATAGAAATCCTGCTAATGGCAGTATAATTAATTGCTTTAGTTAAGACTTATTTAGTTTACCAATTGGTTTGTCTGGACAAACGATAAGCGTAGTATTCAGCAGACTGCGCTCATGTGTTTCCTTGTAATGAAAAGGATTTCGACAGTGTATTAGTAACAGGACAGTTTATTAGTAACTGATTCAGCAACTGAGGAAAAATGTCATCACCATCAGCAAGACGTCCTCATAGGATTTACAAATTTCAGATACGTGCTTTCACAAAAATAGTCGGGAAAGAACTGTGTTTAGTGTTATGGAGCAAATAGCTTGTAATTGTAAACTAGCGTGCAAAGCGGATGGAATCGTTTTTCAGACCTGGAAAGAGAATGTATTAAGCATTTGGATGTTTGGTTCTCTGATGTGGTGTGTGAGATTTAAAAAAAGGATTTCATGGCAAACCATGGATGACGATTTCATGGGAACAAAAAAGACAAGACAAAAAACACCCTATGTGTGAACTCGTATCATTTGTTGGAGAACAATCAGGGCATGCTCTTACTGGACTGTTAAAGAGGTTACTGGGAGGAAGTATTTAGATCCAAAATGGATAATAGCGTGTTTTCAAACTGAACTTTAAATAAAAGGGACCTGTTATAGAAACACAACTCCTAAAAAAATCTTATTCACTGAATTGTTTATATGATAATGACAACATAATTTGAACAATTTAAAGTTTACTTAATGCATACTTATTTTATTTTATTTTATTTTACTTACTTTATGCTTATATATACAGTATATTGGGCCTTCTAATGTACTCTCTCAGATTTAAAGGTACCACACTGGATTTTTCCCTTGTCACTGCGGTGGTACCATCAAATGTACATCTTTGTATCTTTAAGAGGTAACTTTTACCTAAAATTTACAAGATTCTTCCATACAGGACAAAAGCCAACAAAAGATGTAAAAGATTTTTAATGTGCTATATAAATACATTTGACTTGACTTGAAAATGAGAATATAGTGTATTTTTTTAGAAAAGTAAGTTATACAATTGGACTTTAGTTAAGGACCTGGTACACCATCTTAGATATCTAGATCTACATCTTAGATAATAGATGCATGATAAAGCTCAACAATAAGAAAATGTTTCTAAGAGTAGGTGGACCAATCTGGTTTTTATAGTAAATTTTTCCATTTTCATACACAGCTGGATTGACCTTCTCAAGGTCTGTATACTTTGTTTTCTGCCTATATTTATTTCTATTTCTTAATGAGAGTACGATCCTGTGAGATTTGGACAGGCTTTACCCCACATACCCTCTCTAGACACTTTATTAGAAACACTATACTAATACTAGATAGAGTCTCCCTTTGCTTTCAAAACAGCCTCAATTCTTCATGTTGTGGATTCCACACAGTTCTGCAGATTTTCCAATTGCCCTTTCATGCTGACTGGGTAGGCCACTGAACAATACTGAACTTCATGAAACCAGTTTGCGACCAGTTTTGCTTTGTGGCATGGTGCATTATCATGCTGCATATAGCCATTAGAAAATGGGTAAATTGTGGCCATGATGGGATGCACACAGTCAATAACTATACTCAAATTGTTTGTGGCATTCAAATGATCATTAATTGGTATTAATGGTCCCAAAGTGTGCCCGCACCATTACACCACCTCCACCAGCCTGGACGGTTGACACAAGGCAGGTGGGTCCATGGATTCATGAAGCTGGTGCCAAATTCAGACCCTACCATCTGTGTGCCTTAGCAGGAATTGAAATACATCAGACCAGGCTACATTTCCCCCCCATTCTTATGGTTGAACGTTGTGAACATTACCTGAAGTTGCTGGAGTTGCTTCATGATGTTATGCCTGAATACAATTTCATGATTAGATAACTGCATGAATGAATAGGTGTACAGGTGTCCCTAATAAAGTGCTCAGTGAGTATACTGTAAGATGTGATATCTAAAGTTTAGCACCCTATAGCATTCTTCAGTTTATCCCTTTAAAGGTTTGGTGTAAAAATCCCATATAAGAGGGTTTCACTTTAAAAAAGGGAAGCTCAGGGGTTAGATCGGGGGTTCTCAAAGTTTTTGTAGCCAGGGACCCCTTAAAAATGTCAAATAAATTTCCATATCTATAACTATATTATATTCAAAATATCTTTTCCATATCTTAAATCAGGGACACCCTGGAAATGCTTCACTTATCCCTGGGGGTTCCTGGACCCCACTTTGAGAAACACTGATTTAGAGAGTGAAACACTCCAGATATCCCACGTGGAACCAATTCTGTGTTGTACATGCTGTGTTGTACATGTACAAATGTACATGCTTGTGCCTCAAAAACGGTAACCTATGATGTGTAGCACCAAATATCCCAAACCAAAATGTGGTACAAAAAAAGCTAATAAAGCATACTGATAAATCTTTAGGTCCACACTTCAGTAAAATCCCAAATGATGATCTTTCATTGTGTTCTGTTTTCACTTCTCTTGTTTGCACAGATGTTTGTGGCTCACCCCCCAGAGATTACAGAGCTGTATGCACCTCTCTTTATTTAGAAAATTACCCATGAATCCCCACAACCGGTAGTTCTTGTCATGACAGTCATTATGCAAATATGTACAAAATGTAATTATGTATTTAAGTTCACTTATTGTGTTAATAAAGTTTTGGTTATAATATAGGCTTTAAAATCTCAACAAATTAGGTGTGGTGCTACAAATCCCATTTCCAAAAAGATTGGGACACTTTCTAAAAATACAATAAAAACTGAAATCTGTAATTGGGTAATTAAGGTCCAACACAAAGATTTCCAGTGTTTTCAGTGATGAATGCTGTTAAATATGATTATATTTGTTACACATAAAGAAATTTAGAACTTGATGCCTTAAAAAAAAAGACTGAAAAGGCTATATAAATAAGACTGGAAGGTTCCACAATTAGCAGTTTAACTGGTAACAGGTGAGGTCATCAAGACTGAGTATCCACCAAAGGCTTAGTCTTTGCAAGCAAGGATGGGTCATGGTTCACCACTTTGTGAGTCAGTTCAAATACAAATAATGTTTCTCAGCGCAAGATTGCAAAGAATTGAGGTCTTTCACCATCTACAGTTCATAATATCATGAAAAGATTCAGGGAGTCAGTGGAAATTTTGGTGCGTGAAGGCCAAGGGTAGAAACCGCTGCTGAATGTGCGTGACGGTCGAACCCTCAGATGGTAACGCTTGAGAAACCATCATGCTACTGTGATGGACATAGCCACATGGGCTCGGGAGTACTATGGAAAATCATTGTCACTTCACACAGTCCACTGCTGCATTAAGAAATGCAACTTGAAACTGTATCCTGCAGAGGAAGCCAAACAGAAACACCTGAGAGATCTCTGGGCTAAAAGTCATGTGAGATGCACTTGCAAAACTGCAATTCCCAACGGTCTTCAATTCCCAAACAATTAAAAAGTATAATTAAAAGGAAAGGTGATGTGGCCCAGTGGAAAACATGCCTCTGTTATTTATTTTGAGTGCATTACAGCCTTTAATTTTTATTTTTTATATATTTAACAAATAGAATTAAGTTCATCATTGAAAACACTGAAAAAAATATTTTCTTTGTCTTATTGTCTATTAAATAAAGCTTCAAGTGAATTAGAAAATGACAGATTTCAGTTTTAATTGCATTTTAAGAAAGTGTCCCAACCTTTCTGGAAATGGGGTTTGTATGTCAGGACAGAAATCGGTTGATAACATAGTCTGCCTTGTTACTTGACTAACTTTTCACCATGCAGCTCCAACGACACCACACCTCCATAGGAGTAAACACAATTTTGTGTTAGTAACAGACCAACAGCTGCTAGTGGGCTCTGTTGATTCAGGTTTAGCAACTGTCAAAACATAAGAGAAACATTTTCCCCCTCTGAGATGTAAACCCACTAAAGCAAAAGAAAATGAAGGAAGTGCAAGACAACCTGAGGCTATTTTTATCTGATAACCACTTGTAAGAGGTTTCTCATGACCATTAATCTTAGTGTTTTTTTCCTGCATGTAGAATGACTAATACACATTAGAATGTTTAATATCTGTTAAGTATATGGCCGTGATAGACTGGCATATCGCCTTGTGCCCAGTGTTCTGAGGATAGGCTCTGGATCCACCATGATGCAGACCAAGATAAAGCATTTACTGAAAATGAAGGGTGTTTCCCTTCACAACGTGTAACTGTAAACATTAGAGCAAAGTAAATATTGTTAAGAATCACGTCCTAGTTTTAACTAAATATCTCAATGAAAGAATTAGTTTTAGATTCTTTTGTCTACCATCAACTTTAATACAAACTCAAAGAAAAAATGCAAAAAAAAGTATTAAAAAAAAATGCAATAAAAACGGAAATCTCAAATTTGGTAATTCATGTGAACATTTATTTAACAGACAAAAGGACAAAGAAAAGATTTTCAGTACTTTCAATAATAGACTTTCTATTTCTATTTATTAAATATAAAAAAATGTAAATTGATGGCTGTAACACACTCAAAAAACGTTGGGACAGAAGCATGTTTACCACTGGGTCACATCACCTTTTCTTTTGATTATACTTTTTAATCATTTTGGAGTAGAAGATGCTAATTGTTGTAGTTTTGAAGGCGGAATTTTTGCCCATTCTTTCTGTGTACTGAGCTGCTCAACAGTCTATGGTCACTGTTGTCTGATTCTCCTCTTCATGATGCTCCTTACATTTTCAGTAGGAGACAGATCTGGACTACAGGCAGGCCTGTCAATCCATGCTGTCATTACTCATGCAGAATGAGGCCTGGCATTGTCCAGCTGACATAGACAAGGAATTGATTGGAAAAGATGTTGTCTTGACGGCAGAATATGTCTCTCCAAAATAACAGTATAAGCCTCCACATCAATGGTACCTTCACATATGTATGCAGATCCCCCATGCCGTTGGCACTGATGATCCTCCACCCATGCCACCCAGATGCTGGTTTTTGCACTTTTTGTTTGCAAAAGTCTGGATGTTTGGGTTTTTTTGCAACTTTTCATATTTTTTTTGTTTTTTGCACCATTCTGTGTAAACTCTATAGACTGTAGCGTGAGAAATTTCCAAGAGATCAGCAGTTTCTGAAATACTCGCACAAGCCCTTCGGGTACCAACAACCATGCCACTCTTAAAGTCACAGACGTCACACTTTTTCTTTATTCTGATGTTTGATGTCAACATTAACTGCAGCACATGAGCAGTGTCTGTATTTTATTTTATTTTTTGCATTGGGCTGATTAGATAATGTGCAGTTCCTGTGGTGTTCCTATTAAAGTGGACATTGAGTGCATATTTATACAAACTACAGGTTAATTGTCATAAGCAGCACAATCGATCCTAAACAAACATTGCACCTATTCAAAAATAACAATTCATTTATATATTTTGTGGACGAAAAGATCTCATGAAAGAACTGTACTGTTGTTTTTTTTTTTGCTTTATGAAACGCATATACTGTTAAAACTTGTATTTAAATGTTACAGCTATCTCTACACAAAGTTTAAAATGAAGGGTGGGATATTTAAAGCCCTTTAAATACGAATACATAACATGCAATGGAATGTACACATTCCCAGGCCAATAAAACCCATTTTCCATTACTCTTCTTTTCCTCTGTAGGATGAACCCAAGAACAGGCGATCTGCAACGTGCGTGGTCCTCCTTTAAATAAGCCCCGCCCCGAAATCAGTCGATCAAATTCTGCATCGCGCTCCTGCACCTCCGACCAATCAGGTTTCTCTTGGGCGGGGTTATCGCGGTGGTCCGGGAAAACGTCAACCAATCAAAGCGCGAGTTCTTTGAACAAACGGTTTACGAAAGGCGTCGCTTGTCTTGCGAGGCACATATTATTCATGCTCACTGAGCAGCTGTTTAAGGAGACAAGACATAACGGCACAACTAACTAGCACAAACACACCCATGCACCGCTATTCAGTGGGAGCATTCTTATATACGGTTATAATTAAACAAATTATAAGAATGATTACGTGGATATTGTTGATTATGTTGGTTTTTCTGACGTATGCAAAGTGGATGAAGGTGTAGCAAAGGTGTTGTAGCTTATAAAGTGATGTTTGTGAGGACTGGGGACAATCAGATGAATCTCAGACACATTTTAAAGAGTTTGCTGATACGGTTCCCTTTAAAGCCCCGTTAGAGATGTGTGTGTGTGTGTGTGTGTGAGTGTGACATCAGCTCTGTGAGACAGAGTCACAGGTCCGTTTGAAGATGGACACGCCCACCGCCCCACACTGCCTTCCGCATGACTGCCTTCAGACTGTAGTACAGGGGGTTGTTCAGGTCCTCCTCCGGCTCTCTGCGCTCCAGCTTCAGCTGATAAAGTCCGCGCACACCGGCACACCTCACTCTCACATTCCTCTACCGGTAACTCGGACACTTTGGTGCTTTCCTTGTTTCTAGAGAGCTCTCTGCAACTTCCACCTCAGCCACCAACCCGGCTTCCGCTCCAGCTCCAGTTCACCTCTCCATCTGGGCGCGAGCTTAAACCGTTACAGCTCCAGCTCCCTTTTTAAAAACCTTTTTTGGTTTTATATCCAAACGAAGCTTCATTTTTCGCCAACATGAGAAGATCTTGTGCCATTTACGCCACCGGGATTGTGTGCGCTCATCTACTGATCGTGGGAATCGCCCTGATGGTGGCTCAGGTCTTCCAAACAATGATTCAGGAAAGGATAAAAAAGGTAAAGTCATCTGTTTGTTTGTTTGTTTGTTTGTTTTAGCTAACGGTTAAATCGTCTTGTTGGCTAGTCAGAACGAAGCAAGCCTGACTAACACACAAACACCTAGTTATTAGTTAGATATAAATATATAAAAAGCGAGTTGAATAATAATTCATAATAACTTGAATGGTTCCTGTATGGAGTAGTGCTGTAATGTTTTACACTAAACACTGCACTGGGGCGAGCTCCTTCTCTGTCCCTAACATCACCTTGTCTTGTCTTGTCTCATCTCATCTCATCAGACTTAATTCTTTTAGAAATATTTACGAGTTTATAAAGTGTATATTTATGCATCACATGCATTTCCACACCCTGTCACATGCTGATGAGTCAGTTCACTTCACCTCATTACAGCCGTGGCTGTGCTGCTAATCCTAACCGACCGAGGCGGCTCCTCTCCCGGCCACCTGCCGTGTGCAGGAGAAAGGCAGCCTGCATGTCGTGAGCACTGCCGTGCATTGTTTCTTTTCTCCCCCCTGTTTCATATTTAATGCATTTCCGTCGTCTTTCGTTCTGCCACTTCATGCACGGCTTTTTAAAAGCCCCGAGCAGCTGTTTTGTCCTCTCTTTCCTACAGAGAGCCGAGCTGGCTTGAGTGCTTGGGGGAGGTGCAGTGTATTCAGTGTAGTGCTCAGGGTGAGGGGTCTTAGGGCAGGAAAAGCAAGGCTCTGGAATCCTGCTTGAGGAATTCTGTAACTCAGTCCATGCAGCAGGAATTTCTCCTATATATATATATATAGATAGAGAGAGGCAGACACAGTGTGAGCATTAAGGTATAGCTCAAGCCTTAGTCTGTCTGTATTATTATGTGTAATCATGTATAATTGATTATTAAATCCACTAGATCTTGGTGGTGATGCATCGTTCTGAAAGCATGCTTTTTTTGTGTGTGTATCATCGAAAACACTACACGACTCTTTAAACTTTAAGTGCCCGATTTCAACTTCCCATCTTCCACCCTGTCAGATGTTCACGTTTAGGTATCGTGTTCCCATTATCTTCTGAGAATCTACCATCCCTACCGTTACACCACCATAGATTGCAACCTCAGCCACTTTTCCAGCCCTGAGGACGTGCATATTTCTTGAGCAGGGTGTGGAATGTGCTAAACTGTTTTTCATGCATCTAGTATAGCTGTAATCCCTGGCATTCTCTTCTTTGCTTTTGTTTTCTTTTCTTCCCTTCTCTAAGCGTGTCACATAACACTTTCGGAGAACAGGTTAACATGCTGGCTTAGTGGCTCGTTTCTTGTTTACATTGGTAATGTGCAATTCGCAAATCGAAATGTTTTTACTTTTATGTCTTTCCACGTATAAGGAACAATATCCTGTATGTTATTTATTTCTAGTTGCATCAGTTCCCTGCAATAAACGAAACCGTTTTTGTTGCTGTTGCATGTCCTTTCTAGTTTCTAACTTCAAGACTATACAATGTTCTTGGCTTTTTTTTTTTCTTTTTTTTTTAGTTGGGAGGTGGGAGGACAACCCAACACGCACACACAAAAAAGTGATTCATCACTGTGCAAGATGAAGGTCGTGAAAACACTTTTGTTTATTGCTCAGGGCCACTTTGAAGGGCGTTTTGTTTCGACCTTTATTTCCAAGGCTGGTGGCATGGCCAGTTGGTTTAGGGGTTATCTTAAACTCCTGGCAAATGTGTTTTGTGAGGTTATCTCATTTTTTTTTGTCGCTTCATGATGCATGCCACGTATCTTCTGGCCTTCCAACACTAGATAAATATATTTAAGGTGATCCATGTTCATGAAGTCACAAGTAAACACTAAGGTGTGGCGTGATAAATTCTGAGAATTCGACGTGACTTATGGGTTAGGACGCGGCCAGCCTAAATAAGGCATTTATTGGCATGTTGGGAGATTAGCTTAGTATTTCAGTAAGCCTGAATAAAAACGGGTCTAGTGTAAAGGGTCCCAACTGAACCGTGTCCTGCTTTAGATGAAAGAGCATATATCAGGTCTGATAGAAATGTTTTCAAGTACATCATCCTTTGCCCCGAGTACAAGGAAAGCAGCGAGAAAATCCGGCTGAAAGGATTCTTTTTAGATCAAAACTAGTGAGACGTTTCACAGTATTACTGAGCTGCCCTAATGAACCAACAGCTTCATTGTTCCACTTGGACTTGGTACAGTGATAACAGTACACAGCGATCAGATGTCATTTTCTCTTAGGTGTATTAGGCTTACAATAGATTACAATAGGCTTACAAATCTTTATGGAAATCATTCCATGTTTTTCCATA
>JAOTRJ010000030.1:9923214-9934805 GCA_028564905.1 Leptodoras praelongus | reverse complement strand
ATTTTAACTGGTCTCTAGGTACAATTTCTGAAACTAAAAAAAAGAGCAAGCTTCCTTGTTTTGGATCTCAGCTGACAAGATACAGAAAGGTTTCTTTAATCTTAAGACGTAAGACAAAGCTGCCTGCTGACTAGACATTCCCTTTTTTTCCCCGTCTAGCTGACGGCTTTGTCTCAGTTCCTTTGGCTTTCCTCATCACGGCACGTGGATGTCATTCACATATCACCCCGAAAACCCTACAGACCTAGTGAACTTTAAACAGCATTATTTATTAGGACAGTACTCCACTAACCTGACCTGAACTGTGCAAACAGACTGCTTCGTTTAGTTTTTGGGAGAGGTTAAGTCAATATTAGGAAGTAGAACGTGACACGGTTAATGGTTTACGGGTTTCGGGTAACTCTCACATGTTCTATGTGACATCTGCAACAGAATTATTCATTTAAAGTATTTTCTTTTCAGGAGATTACCCTGGCTCAGAATAGTCGAGTGCTGGACGGCTGGATAAACCCTCCACCCCCGGTTTACATGCAGTATTTCTTCTTCAATGTTACTAACCCTCAAGATTTCTTGGATGGCAAGGCCAAGCCTCATGTCACACAGATGGGACCTTATACATACAGGTAAGGTGAATGTATAACAAGTTTGATGCACTTTGTATGCGCCTGTTTTTTTTTCCACCCCCCTTTTTTATTCTTTTGTTCAGAAGTTCTTTTATTAAACCCAGCACACAGCTCTTGTTTGTTTATTTTATGGCATATCTAATTGGTCCGTATGCTATGTAGAAGACAATGAAATAGTAAACAGAATCCGGAAATGACTAAGAAAAAAAAAAGGAAGTCAAGGGTGGAGGAAAAAAAACAAACTTACTATGTGATGACAGACGTCATGGGACTTGAATGATTAGGTAGCAGCAACAAGCGTGAATTGTCAAGACATTGGCCGTTTTTGCATTACATTTTGCAGTGTGCTGTTTATTAAAGAAAGTTTAAACAATTAAGCCAATCTCTTTCCTCTTTCCTCATGTAATCAGGGAATACAGGCCCAGAGAGAACGTGACATTCTTGGAAAACGGCACCAAGGTCTTTGCCACGAATCCCAAGAGTTTCGTATTTCTCCCGGAAATGTCTGTCGGAGACCCCAAAGTGGACCTCTTGACCACACCCAACATCCCAGTCATCGTAAGTTTGTATTTTCTAGTGGAGCACGTACTCACTTAATGGATCAGACCATGTGTTATTTGGCCTAAATACATGAAGACAGCTAAAACAATGACCCGATGATGACAACTGCGCTTATCCCATATCTCTTCTCTCTGCAGGCTGTCATGAACGAAATGCACTCCTATTCTTTCTTCATCCGCCCGCTGATCTCTATATGGATGAAGTCACTGGGTGTTGACCTGTTTATGACACGGACTATCCACGAGTTTCTTTGGGGTTTCAAGGATCCGCTGATGAGTAAACTTCATGCCTTGAAGCCTGAGGTAGACGAATACTTTGGCCTCATGTACAAGGTGAGAATATTCTAAGATTTTGCATTGTATAGGTTCAGCAGGCTGTAAAACGTGCACCTTACCATGTTTAGGTCTATGATGTTTTGCTGCTGTCTGATTTTTTATTTTATTTTTTATTTGTATGTTTATTTTTTTGCCTGGATCATTTTTAATTAGAAAAACGGTACCCATGAAGGTGAATTTGTCTTCCACACCGGAGAGAAGAACTACATGGACTACGGCAAGATCGACACCTGGAATGGAATAAGGTATCCAGTGCTTTGCATGATGTTCCCCTTGGCCTAGTTTGCGTATGTGGATATTTGCTTAACCAATGAAATGGCCTCGTCTCAACTTTTGAACTTTTGCTTGCTGGCATTGTGTAAAAAAAAAAAAAAAGTGAAGGTCCACCAACAAATAAATAAATCCTGCAAATTCTTCTGACTACTCAAATCCCCATGGTGCAATTCACTTTAGTGTCTAGTATTCTTATAAGAATGAAAAAAAAATCCTTTCGTTATTATTGAGTAGGAGCACAACATTCTAAAGATCATGTCCGCTTAAATGCATGGACTCTTTCTCATCCCGTTTTGCAGAAAGATGACCTGGTGGTCATCGGAGCAGAGCAACATGATTAACGGCACAGACGGCAGCGTGTTCCATACCTTCCTGTCCAGAGACGAGCTGCTCTACATCTTCGCTGCGGATCTCTGCCGGTATGCTACATGTCACAATGTCGGCTAAGAACACACTTTAATCCTCCAGCTCCCTTCATTATTTATAGTTGTGTCCAACTGACACGGTATATTATAGATCTTCTTGTCAGTTATCAGCAATGTCAAGCATTCTGAAGGTAATAGAGATACAAAACTGCAAAATAAGGAAAAAAAAACAATTCAAATTGGGCATTTTGTACTTATGTACCTTTAGTTGTAATCTGAGCATCTTCTATATGTTATTCTCATATGTAGGTCGATCCATCTGGGATATGTGCATGATACAGATGTGAAGGGGATCCCAGCATTCCGCTTCGCTCCTCCCTCTGATGTCCTGGCTGCTCCAGAGGAGAATCCTGCCAACGCTGGGTTCTGCGTGCCTGCTGGAGAGTGCCTGAGTAAAGGCGTGCTTAAAGTCAGCGTGTGTCGTGAAGGTAAGGACCAAGGACACTTTAGGTCCCACGTGGCTGTAGTGCATTCTATCAGTCACACCATTTAATCTTCTTGCGTTCTATTATTGCCATTTATGAAGTGTGAAAATACAGAGCAGTGTAGTATCTATTCAGAACATTTTTGCATTAAAAAAAAAACAGTACCGAAGAGTGCTTTAGCATACAAACATGCAGTCTGTGCATTCTTTTCTGCCCTATGCTTACTCTTTAAAACCGAGTAAGCAGGTTTGTTCTGCTGCTATTGCACTAGCTATGTCCTAAACATTTGAATACACTGCAGCGAATCATTACTTCTGAAGAAATGCACAACTGGTACAACGAGTCAGATGATATACCAAAGTGTTAATATGTTCAACTGCAGAGCCTATGGACAGCAGGTAGCTTTGACAGCTCCAGTGAACCCACTTCAGTTCTGTTTACTGTCTCTGCTAGGCTTGTACAGTGTCATGGGTAACCCGAGGCAATGTGCACCATTGCAGTATGCAGCCATCTTGCCTATAAAATGCGCCCTGTGGTCATTACTTTTAAAAAAGAGAGTAATAAAAACAATTGTGCTTATGGTGCTTAAACGGTAACTTTAATGGGTAGTGCAGGTGATGGTTAACATGAACCTCCAGAGCATTATCAGCAACCGCGATCATTAGAAATGTGTGTAAGGTGCTGTGAATTGTGTGCACTGAAGAAGATAAAAAATAAAATAAAACGCACACAAAAAACCCAGCATCAGAAAAAGAAGTTCTGCATTTTTGTTTTTTTAACCAGCACCAGCAGCCTTTCAGCTTGTGTTCATCTCTGATCTCTGTTTGCTCCTTCCTGTGCTATGACAGAAATCAGAGTTCAGCACACAACAATGTTTAATAAGTAACTCCAATTCGGGGCCAGCTGCCCCATGCCTGACCTCTAATAGCTGTTTAATTGGGATGCAAGCATGCTATTCTCTTTATTGCTTCCTCAATAAGTCACTACGCTGATAGCAGTGTGTGGCAGCACGGGCGTGATCAAGGGCAATCTGGCAACCAGAGTCGAAGCTGGGAGCCGCCCACAGCGTTTTCTGATGGTTAGCTCCTTTTTATCACATGATTGCTCTAATGATGACTCTGGGTTTTTAAACTGCACGTGTGCTGATTTAGCTTGAAATAATGCTTCAAGTGAAACTGTCGTTAGAGAAGTAGAACATGGTGGATCTGCTTTATTTGCAGAATCTTTTCCACTGCTGGATTTAACCAGTCAGGTATAGTAAGGCAGCGGTCAAAGTCACACAGAGCAAATAGAATGGTGGAATTTTGTTCCTCGTCTGTGGAAGTTTGACAGGTCATTGTCCTGTTGAAACTGATTGGCAGCAGTTTTATGTATCTTGGGGAGAAAGTCCATTTATTTCACCTTTGCTTTAAGATGACTAAACATTTTGGGAGGCTGATTTCTCCTGATTTGACATTTTGATTTTCTCTCTCTCTCTTTTTTTCCATAGGAGCACCTATAGTTGTATCATTCCCACATTTCTACCAAGCTGATGAAAAGTACATCGATGCTATCGATGGGATGAATCCAAACAAGGAAGAGCACGAAACGTACCTTGACCTTAACCCGGTAAGCTGGGTGTGGGTCTCATGATGTAGTTGAGAGTAATAAGTCCATCTATTTGTTCACCATTCAGTTGTTTAGACCAGCTACGTGGTTGTAATTCAGTGTAGCCCATGTCCTATTATGACTAAAATCAGGAATGTGTGATGTATAGGGGAGGCTGATGAGACTGATGGTTTAAATGTCACCACATGTGTTTGTGTATAAGACTGTAAGGGTGGTTGTACACCTTATAATCGGTTTACGGTAATCATTTCTGTTACAGACGACTGGTGTCCCTATTCGTGCCTGTAAGAGAGCCCAGCTGAATGTTATAATGAAGAGGGTCCCCGGCTTCCCGTAAGCACCAACTCCCTACTTGAAGCAGAATTGTCTATTTCATAACATGCAGAAAGCTTACTGATGTAAAACTTTCCCCTTTTCAGTCAAACACGTCTCCTGAATGAAACCATCTTCCCTATTATGTACGTCAACGAGGTATGTGATGGTGTTTTATTTTTTGGAGTAGTTTTAACCGTATCTATGGCACCATACCGGTCACTTCCGGGTTACGGAAAATTACTATTTCCCTTTTATAAACATCGACTCCTCGCCTTTTCAGACAGCAACCATTGATGAAAATTCTGCTGCCCAAATGAGAAACCTGCTGCTGATCATAAGTTTAGTGATCAACTTCCCCGTCATCATCATGGCCGTGGGAGCCATATTGCTGCTCGTCTTCATCTTCTTGATCTGCAGGAACCGTCAGAGAAAGGTAAGATACCTTATTGGTAGTTTTAGCCAAGAGCTTGATTACAAACTACCCAAAGGGGTTTGTTCAGCAGTTGTGTTCAGTTTTCACTGTTTTCCAGACAACAAGTACGAGAAGCCTTTTCTGAACCACTCAGTAATTTGCTGAATATTTTGGTTCATGTCTCTTAAATGGCACGTGAGACACTTACATGCTTAATCTTGAAATGTGAGGTTTATAAGTAGCCTTATATTAATTTCTGTACTTATACTAATAATTAACAATGACAAAAATTAGGCTAGACTTAGTATTTGAGAATGACAGCATTTTGATTTATGCAGTCTCTTTCTAATTACTAATACTTAGACTGATGATTATCTAAAGTGTTTAGACCAAGCAAAGCATGTACCTCGGTGAAGACAGAAATCCAAACACTAGCTTCTCTTTTGGTCAAATTTTCATACAAACAAAACGCTTGTCCCATGTTTTGCATCAGGCTGACAGTGTAATACTATGAGGATGAGGAATAGATAAGAATAAGATAAGCAACATGTGTTTATTTGACAAATGGTGTAGCATATCAGTGTAATTATTCCCTGTGACAAACCACCATGTTGGTTAGATTATTTATGAGTGTTTTCTTGTGACCGCTTAAGTGACATCAGTAGCTCAGTGGTTTGGTTTCCAAGGCTGTAAACAGCCACTGTTATAAAGCTCCAGGAAATGTAACCAAAACAAAAAGGTGTTCTCTAAGGAAGTCCCCATTTCTTACTAACACTAGACATCAAGATGCGTCACGTTAATTCTGAAAACCCGTCTAATGCTCAGCAGCACCCAGTACATGTGTTTAGGTGATCACGCACATTAACACCTTCTTTATATTCACTTCCTAGCCACCTGCATGAAGTCAGTGCATGCGCTCTTTAACTAATACGTTTATATTTGCCACTTTTATTATTTTTTTTTTTTACCACTACCCATGAGCCACTGCAGCAGTTAGACAGAAATGTAAAAAGTTCAACATCGTTATATGGTAGGCTTCCAGAGAGGTTTTTTTTTTTTTTTTTTATGTTTGCAATTCAAAAAGTGTATTTTTTGCATAATGCTGCCATGTTTTCATTTTCAGTAACATTCTTCCTCCCCCTCTTTTTTGTTCCTGTTCAGAATGAAGTAAAACGCATAGATTTTACAGAATCTTTTCATTTTGCTGTAAGTCAATATTTCCCCTTTTTCCTTTCATTTGCTTACTGTTTGCCTGTTCATAATATTAACTCTAATTATAAATTTACTTTGAGTACCTATTTCTTTGAGGATAAAAAAATGTTAACAGTTACATGCATTTATTTTTTGCAAATTATGTTCATTGCTGTTTTTGCATGGTTCATTCGGTTGCACATAGATTACAGTGTTATAGTTATATATTACTTTGAGATTTCTATTTGATGTTTTAGATTATAGGATATTTTTTGTGAACAAATGAAAAAGTTTAGACATACAGTGGAATAAGACTGCTCTTGTAGTTAATAACACATTCAACATTTCAAAACCCTAAACGTTCCTGTATATCCTGGCAGACGGCGAAAGAGGATACGGCCTACACTCCGGTCAGCAACAAATCGGACGATTCGCCCGAAGCCCACAGCAACCAGCCTCAGAAGAACGGCTCCTACATCGCCATGTCTCCAGTGGAGGCCCAGAAGTGTTGATAAAGATCACCGCGTGGCATTCCCGCTGAGGGGATCCACTTATGTGACTCTCCGTTTCCTCTTTTCACCTATTGATTCTTTCCACTGTGCAACGCGTTCAGGCAGGTCAGCTCCTAGAAACACCAAGGTCGAACAAGACGCCTCTTCTTTCTCGGCGTGTCTTGATGACCACACCTCTCTTCTGCTGACGTTCTTTTTTTGCTGTTGAAGCATGGCCTTCTCGACCTGCCATACTTTATGACACAACAAAAATAGTAATACTCGAAAACACAGTGCTGTTTATCTAGTCACTTTCTCTGGGTTTGTTGACACTGACACTATTGATGACTAGACACAAAGTGAACAAACTGAAAACACCTGCTCGCCTTTTGGAACCGTATGCCCATGTGCATGTTCGACAGTCTGTATTTCCTGTTTAACCCTGTTTAACATAGGGCTGTGAACAAAGGGAGAGTGTTTTGCGTGAACACGCCCAGGCTGCTAGCACGAGCCATCTTGAACACCACTGTTTAGGCATCAGCAAGGTTCTTAAAGTCTATGAGGAAATTTTATTGCCACACTACTGTATCGAAGTCTGTGTAGCCAGACTTCATTTAACAAAGCTCCTTATTTGCCATATCTTAACATTTCAACATTTCAAGGCAAACATTCAAGGTATTGTTTGCCACATCAAAGAGTGACTAAAAAGCTGAAGGGTCGAGTGCAGTTATGGTCATGGGTGTGATCGCGTGTGTATCTGGGGTTTTGTATGTATGCGTAGAAAGGCAGGCATGTCGGTGCTTGCATGTGTGATAATCTCACTGCTGTGAGCTGATTCCTAAAGAATAGTGTGCCATCTTAAGCATCATACAGTGCCAACTAATGGTCCCTTCTAAACGCGTTAGTAGTCCGTTCCGAATAAGGTAATCATACTCTGGATACATTGGTGCCAGAATCGCTCATTTCTGCTCACTCCTGCAGCCTTTGCCTGATTCAGAGGGTCTCCTCCTTTTCAGGTGCTGTGAAAACAAGCTTTCCTCTTTTCCGAAAGGAAAGAAAAGCAAGCTTACAAATCGCACAAGTGAGACTTGAACCCGCTCTCTGCCTTACATGCGTGAGTTTGCTGCGTGAAAGGGCTTTGTAACGTAGTAACATGAGATTGCCTTCGATCAAATCCAGTCTGTAGACAAAACATCCGCAAGTCGTCAAACAAGCCCTCATGTCTAGTCCCGTTTAAGGCATCTAGTCTCCAACTGCACAACTAGATCGACCTCCTTTACTCAGGCGGTTGTTTACAGCTTCGTATCTCTAGTGACGTCGAGAGCTGACGACTGAAAAATGCAGCAGTCGTGAGGAGTTCTGGACATCGTGTGCACAAGTTACTTCAGTTCAACTCTGTGAGGCAATGGGCAAATTAAAACCCATGATAGATCTGGCACTTTGAAACACTGTATGTCCTGTTTTTTTTTTTTGCTGTCAATTCTGTCCATGATGTTTAAACCTAGAGCATCTTGAGAAAATGGGTAAATGGCATAAAAAGTCTACTAGGCAAAGGAAAAAAGTGCACTTTTTCTTAAAATATAAAAAAAAAAAAAATAAAAAAATGGTCCTGCACATTTGATGTGTAATTCAGTGCAGTGGTCCTCACTTGCATTTCAGACATGTGCCCAAATGTCTGTTTATCTGTGTGTGCTTTTATTTTCTCCGTGTATCTCTTAACTTCGTATTTTCCCTGTAGGCACTGATACAAAGTCCTTCCTACTGTGCATTTCATTCCGGCTAAAGAATGCTCGAACGCTACACACAGATACAGTTGTATTATTATTATTATTATTATTATTATGAAAACCATTTCATAGGCATTTGTACATGGAGCCATACCATGACCATGCCAGTTTTTTTGGTAGCATCTTTAAACAAAATGTAAAATTCTCTGTCCATATGGTTATACGTTTCATTTTACATATTGTCTGTTATTTGTTGCCACCATGTTTTTTCTTTCATTACATAAGCTTATTTTGTCGGTGTTCAGACCTGTTTTGTGTGTTTTTTTTTTTTAACTGGAAAGAAACAGCAGTGTGGATTCACAGAGTTCGTGCTATTGCTAGTCAACAAACGGAGATGTGAGGAAAGTACCTGGAACATGTAGGTGGACACCTATAGCCTTCTTGGTATGCTTTTGTAGTCAGAAATACACTCATTTCCAACAAAAGCCTTTATAAAGAATATAAACTCAAAAAGCTCTGGATGAGTCTGCTGGTCCTGGTCTACCCCAAAGTGGATTCTTCCACTCCAACCTGAGCTATTTCCACACTTTACTAACTTTTGAGTCCTTGACTTTTTGCTTCGCTCAGCTGTAAACTCAACCAAAGATAACCTTAGAGATATAAATGTCGCCCATTTGTTTGCATTCACAGATACAGCTGTAGTGCCATCAATTTACCAATTTTACAACACTCAAGGGCAAAAGGCAAAAAGAAAGTCAACAAAGTATTTTCTAGATAATACTAAGAGACATTTGTACAGTGTTCATAACAACTCTCAGCACTGCAACAACACTCAGTATTATGTATTGACACAGCAATACGTTGTCTAAAGACAATTTTTTGTAAAGCTTGAAAAAGGTTTTGTATCCAAAAACATGTATGTATAATCTTCAGTGAAATAACATTCATTATCAGGACTTTGTATAGTATTAATTCTTTCGTTTATCTTCCCCCCCCTCGTTTTCATATATCTTACCTAAGAATTTCTTTCTATTTTCTTTCTTCCCTCCCTACAAATTTATAATGTGGTTCTGAGTGTCGTTCCACCGTTGTGATGTTAAAACAGTATGTGTATAATGTGTAAGTTCAGTGGCAGTGATTGAGAAAGGCTTGTGTGTATTTCCTCTCTGGATTGTTTTTTTCTTTTTCTTTTAATGACCTCCAGTGCCACAAGTTTCTTAAGAAGCCACTGCACTGTTTTGTCCTATGTGGAGTGCCATAGGAAGGCTGAGTGTCTTTGCGTTTTGTATAAAGGGGGATTGCCTTCGTGCCATACTGCGCACTAAAGAATGAAACCTTTTATTCCTGTCCCTTAGATGAATGATGCCCTCCTTCAGGACGAGACTCTAGTGCCATTCAATTCTTGTTTACTGAGTTTTAGGAATTCACTAAAACGGTGTAGCAGAGTCAGTGTTTTTTTCTCCCCCAATCACCTACATTTCAGTTCATAAGATGAAGGATGATTTTGATCATTTCATATTTGCTGCTGAAAAAAGACAATCCCCACAACTTGTTACGTGCAACATTTATTTAAAAAAAAAATATCCAGTTTTAGTTTTGAAAATTTACACTGCACAAATGTTTCTGCAATACCTTTTGTAAACATTTTTAGTGTCCTTTGCATAAAATAAAGCTGCATTTGCTGCAAAATGATGTCTCCTGAGTTGTCTGTCAGTGCTGTTGTTTTAAGGCAAGACACTACAATATACTACAATAATAGGTGTTTTTTTAATAACCGACTAAAATTAATCTTTTCCAGGTAATTGCTGATATTCTTTTATTTATTTATTTTGTTCTAGAACTTAATGTTCATAAAATAAAATGTTTTACATATAAATGCTGAAAAAACCTGTCTAATGAAGCTTGCAACTGGTGTCATTATAAAAGATGTGATTGCCATTATTAAGCAACACTGGAGTGGAAAAAGCTACAAAGCCACAGCCAAGACCTGAAACATCCCTGTTGGTTCAATTGTTTCTTTAATATGCAGGAGAAAAGTTCAT
The DNA here is from genome assembly GCA_028564905.1 of Leptodoras praelongus. NCBI lineage: Eukaryota > Metazoa > Chordata > Actinopteri > Siluriformes > Doradidae > Leptodoras > Leptodoras praelongus. The sequence continues at coordinate 9,924,377 of JAOTRJ010000030.1, read as the reverse complement.
GGAAGTGTAACTAATTCCCTGGATATGGGTTCCGTGCAAGATTTCACAATGGGCTCTCGGAGCAATGATAAGGAAGGAAAGAGAGAAGCCAGCAGTCACTGGGAAAGAGTTGCAGGATGACCGGTAGGCAGCAGGAGCAACAGTTTCACAGAGAACAATAAGCAATCAACTGCCCTGCAATCATCTGCATTCTTAAAGCCCGGGCAAAACCGCTCTGCTACAAAAGACTGGGGTGCATACTTTATTGTCCCAGAACTTTACTGGAACAAAATGTTCCTGTAATAATTCAACTTGTCATGTTTGAAGAAAACCTTCGGGGCCAGGCCTCCAGACATGAACAGCAAAAACAAAGGCGTCTGAATACTTATTTCCTCCTCAGGCATTACATTATGGCCACCTCTTTTTCTCTACACTCACTGTCCGTTTTCTGAGTTCCACTTACCATGTAGCTGCACTTTGTAGTTCTACAATTACAGACTGTAGTCCATCTGTTTGTTTACATACTTTGTTAGTCCCCTTTACTCTGTTCTCTTTACACTATTCTCTGTTCTAACTGTCAGGACCCTCACAGGACCAACACAGATCAGGTACTATATGGGTGGTGGATCATTCTCAGCACTACAGTACCATAGGCAGAGCCAAAGCAGGGGCCGGGGTAGCACTGGACCCCCCTGAATTTGGATTGGATCCCCCAGGTGCCACCCCAGATGACTGACATTTCACTGCACCACACATCTTGTTGAAAAGAACCTGTTGCATTAATGGTAATACCTGTTGACTGCTAGGTCCCTCCTGTGCAGTAGTTGGCGCTAAGTATCACAAAGAGTTGTCTATCCACCTTGCTGCCTATATAAATCCACCATTATAAACAGGAGAAGAAGAAGAAGAGTCAAACACTCAGGAAAAAGTTTGCAGAAGAGAGTAGAACAGCAGCCTACTTGTTGATGAGTAAGTTACTGAAAATCTGTACTCAAGTACAAGTACAATTACTTTCAAAAGCTTAAGACATTTCTGTCACTCACTGATCATAAGAACAATGAATGGAACTAACTCCCACCCAGCACCCAAACTGCAACAGTGTTGTACTGGTGTGAGTGGATCAGACACAGCAGTGCTGCTGGAGTTTTTAAACACCTCAGTGTCACTGCTGAACTGAAAATAGT
>JAOTRJ010000030.1:9905938-9917797 GCA_028564905.1 Leptodoras praelongus | reverse complement strand
GTAAATAGTCATGAAAATAAAGAAAACGCATTGAATGAGAAGGTGTGTCCAAACTTTTGGCCTGTACTGTATATACACACATACATAGACACATACATATATGAATTATGATTATGACTATATATAATTCTGTACAAAAAAAGGTTCTTGCAGTATAGCTATCAGCATTAACACAGTCTGCTGGCACTGTCAGGTGAAAGAGAAATGTGTAGGCCAGTGGATCACCTATCATGCATTCTAAGAAAGAAGCTGTGGGAGCATCTGTCTGCAGTCCACATAGTCCTGGGGCTGGACTTTGGACATTGCTGCACTCTGTGTAACATTAATTAGAACAAATACACACAGTCGGAAAAAAGGTACTGTCCGTTCAAGTGTACTCCTTTTGTACATTTAGTGTGAAACTTTCAGGATATGTACCTTACAATTTTCAGTCTAAAAGCGAATAAAATATATTCTAAATAGATATTCTATTTTAAAGATATTCTATTTTCATGCTACTGTACAAGATGCAGACTACCGGTACAAAACCTTATTGGTACCACACCAGTCACAAGGAAAGGTACAGTTCAGTGTGGTCTACATACTAAATGATGTGGCTTGGTCTAGATAAACTGTCTAAACATAGAGACTACTCTATTTTTAGATTGCTTCTTGCATCAAGACTATCACACTTTCATCTTCAGTAATCACTTTACCCTGGTCAGGGACACAGTGGATTGGAGACTGGGTGTAAGGCAGGAATATGACGTGGATGGGACTCACAAGGGGACCAGGCAAGCACATTCACACCTAGGAGCAATTTTGTGTAACTAATTTACTTACCTGTATGTTTTTGGGAGGTGGCATAAAACCCACATGGAGAGAGGAAGATCCTGCACTGAAAGTCCACACAGACAGTAACCCACCCAAGCTGAAGCTTGAACCCAGGAGCTGTAAGGTTCTAATACTACACTCTACACCACCATACCTCTCTAGCTAGTCTAGCTAGTTTGTATTTAATTGATTAAAAATAACAACAATAATAACTTGGGTAGAAGTTCCGTAGATGTCTATCGCTTTATATACACACTGGCAGATGCAAGTAATGACATGCATAGGTGGCCATGCTCTGTATTTTGCATAGACTCCAGTGTTTCTGGTACTTCAGTCAAAATGATAAGAATGTGCTTTAGAAATCCCCTAATATCAATTTAAACCCCAGAAATAAATCAATATGCTTGTGCACATGCTTTTCTTTGAAACATGCTCTGGCAGACACCTCCAGGATCCTAAATCTGAAATTCCAAGCCCCAAGGCCCAGCACCCTAATTCTTTAATTAGTTTAAGACAAAGGCACATTCAAACATTCCTGCAGGTCATTATCATCTTCATCATTATGATTCATGGGTCAAACATGTCATGTCCACACAATAAATAGTCTGTTATTAAAACTAATGTACACAAGTATCATCATCTACTGGGGTTTAAGAAGTGTGCCTTTTTCTTCTATGGTCTGTTTTCATCCTGAGGTAGGTCCTGTTCCTCGGGTTTGTGTATATTCTTGTCTACTAAGCGAAAAGACTCCATGAATTCATCAATGTCTATGTAGCCGTCTTTATTCATGTCTATGCTGACCACCAGGTCATTGATGGCTTCGCTGGAAATCTCCATTTTCAAATAGGCACTTAGCAGCTTCCATGTCTGACAGAAGTCTTCAAAAGAGATGAGGCCTGGAGAAAAACAACAAAACAACAGATCAGACATGATTCAACGTACCTGGTCTGGTTTGTATTTAAGCTCACAAAGAATGATGAGAAGTCAGGGCTAGACCATGACTGGAGAGATAGATACAATGAGCTTGGAGCCAGGTGAATAGAATGTGCTATCATACCCGAGTTGTCTGTGTCCACTATTCTGAAGATGGTCTCCAGAGTGGAGCGGTGTCTGTAGAGAGTCTCCAGCAGTGTCTGCTCAATGTGCTGCACACACAAGAAGCAGGCCATTTGGTGGATAGTAAACATGGCACAAATCCTTTGACATCATGTGTTTATACATGCAAATACTTCATCAGATTAAAAGCAAATAGCTCATTCTAACACAATCCAGATGTGTTTGGTCTTACCATAGCTGTAAATGCAGTTAGGACAATTGGGTATCTTGGTATTTTGTTATACCTTTCTCTCCTCATTTGATCAGATCATTTGACAGTTTGACTTTTATTTATCCTTGAAAAAGGGAAGATGGGATTCAAGACACGCAAAGGTTTGCGCAGTGCACCAGTGTGTCATCGTACCTAATCATATACACCCAGTGTAAGGTGTTTTAAAGCTTAAACCTGGTATATGACTGCACTGTACTACGAAAAGGAAATCCAGGACTAGAACTGACATTTTCTGCTTTATCACTGCTTTACCTCACAGCTTGGTTCCTTTACTGCAAGATTACGGACCCAGTTGCGGTAATCCAGCATGCCATTGGTGGTGTTAGTGAGGAGCTGAGAGTGCAGCATTCTCCAGGGCAAATCCAGGTATAGAACCTTTCCTATAGCACTGCTCCAGTCATTCAGAGAGATCAGACCTGAGAGTGGACAGAGAGGAAAAGCTTTTGCTAATCTTCTTGTAATTATAATCAGGAGTTTATATGAGTATAATTGATGTAATAGTGTACATTGCATGTGTGGATTGAACTCTAATAATTCCACTGTTTGTAGGGTTTGGCACTGCCTTATACCCTCTTATGAAACCCAGTAGGGTGAAGAGCACAGATTAATATTTGAAAGAATAACAATTTGATGTATCATAGATTTGCTAATGTAGGCAAAACCAGTGTTTCCAGATGAAGACCAGTTTAAAGCAGGTATATTTGATCTATGCGTGGGCAGAAGAGTTTACTGTTTTACCAAATAACTGGTTAAAGAACACAAAGGGAGTTCCTTATATAAACATCAGAGGACTTTGAGGTGCAGAATATCAACATTACTATTACATCTTCATATTGCGTAAATATATAATTATCTGACTAAGCTGTAACCTGCTTTAAAAATGGACTTTACACCTGAATTTACAACCAAAATTATGCTCTGCTGGTGCAACTAGCTGTAGACCTTTAATAAACTCTTTTATGCCATGGCACACAACTGGGCAAGAAATAACTGAGTGTTAGACGTGATGTATAGCATGCAATGGAATCCATTACATCCCATTACTAGGTCTCAAATCTTCAACTTTCATGCTAATCCTGGCCAAACCATTGTGTTTGTTCATTTGTAGACCGCTAACTAGCCAAGCCACGTCTCTGCTGTAATTCAGTGCAGCTGCAGACAGCTGGGTGGACTAGTTCTTACTGGTCACCACACTTAAGCGACTTCACAGGACCTAAATCCTATCCTGTGCAGACACATGGATAAAACACATCATGCCATTTGAGTCTGTGATTGTAAGAAGTACTGCACCTGTGTTCTTCTTATCATATTCCTGAAAAGCTCTGATGAGATCTGACTTGTGTGCAAACATTTGCTCTCTCAGGACTTTTAGAGCAGAGTGTTCTGTTCGTCTTATACTAAAGAGAAAAGAAATAGAGCATGCTGTAACTGTTGAGTAAATACTGACACGGTGCCACAGAAACAGGATGGACTTCCCTCCAAAGTTTATTCCCCACTGCAATGAGCAGAGTACATACTAATGAGCACTTTTGAACCCATTTCCACTTCTCTACATGCCAATAATAACATATTTCTTTTACAGTACATTACACAACTTTAAGGGTAAAGACAATCATGGATGATTACTGCCACCTAGAGTACTGACATGGTAATGCACAATGATATTTGAGTTCTTACTATAAAATGCAATTTCACTTACATTTATTTCCACAATTGAATATATATATATAATTCAATATGAATTTAATTTAGAATTTCACACTCTTTCTACACTCTTTATATGTGCAATGAATTAAAGAAAATCCCTAAACACAAATTCTAAAATCAGTCACTTCTGACCAACCAATCGGACTAATCTAAGAAATGTATACATTTGTTATACTGAACTGTTATACTGGCGTAAAAATCGAAGTGAAAAATCAGCTTTAATGACCTTTGTCCGATGTTCATCTCCCGGGTCTTACTGTTGGTCTGGTACTGGATAAAGTAAGGCACTAGATCTGGACCTAACCTGACCAGAGCTCCCCTGTTACTGCCCACCTCGTAGTAGTTAGAGGCTGAAAAAATAGTAAGGACCTGCAGACACAAACATGCCAAATTGCCAATTATCATTCCTTACAGTATCAAAATGTATCCTGAATGTCAATATTCGGTTCAATTTCATACAGTTTTATTTGCATCACACTTTCACAGTATACATGGCCTTAAAGCAGTTTTACAGCAATCTGGATAGAGATTTAACGCAAGCCAAGGGTGTCAGTGGTGTGGAAAATCTCCCTGAGACACCATGAAGAAGAAACCATGAGAAGAACTAGATTCAAAAAGGAACAGATCCACACCAAATAGTATCATTAGTGTGAGTGCAGTAGGCAATCATACTATTGTTATCCGTCAGGATTATTCAGTGTAGTTTGTCTGGATTTCAACTGCCGCAATTTTCAAAATACAGACACCGTTCCAGCTCTAAAGCGTCCAAAACAGTTGGGATCGGTGCGCTTGTATAAGGCTAAAGGATCCATGCACTCATTTTCCCTCCACACTCATTTTTATTCCCCTTTTTTCCCATCCACTTCCATTGATTTTCATTTCACATACACACTATGACCAGTCTGATCAAATGTATTTACACTCCCAGCTACTATATACTTACACACACTCCTGTGTTTGACTGAAAGTATTTGTACCCCCAAACTACAGACTTACACAGACACACACACTAATGCGAATGGCGCTCATGCTAAAGTCACTGCTTCGCTGCAATCACACTCGCATTGTCTTCTGGAAATGTACCTCTCTAGGTATAATTATCATTCTTCCACAAACGTATGCTATAAGTCAAAGAATGTTCAATATGTGTATCATAGATTACATCGGCAGTTGTTAGGTACAAGTGTACAGTATCCAGTTGAGATTATCCATTAAAGCCACAGTGAGACTTTTGTAAAGTGCAAATCATTAGGTTATAGGTCATATGGGACAACAGCATTCTTAATAGCCTACTACTGTATACTTACACTCACAGTTGGCTAGCTTTCTCCCAGAAGATCCTCATCCCCTACTTTGGGCCGTACAACTTCATTTCAACATTCCTGTGATTTTATATATAAATGACTGAACCTAGGGTTCAGACTTCCGATTCAGCATCAGGCTTTAGCAACTTTTGATCTGTTCAATAAACCGAGCGCTCTGGATAAACATTCACGTAACTCAATATATTTGTTTACCTTTATCAAAAGAAATAACAGAGCAGCCCAGGTTATCATCGATGCATTTCTGCTTTCAAACATCTGAGCTCTCACCTTGCGGTTGTGGCAGAACTCGTATCCATCTTGCTTACATTCGTGGGAGCGGATGATGAGCTGCAGGTTGTGTTTGTTTAAAAAGTCTTCAGTCACGTTGGGGCCCCAGTAACAGCCTCCACCACGAACTTCATTCGGGATGCAGCCATCTTCAGTCATAGGGTCACTCCACAGCAAGTCCAGGATCTGATAACAACATACACAACATAATTGCAAAAACAGAAGAACTTCTCTTTTACCAGAATAAGGAGACTACACTTGCTAAGTTTTCAATACCCCAGGCGGTGTTTGTGAACACAAAACAATACATTTGGCCTAGAGCCAAACCTTGTATGACACTATTTTCAGTTTGTAAAATAGTATTTCCTATCCAAATGCTACACCCAAAACAAGTATATATACACAATGCAAACACGTATTCTACACTCTGATCATTCTAGAAACCAGACTGAAATACACCATACATAAAGCTATGCTTAAATAAGTGTATAGTAAATGGAAAGACGAAAGGCTTTAAGAAGTAGTTTCTTATAGATTCTCAATACAAAATTGAGCTTCAAAAACTGATGAATCTGTGAATGGCTGACCAAAACACTGACTCTTAGCTCTTCTTTATTATGAAGTAAACTAAAGTATTTTTGGCCAAAAGTACTGTATGTGGTCAACAGAACACACCCATATTAGGTTCTTCCCCAAACTGTTGCTACAAAGTTGGAAAAAAAAACATAATAGTCTAGAATATCTTCGTAGCTGGACAGTCTGGAAACAGTGGTTCAGGAAATCAGAGTAATTCTGGACAATCAAATAAGACAGAACGCTTCAGACGTTCTTTTGTGCCCACAGCAATCAGACTACACAATTGTATATAGCATATATTGCTAAATATTCTACTACTATTGTATCATATACTGTATTTTATGACAATATTGATCTTATCTTATCTTACAATTTCTTTTATGTGGAACCAAGGGGCTCAAATTTGTTCCAGCATGGCAATGCTCCTGTACACAAAGTGAGGTCATGGTTTGCCAAGGCTGATATGGAAGAACTCAAATGGCTTGTACAGAATCCTGACCTCAACCACACTGAACACTTTGAGTTGAACTGGAACACCGACTACCCAACCTCTTGTGCTTTTGTGGCTCAATGGGAACAAATCCCAACCACCACAGTTAAAACACTTAGTGAAAGGCTTTCCCAGAAGAGTGGAGGCTAGAAGCAAAGGCAGAACAAATCATATTAATGACTATGGTTCGGGAATGGGATGCTCAGTGGTCGGTTGTTCATATGCTTTTTTCCTAAAAAAAAAAAAAAAAAAAAATCAATCCACCTCTTTCCACTCATTGTTGATGTCAGGGGAGATAGTAGAGTCTGTGGCTGATTCAGATGATGAGGACATGTTAACATGTTTGTAAGACAGGCTGCTGCCAGGCTGGGCTACGCTGGTCTGCCTGTGTTGAAGCTTGAGCTCTTCCTCCATGGTCCAGGCCAGTGTAGGAGAGAAATCCTGCAAAGAACGGGACTGGAAAGATTTCCTGGCAGGTAAGGGCCTGGAATATGTGAACGAGGCCCGCCTTCTGCTGAAACTACCACGCTTAGAGTTCATCCAGTCATCTTCCATTTCTGAGTCCGCTGGAAGCCGGATAGAAACACTGCTCTTCTGCTTCGGTGGCCTCAGAGCAGATATGTACTGGAGGAAAAAACAGAAAACCAACCAGATTTCAAAAATGTAACATTATTACAGTAGACACACAAACATGCTGAATATAATATAATGACTGGATTTGACATTGTTCTGTTATTTAGTCAAACCACTGCACACGTGAACTTAAGTCAATACAAGTAATATCAGTGCTGTAAAAATATATAAATATTCACACATGAAAATTCATATGTAAAATAAATCAATAAGATTATATAAAAAAAATCGCATGCCAAAATAAAAAAGGGAATATTGAGGAATAATCGAAAACTTCACTTGTGAAAATAATCGTGTGTGAAAATAAACAAATGATTTGTAAAATGTGAAAATGGAACAGTTGTGTGGAGGCACAAATCACATGAAAAGAATGAAAAAGAAAGAATCAAAACACGTGAAAGATGAATCGTGTAAAACCCTCAAATGTGGACAACTGAACTGTGTAGAAATCAGTTGTGTCAACAAACATCAAATGGGAATAAATAAATATAGAAAATAAAAAAGAGTCACGTATAAAAAAATATCTAGTGGAAAAAAAAGAACCATAGGCAAAAATCAAGTGTGAAAATAAATAAATCACTTGTAAAACATCATGTAAAAAAAAAAAACCTATAAAATATAAAAAGCCAATGCAAATATGAAACACAATATTCTCAAGTCTCTAGTAGTGCTGGTCTGTTCTTGGACTCACTCTGTGCCTGTCCAGTCGGGCCACCAGTGCCAGGTCCGTGCTGTCTGAGATCCCCCCATGGACGATCAGCACCTTCTGATCAATCACTGTTGCCAGGGGCAACCAGCTGAATATCTTCTGCAGCAGCTTTAGAATCCGTTTACCGTGCATCTGGTGCACAGGAGAAATAGTCTTCATAACCAGAGTAAACAGTGATGTTTAAATAATTGTGTTATTATTTATGCTTTATAAATCATGCTTTTATCTATAAAAATGATTACATTGCTTATACGAGTAAATGACCTTCACTGAAACTCTGATTCAGTCTAAGGAAATCTGCCCTTAATCAAAGCTTAGCCATGTCAGTATCTAATCAGAGATAAGTAAGATAAGTTTTTTTAAAAGTTTTTTTTTTACCAAAAGGTAAAAATATAATCAAGTAATATAAAGTAATAAAGTAATATTAATCACTATTAAAGCAGTCTGTTTTTTTTAATATTTTTTTTAAGAAAGACGACCAGTCACAAGAATGGCAGTGCTCTAATTTGAACATATTTTAAAGTGTTTAAAGTTCATTTTTCTTCTCATTTTGGATGGAATACACCAACCAGTATGACATATTTCAACACATTAATATTCAAAGCTGACCAGCAAAACAGGGCTTGAACTCTATTCTCACTGTTGAAAATATTTTTTTTTTGCTGACTGCTCATATCACCAGCAGAGAGAGCTGCTGGCACTTGATTTAAGCTTTTTAGTTGAAAAGCACACTGGAATTGGCAGGGTTAGTATTTTCATTCGGAAAGACTTACCTTATATTTGCCCAACACTTCCTTTGTGAATCCATACCTTTAAAAAAACACAGTTACAGTGAGACTGAGAATGGTGGACCTGCTGCATATGCAACAGAAAAAAATTATATATATTTTACAAATGAGTGGTCTTGATTTTGAATAATACCTCAGGTTTATTAAGTGATCCTCATGATTTCCTCGATTGAGGTAAACCTCTCCAGGATAGACCAACAGGAAGGCAAATAAAATGAGCAGAATCTCAATAGAGTCCTTGCCTCGGTCCACAAAGTCGCCGTTGAAAACATACGTCTTCTCCAGCGACGGCATGCCATTCTGCACATTGAGAAATGCAAAGTAATGTTATAAATCATGCTTTTGTAATTAAATACATACCTTATGACATGAATCTAAATGATTTAAACAATGCATTATAAAATAATTATCCCTTTCAAGGACAGTTAGAGAAATGCACTGTAAAAAAAAAAAACCCAACCAAACCTCAGGTTTTACTTCTTTTTCTCAAATAAAAAAAAATTCGTGCCTATAAACATTTCAAAATAGTTTATAAATACTATACTACTTGGGGTAGATATTTATACAGTTTCTGCTTTATTGACCATAGTGTTGAAATGATCATTAACAAATTTGATCAAACCACACTTACTTTGTAAAATATTAGAAGTAAGTCCTCTAATTGTCCATGTAAGTCCCCTAAGTCAAATATATTTTTGAGTTTAGGGTTATGAGAAAACCAAAACTATTTATTTACAACATGATATCTAGACATTATGTTTCAAATGGTGCAGGATTTCTCACCACATATTGTGATTTCTTTGCTATGGCAGGTAGAGATACGGTTGATGTTCGGCAGAACTCGGAGCAGCTTCCAGGTTTCAAGAAGAAGTTGAAGAACATAACGGGAGTGGAGCTGCTACTTTGCATAAACACAAACGAAATATACCATTGAACTCAGATTGGACTGTTTTCCAGTACATCATGAAAGGTGAATTGAAAGTTTCACATCTAGTGTTGGAGTGCGCTTCACCTACTTGTTTGTTTCTAAAAGCCTCCAGGAGATCAGCAGCTTGATTTGCGTCGAGTGGGAAGGTTAACCTTGGGCCTGAATAGATTTCCGGAACATCGATATTGGTGTAACTGAAGTATCTCTCCCATTCTGCATCTCGACATATTTCATTTTCTCTGAAGATGTGGGAGATCAACTTTCCTACATAGTGGAACATATATTATTCACCCACGAGGCAGAGAGTGGGCTTTCATATTTAATAGAGAATATGTCCTATATGTAACCCTTAGAAAGTATCAGTGCTAAACATTGCATTATTCATTTCTTAACACAATTGTATCAATTATATAGCACTATATACAGTATGTAGGATTTCTTGTATAAATTATTTTGTTCCAAGTATATGCCAACTTTTGCAAATAACTGTATATTCACTAAAAAAGAGCTTTGTTTGTATTATTAATGGTTTCGCTCATACACATAAACATTTTCTTAGTAATCTTGAGTAGGGTCACATGATCGTATTTCGGGAACACTGGGCATGAGGCAGGGATACATCCTGTATGGGATGCAGGGCACCATGAACACACACCTACACCCACCCATCTTCAACCCTAGGGGAATTTTAGCAGTTCACCTATAGGCATGTTTTCGGGAGGTGGGGAGAAAACCACAGAACCCAGAGGAAGCTCAGATGAGGGACTTGCACAGAAAGACAGTAACCCATGCTCAGGATCAACGTGGGGACCTTGGAGATGTGATACGGCAATTCTACCTACACACACACACACCATAGAAGCGACCTTACGTTCATTGCTGGAGGGTGTGAAGTTGTCCATGAGGTAACCAAGAAAATTATACAGCTAAGTAAATAAAAAAAAATAATGACCAAAAAAAATATTTTTTAAGCTTGAAATTAATATGCAGTATTCATAGTATAGTCAGTCCATTAATTAGTCTATGAACTAACACATTGACTGGGTGCATAATTTCTAATACATGTGTATGTTTTCGTTTTTTACTTTGATTTGATCCTGTTGCCCGGCGTATTCTATGGACTGGAAGATGTACCAGGTGTATCTGCGCCTCATCTCCATGCGGCCCACATACTGACGATACCAGCGCTGGATCAGAACTGCGGCTCTCATCGCTTCATGGTAGTGGAACAGAGAACGTTGTCTGCGTTAAGGCACGGTCAGATGAACTTTTCTTTGAATAGTTTGAGTCTCTACATCACAAGATATTGGCTAAGGAAATGCTAGATTTTTGCTTAGAACATTGTTCCCTAGGTGGTGCTGTTATGCAAATGAATCATAATGCACCTCTTGTGGCCTAGAGGCCACATTCTGTAGGAGCATATCCTTTTGAGTATTTGTTAGTAACTCAATACGTTCTGTGGAGAATGCTCAGCAACCATGACACCCCTGTAACTAATATGGGTTCAGTGGAATTGTGACCCTGCAGCTACAGTAAACACCAGTACAACCTAATTCCACCTCCAGCAACCTGGTGCATCATGCAGGTAGGCTACAACCCTTACAGACACAAGATACAGATAAGGTTTCGCGAACACTACACTAAGCAGGACTGGTCCAAGCCTTTATGGGGTCCTAAGCAGAAATTGATTTGTCCCCAAAACAACATTAGCTCCTGCAAACTAACCGCCGCCCCAACCTACCCCCCACCCCCAACGAGTGCAATCAATTTTGATTGATTGATTGACACATACATTTCAAGCTTTCTAGTGGAAGTCTTGGGAGCCTTCTGGTGGTTAACTTACACACTGGGCCAGCCCTGTTCTGAAGCATTAGCTAAGCAAGGCAGCACAGCTCATGGTGAGAGATTTGTATGTCATGCTGTAACTTTTAGATTACAAATGATAAATATTAAGGAAACAAAGGCATATTAATGCAGAAAGAGAGATATTGGACCACTTACTTATGGCAGCTACATGTGTGAGCATGAAGAAGTAGAAAAACATGTAAGGTATCATTAGTTGAGACAAAAAAACAATCATACTATTATACTGTATTTTAATTCATTTAACATTAATTACAATAAATAATTTGTTATATATATTTAGAGTATATCATATGGTACAGATCAGAAGTGCTACCTGAGATCCTAACTGACATGATGCTGCCACCTATGGGACAAAAGAATGAAAGCAAATCGGTTATCATGTGAAATAATCAATCATTATAATAATTATAATCTGTACACTCATTATACT
>JAOTRJ010000030.1:9854425-9866274 GCA_028564905.1 Leptodoras praelongus | reverse complement strand
GCCCTACACCATACTAATAAATTATTGTGGTCTAAAATGACAGGTGTTTCAGTTTCATTGTCTAACCCCTGTACATTTCTTTGTCGACGGTTTATCCAAATGATTCCCGTTGCAGTGGTGGGTCTTTAACCTACATCCTCATGACCAGTGTCAGAGGGTGAAAGGATAAAGTTCATCATTACAACACTGGCATGGCAACATCGAGGTCTGCTCACGAATGAACGTTTGCACAAACTGCTACATCCCATAAGAGAAGTATAACAGCAAGAGCACAAAAAAAAACTGAATCATTAAAGCAGCTATCCCTGAGATAAGGCAGTTCACCAGAAATAAGGCAGTTCACCGGAGTTTGCTTTCTGTTTGGTATGAAGGTCAGGAAAGCTATAAAGATAAATTCTATAAAAACAGATGCTGGGATTTCATTCTTAAATCTTGAACATAACATTAACTAAAACAATTGTCATACTACACCGAAATAGAAAAACCTGTATTGTTTTATAATCATGGCATTAAACATTCTCAACATTGTTTCACCCAGCTGATTTTTTCCCCCCTTCTCATTAATATCATGTTCCTCTAAATTGCACAGAGTAATAACTTCCTACTATTCTCTTAATTCTATTCTATTCTCTTCTATTAATACTATTAAATTTATTAAAATTTAACGCGTTTAAGGCTTAAATCTTTTTGTTTTTTTTCTGCTCGAAGCCTTTTTTTACTTCTTTAAATAAATCCATGTTAAATACAGATATGAAATTTAATGTACAAAAAAAAAGCAGAACACTTACAGGTGTGCAGGTTATGCCTCGCAGCGCTTATTTTCTCTTGAAAGACAGAGATGACACTTGGTTCAGATACACACTTGGAGGCTGAGGAGAGACAAAGTGAATTGTGATGTGGAGATTGTAAGATCACAGGTGCGAATTTGCCGAGGCTTACTTCTGTGACGATTGTCACGTGACCTGGTCATCTGGTAGGTGCGACATGCTGTTTAGTACAGTAGTATGCATCGCTGGACGTCTCCATGGCAACCCATGCAAACTCGGGCACTGTGTGAGCATGCTGTTTAGTAGGCTAGGGTGCCTCCAGGGAGTCGACGTGTGATGCATCTCTCAGTGGACACACATGTTTTTGTCTGCTCTTCCCAAACTCTCCAGTGTTTAATCAGATTAGTACAGTTAGTACATTAGTACAGTTATTATTATTACTATTATTACTCCTCCTGCTATAAGCCTAAAAACTGGACTAATTAGTGCCTGCATAATAATCATAATATCCTGATCATAGATTCTTTAGAAACTAAAAGCCTATTTAATCAAATTATTTCCTGCATTCAGATTTACATTTCATTTGAATATTTTACCTATGTCTATTCCTAAGCCCTCCTGCATTGTGACAACTTCACAGTTTGCCTAGTAAAAAAAAAATATATATATATATATATATATATAATAAATAATAATCTAGACATATTGTTTATTAACGTAATGTATTGTTTTAAGATTAAAATGATAGAATTACAGAAAAACACTACAATAGAACAAATCAAAGGAACATGACTATCATGTAATAGAAGTTGAAGGTTTTTTTTGTTCATTTACGATGACCAAGGGTCGTAAAACATAAACTCTTATCCAGGAGATAGCGTACAAGGTGGAGAATCTAGTGCAAAGCTGTACTGATTAGATATACTCTGTGCAAGTCAGTCATAACATTAACACCACTGAGAGGTGAAGTGAATAACATTGATTTGATGATGGCAGTCTGCAAGCCACCGAGTACACACACGTTCATACACTCACACCTAGCAACACTGCATAAAAGGTTGATAAACTTAGCAAACTTTCCAGTGTACATTAGTACAGTTATTATTATTATTATTATTACTCCTGCTATAAGCCTAAGAACTGGACTAATTAGTGCATTAAAATCTTGCCTGCATAATATTATAATATCATAATCATAGATTATTTGGAAACTAAAAGCCATTGCTGTTTAATCAAATTATTTCCTGCATTCGGATTTACATTTCATTCTAATTATGTTTTACCTACATCTATTCCTAAGACCTCCTGCATTGTGACAGCTACATAGCTTGTTTAGTAAACTATATATAATAATACTGTACTAAATAATAATCTGTCTAATCCATGCTGACCTAAATGAACAGTGAAATGCAACCTCCGCATTTAACCCATCCATGCAGTGAGACACACTAGGGGCTGTGAACACACATGCCTGGAACGGTGGGCAGCCCTAGCCACAGCGCCCGGGGAGCCAATGGGGGTTAGGTGCCTTGCTCAAGGGCACTTCAGCCAAGTCCTGTCAGTCATGGGAATCGAACCTGGGACCTTCTGATCACGGGGCAGACACTGACTGCCCCAGTGTAGTGTATAGTGTATATGTGGGATATACTGAAGCTTTGTTATATAATTGCAAAATCATGGCATAATATACACTGAAGTACCAGGAAAAACCTATGCAAAATACATAGCTATGCCACTTAAGCACATCACTGGTTGTGTCTGTCACTGTGTATATAAAGCGACTGACATTTACAGAAGCTTCTAGAATTGTTTCTGCCTTGAGTATGGCAAGTTATTATGATTCTGCAATTTTCAAACAGTTGGAGCTTGTGAGATGGGTGATTAGCATTTCTGAGGCAGAAGCAAACTTTGGATTTTCACTTATGAGCATTTCAAAGGTGTACCGTGACTACATTAATTCTGGCAAAATCTCAAATTCACGACAGCAGCATGGCCGCAAAATGGCCGACTCGGGGTGAATGTGACCCGCTTCGGCTGGCACGAATCGTTTCCCGTGATAGGCGTGAAACACTGCCTTAAGTAACATCAGAATTAAATGCTGGAGCCTCAACAAACATCAGTGTGAGGACTGTGCAACGTTCCCTCCAAGTTTCTGTGGGGGACCTACTAAGTAAGGTAAGAGTTAGTAAAACATAATAAACCATATTCATATTCAACACACAGTGATATTTTTACTCAGCAATCAATCAAGTTGTATCTTTTTTATATGGTGAATTCAGCCAGAATTGTATTACAGAATTGTGCATTTTTTTTGCTAATACTTTGGAAATAGTGTCCGACAGTCATATTTCATGATTTGGATTTACTCCCGGGATTAAGCCCTGTCTCACTAAAAGCTTTAGAACCCAGTTTTATTATAAGCATAATTATTAAATAAGGATTTTGTCCATCCTTAACTAGACAATTGGCAAGATTTTTATACTTGCACATACCAGCCCAAGCATCTATAGGGAGCCATTACTGGGCCTTAAGCAAGAGTCTTAACAACTTTACTGCTTGTTTCTTTGCTGTCTTATGTGTATACTTTGAATAAGAGTGGCAAGCCAAATGCCTCACTATTATTAGACATCTGCAGTCATCAAGATTATAATTTATTTAGTCATATTTTTGTGGTAAATTGGAACTGATGAATTATTTGGCATATTGGCCATCAACGGGCTCAAGAATGGGACAAAATATCTGACAACTAGGGCTAGCTTGGGACATGTAATACACCAATAGCAACTTTCACAACAATATTAACTATAACTATAATAAACTGAGCAGTGCGGTTATACTCTAGCAGGCTGATACTAATAGGATTATTTAGATATCATGGAAGTGGAAAAAATGCAAAAAACATATAATACTTTATTATAAACACTTTATTATTACTGTTACTATTATGTTGCCCAGGCTTTCTTCGGGCAAATTATTGCTTTCCACATTCTTTATCTACAAAATATTACAATTTCTATTATTTTTGCCATAGTATTTATTTGAATTTTATGAATTTATTTGAATTTTTGGTGGATGGAATCGTCATCTATCCTGGTGGCCATTGCATCTGTCGGCCCCCGAGGACATGAAGATGCAAGTGATACACAGACTGAGCTCCATGTTTCCCATCATTGATGACTGTAACACAAACACGCAGTCTGTTAGCTTCATATAATCACAGTGATTAAAATGTCAAATTAAAATATCTGGTCGTGCTCGAGCACAAGCGTACCCAATCTGTAACCCAATCTGTATGTAAAATGTGGCAAAAGTTATATATATAATTAAGTTTTACTATATATATATATATATATGATTATGATGCTGGAATTAGCTCTGATCTCTTTCTGGGTACATACTAGAGCCTGTTGTCTGTGAAAAACCCCAGGAGTTCAGCAGTTTCTGAAATACTCAAACCAGCCCATGTGCCACCAACACCATGTCTCAGAGCTCACACACAGTCTGATGTTTGACATGAACATGAACTGAAGTGCTGGACTTCTTTCTTCATGCTGCCACATGATTGGCTGGTTGGATAATTGCATGAATGAATGAATGAATGAATGAATGAATGAATGAATGGGTGGATGAATGAATGAATGAATGAATGGGTGGATGGATGGATGAATGAATGAATGGATGAAGGTATTTCTATTAAAGTGGCCTGTAGGAGTAGGTATTCTCGACAAGCACAAACGCTGTACTGTACACTCCGGTCCAGTTGGGGGCGGCAATGCGCCAAACACCAGGTTCTCCCGGCGTTATTAAAGCCGGAAGAAGAAGATCTACTGCGCTGCATGGGGATGAAAACATGGCGGCTTGCAGTAGATCGCCCTTGCAGTTATTTTTATCAGCGCAGACATCGCGAGTGATCTGCACCAGAAATGTACAGGTTGCGAGTTCAGGTGCAGAAGCGAACCCGTTATATCCAGCCGTCTTACCTTCTCGGACAGCTAAGAGTAAATCTGCCAAAAGGAGAGTGCTACTTGAGTTCTTTGACAGGTTGCGCACAGTCGAGCCCCAGGAGAAGATCAGAGCTCTAACCCGCACCCAGCGCATGAAATATGTGGTTTATCCACAGACCACGGCTATAGGAGCGGATCAGTGGTACCAGCATTTCACCAAGACGGCGTACCTGCCGGGTCTTCCGGAGAAGTTGAGCGGTGTTGAGGTGGAGGAGGCTGTGGTCTCTGAGCTGCGCTCCGCGGTGTGTGACGCTCTCCTGCAGGAGCACTGGCACATGAAGAAGGACAGACCCTTCATTCAGAAAGAGCAGCAACATTTTGTTGCTCCCTTTTTGATGAACACTGTGTCTGGACTTGTTGCCTCTTTGGCCAGCAGAAACCCTGTGCTCCAACAGTCCAGTTTAGGTAAATCTCCTGATCATCAGCATCCTACACCTTTACCACCTTTATCAGCTCCACTGTCCATACAGGGGCACTTAGAGACTGTCCATCTTGTTTTTCTTTATCTCCCTTTTATGCTGTTCTTCAGTGGTCAGGACCACCACAGGTCGGGTACTATTTGGGTGGTGGATGATTGTCAGCACTGCAGTGACACTGATGTGGTGGTGGTGTGTTAGTGTGTGTTGTGCTGGTATGATTGGATCAGACACTGCAGTGCTGCTAAAGTTTCTAAACACTGTGTCCACTCACTATGCACTCTATTAGACACACCTACCTAGCTGCTCCACCTTGCAGATGTAAAGTCAGAGACAGTAGCTCATCTGTTGCTGCACAGTTTGTGTTAGTCATCCTCTAGTCCTTCTACCCACAGGACACTGTAGTTTTACAGATTGCAGAGACTGTAGTCCATCTGTTTTTCTGCAGACAACAAAGTGCACTTGTACGGTCAGTGGAGCTGATGAAATGGACAGAGTGTAGATACAAGGCGGTGGTTTTAATGTTATGGCTGATCAGTGAATATCATTCTCATCAACCCAGTAAATAAAAAAAAAAAGGTTGTTCTAATTACAGATGTGGCTCCTTATGTCAACTTTTACTGGGTGAACGGGAAGAGGATTATTCCAAGAGGACACCGGAGTGGCAGAGTCGACCCACAGAGGTTCCAGATTGATGACAGACCTCACAGCCAGATCCGCATCAGGCAGCAGCTACCTGAGGTACATCTTTACGCAAGGATTCCTTCACTGCCAGAGTGCATAACTGCACCCAGACCCGACTGTAAAACTCATTTGTACTATAAGATCTTGTGCATCTTAAATAGTGATTCAGTGAATTATTTATTTATTTTCCCCTGTAGTTTGTACCACTCGAGACAGAGGTCACTGCTGAAGTGCCAGTGATCCAGTTGCCTCCTGATCGCCTCCCCTTGTTCCAAAGACAGTATGACAATAATATATCTACAGGTTTGTATGCCTTCTATGATCAAATATAATGAAAAGATGGATGCATGGTCATGCATGTTGAGATCATATAAACATAATACACTCGCCGAACAATGCTGAAGTTTATTCAGCTCCTTATTCT
Organism: Leptodoras praelongus; assembly: GCA_028564905.1. Taxonomy (NCBI): domain Eukaryota; kingdom Metazoa; phylum Chordata; class Actinopteri; order Siluriformes; family Doradidae; genus Leptodoras; species Leptodoras praelongus. Next base: position 9,859,979 of record JAOTRJ010000030.1, on the reverse strand, counting down.
CAGCCTCATATTTGAAGTAGCTCTTCCACTTGAAATGCTGTGACAGAAATGTGTAACATTACAGACACCAGAGAGCATTGTGAAGAAAGACCCCCACAGATCTGGTACTATTTGGGTGGTGGATCATTCTCAGTACTACACTGACGCTGATGCGGTGGTAGTGTGTTAGTGTGTTGTACTGGTGTGAGTGAAACACAGCAGTGTTTGATGGTCCAATAGAGGAAAAAAACATCCAGTGAGTGTCAGTTCTGCAGACAGAAGTACCTTGTTCATGAAGGAGGTCAGCAGGGAATGGCTAGACTGGTGTGAACTGACAAAGGCTACTGTTATTCATATAATCACTCTGGACAACAGTGCTGAGCAGAAAAACATCTCAGAATGCACGTTGAACCTCAAGGTGGATGGGCTACAACAGCAGAGGACTCCGTCAGATTCCACTTCTCGCAGAAGAAGAACTGAAATCTTAGGCAGCAATGGGTACAGGTTCACCGATACTGGACAGTTGAAGACTGGAAAAATGTAGCCTGGTATGATGACTTGATTTCTGATAAGGCAGACAGATGGCAGAGTCATAACTTGGTGCCAGCAGCATGATTTCATGGTCCAACCTGCCTTGTGTCAACAGTCCAGGCTGCTGGAGGTGGCGTAATGGTGTGGGGAATGTTTTCTTGTCGCAGTTCAGACCGTGTGATGCCCTTTGTGGCCACTGCTTCCATGAACATGACAGTGAGTTCGGTGTTATTCAGTGGCCTTCCTAGTGACTGGTTCTATATATAGAACATCTTTGAGACGTGATATAACAGGAGAGTCGCAGCATGAAAATCTGCAGGAAGTGAATGATGCAATCTTCTGAACATGGGCCAGAATCTCAACAGAAATGTTTCCAACATCTTGTGGAATCCATGCCATAAAGAATTGAGGCTGCTTTGAGAGCAAAAGGAGACCCCATCCAGTATTCATATGGTGTTTCTAATATATCATCTTGTATAGAGAGTTCTAGAGATGAGTTTATCAGTGTTCTGAATAACTGTGTAACAGTATCATTCTGTCATTGTGTTTTAGGTGCCAAAATGCAAGACCCATGCTGCTATGGTCATACACAGTTCCACATGGTCCCTGATAGGTTCAGCAGGGACAAACTAATTAATAAAAATCTCCCTGATCAGATCGAGGTGTTTTTGAGAGCCAACGCTATTGCAAGTCTTTTTGCATGGACAGGAGCACAGGCCATGTATCAGGGTGAGTTTTTATATTGCATTCACTTCGATGTTGCAATTATGACTGTAAGTCTTTGTCAGACTCATAATTACCAAGTTTTTGAAAAGCTCAGGGTTGGCTGTGTAACATCCTGAGCAACACAATCACAAGAGCGTCCATTGTAAAGGCAGTGCATGCGATGTCAGGATTTCATTCCGTATGCTTGTATCAAACACTCATATCGATCATGTGGGAAATCGGATGCGTTTTAAGCTGGACACTTCGTTCTGCTTTTCCTTCTAGGCTTCTGGAGTGAGCAGGACGTGAGCAGGCCATTTGTGTCCCAGGCTGTGATCACCAATGGGCCGTACTTCTCTTTCTTCTGCTATCAGCTGAACACGCTGGCCCTGAGTTCGTTCTCCGTTCCCGACAACACGCGCAAGAACTTGTGCTGGGGTACAGAGAGCTTGCGGCTCTACGACAGAATCACGGACGGAGATGTGATCGGCTGGGATGACGACGTGTTCAAGCTCCTTGTAAAGTTTCTCCTGAACAAGCCATGAATTTATATCAAGACCGCATGAGTGTAGAGATTTGGTGGAATTTTCCTAATAGAAAATAAATATAATATGTCCCAGTGGGTCTTGGAGTTGTTATTTGAATGAATGTAGTTGGAGTTTAAGTTTTCCCAATAAATACAAATACCAGTGCAGTGTAATAATTTTATATTGAATGAGTTTTAGTATATATATATATTATTTTTGCTTTTTTGATTATTCTAGTGATATTTCACCTCACAGCTATCATTTAATACAACACAAGCTTTTATGTTGCACTGCAACCCATTTAAAACTGGTAGTTTGCTGTTTATTATTGAATAAGGGAAGCAAAAAGGTTTTATGGGTCATGTTCTAGAGGCTTAGGATGCTTTCACATGCATGAAAAGCCCCAAAACAGGAAATAAGATGCAACCGTCTGCTGCTGAACCAGTAAATTCAATGAAATGACATTCAAACTTTATGCTCATGGACACCTGGAGTCACCAGACTTTTTAAGTCGGTACCAAAAGGTTTTATAGTTCCAAATGTTACTTTTCCAACAAAAAGTGTTTGTATGTCAGTAACGAAAGCAACACATTACATAACATAAAAAAACATAATGAAGGCTGCTGGGTTTTGCATGCAAAGAAAAGAAGTAAGTGTGACAGTCAAAGTCTCCAGAAGAGCTGTGGCAAATTCTCCAAGACGCTCAGTAAAACTTTAAAGCTAATTTCTTTATAAAGCTGCACACATTATACCAGGGAACACTGTTTAAGAAAAAGGCACACCAAATATGGACTTCCTTTAGTTTATTACTGTTTACTGCACTTTATAGTGTTTTCTTTTATGTAGAAACATTTTCATTATTTTCGAAGGCGTCTTTGCTTTACAGTGAGTCATTGCATGTGCCTAAGACTTCTGCATCGTACTGTACAGTAATCAGCTGTTAAGTTTTGCTGAGCTTATTGGAGAATCCACCACAGCTCTTCTGGAGACTTTGACTATCACACTTCTTTTTTTTTTTTCTTTTTTTTTTTTGCATGCAAAACCCAGCAGCCTTCATTCATGTTTTTTGTCTGAAAATTATGTTAAATTATGCAATGTGTTGTGCCTAAGACTTTTAAGAAAGTTATCTTAAATTTTTATTTTGTTTTCATAGATCACAAAGCAGATTTTGTTGTTTCTGCACCATAACACCGTCATCTTGACATTTTCAAGCGGATTTAATCTAATGAATCCAGGGATCATCTTCAGACAACTGGGAACCCTGTCGAGTTCTTTTAGATTCAAGGCAAACACAATAAACCTCAGATGACAGACAGCATTAGGACAATCATTTAGCCTGTTTATTATTCAAATATGCGTCATTTAATATTGCTTCACTTTCTTGCAGTAGTATTGCTCATGAGATTCAAGCATGGTGTTCTTGAAAAGTTTATGCACACTGTTCTAAATGTAGCACCCACATTTCGTCCAGAGAATAATATGTCCTTTTGTTGTTATAATAAGATTATAACACTAATATGATAAGATTATAATACTATTTTAGTATGCTGAACATTTTGGATCATTTCACACAGCAAGTTTGCTAACGAATGAACGTTTTTTATTGCTCCACTTTCCTCTGTCTGGATGTGGTCACACCATCCTCCGTGGTGGTCTTGTCCTGTGTCCTGTAACAAACAAGTAATAATGTTTGAGTCATGTTCAGAGAACCCCCCCTCACACACACACCCCACCCCACCCCACATACACACACACACATCGCTTTAAGCTTCAAACAACTACATATCTTGAATTTCCCCCAGGGGGATCAAAAAAGTATCCATCCATCTAGGATTAGAATGTCAGTTTATACAGAATGTTGAATGGTGATCTTGCAACCGTGTGCTCTAATGTGTGCTCACCACAGTTTCTCAAAAGCAAACTCTACTTCCCTTTCTTGTGCAAGTGCTGAGATCTTCTACAAATTTCTGAAGTGACAATATGTGAAGCATATAAACCTAAATGTTGCTGTCATACAGCAGTCATTTCCATTATTCTTCTCACCTTGTACACGTGTTGGAACTTGTGCACCTTGAGATACCTGTCTAACGACTTAGTATGGAGCTCAAGGTAACCTGTCCTTCAAATTTGGTGATAGACTCCCATCATCTCTTAACATCTCCTCTTGATCTGTTCACAGCTTAGGTGAATGTATTTTGTACATTTGTGGCCATTTGGAGCTTGACTCCTTAACTTGCTAGCCGTGTTATTATGTACATGGTAAGGATGCTAGGATCGTATATAGTAGGTAAAGACATTTCAGAAATGGGTGATCAGCCTGTCACAAAAATCCAAATACCACAGACAAAGACATTTCCTAATCAGTGAGAGAAGCACGAGGCATTTCTAATGGAAGGGTCAACATGGGAACAGTGCCCAATAGGCATGAGGCGGGGGGGTAGTTTGGTGCCACAGAGGCACAGAAGGAATCTTGAGGATGCACTGGCCAACAAGTACAGCTCCCACTGATTCTAGCTGCATTGCACAGAATTCAACATTCAGAGCACACAGTTTTTCATGTGGCATATGTCTTCCTGGGTTTCTACTCCTGCTCTTGCTAGTGGACAGGACACATTGGCATTGCCTGAATGAGTCTGTTGTCCCAAATAGATGGAATGATTTGCCACCAGTGGCCAGGTTACCTGCACGTAGGTTTGCCAACACACGGAAAAGTTTCCAAAAAACAACCATATGATAAAAGTATTATCAAATATTATTTTATATGGTCACCTTATGACTGCAATGCATTAATAATGAATTCATGAACTGGTAGAGAAAATGTGTTTGTGTAAACCTTGCTCCACCATTTAACAATCATCTTTTCTGTCACAACGCCTTCAGGAAACACAGTCCTGTTCATTATCAAATATGCAAATATTGACGTTATAAAATGCAACATTAATGATTTGCCATTCTATTTTACTTTGGAAGCACACAATTCACAAAAAACACTGTTACTTCCTTAAAACCGTGACACTGCAGAAGCTAAGATGTAGAAAGATGGACAGATAATTTAAAGAAAATAGAAAGCAAATGTTTCAAACAGAACATGGGAGTTCTAGATATCCACAAAGCTACTACTGTGTTAAACCAGCCTACAGAAAGCCATATGCAGACACAGATATACTTACTGTGTTTGTTCATACACGCCATTATCTGTGAAGTAGAGACAAGATTCAAGTGTTCATTTTAAAACAAGTATATATTTGTTCAGGAATATTAGTTCTCTGTGAAGTGTACACACACTGTCACTGTGTCTCTTTAGCACACCTGTGGTTTCAGCAGGATCTTTCTGTTTGTGGCCGTGTCTCTCATACAGCAGGATGAGAGTGACGAGGATGACCACTTCAATCGCTATGGCCACGAACGGCTTGAGCGGCTCGGTGAAGGACAGAACTTTGAGTTCCACCTGTGACTTGGCGGGTTTGATATCGAAAACTGCGCTGCATGTGTATTTACCCGAGTCTTCCTCAGTCAAGTTCAGCAAGGTCATTTTGGTGATATTCTTGGCTATGAGGATCTTGTAGTGCGTGAAGTCAGCGGTGGCATTGATAAGCTCCTGGGTAATGGATACACATTTTAACCATTTTGATTTGTCTGTAGCTTTTTCAACATATAAAATACACATAGGACATAGAGTATAATAACATAACGATCAAGGGAAATGTTCTAAAGAAGAGTATCAAAAACTGGGGTGAAAATTATAACCTGCAGATACTGGATTACAACTAATTCCGCTTGCCATTATTGATGAAATTTTCAGCAATTGCTCA
>JAOTRJ010000030.1:9731640-9744479 GCA_028564905.1 Leptodoras praelongus | reverse complement strand
CTGCTAATTGAACCTTCACATTCTGCTCTTACTGGTGCAATGTGCAATTAATGAAGATTGGCCACCAGGCTGGTCCACTTTAGCCATGAAACCTCCCACACTAAAATTCCAGGTGTTTCAGTTTCATTGTCTAACCCCTGTATATATAAATATATATATGTTATATATATTGTGCTTTTGTACTGCTTTTATTGGTATATATCAGGTGGAAGTGGATGGACTGAGGTTCAGAGGGTGTGGGCCTAATAAAAGGGTAGCAAAAGCAAACGCAGCCTTGGCAGCAATAGAGCGGCTCTTTTCAGCACACGGTGTAAACAGCAATAAGAGGAAGAGGCCGTATACAAAAGTAAGTTCATGCACATGCATCTCCAAACCTTTTAGGATGTATTGATATTATGTTTCAGCACTGTGTGTCTTTTTCATGCTCTTTTAGGTGAGTTCATCTGCTATAAATGGGCTTCCCAGAGCAAAGAGGAGTGTTACAATGCCCAGGCCACTACTTCCTATTTTTCCTCCAGCTCCGGCGTACTTTACACCAGGTATATTTTTCCACAGCCTTTTCACTTGGGTAATGCGAGTCATTATATTTTATTAGACCACCACACATGTAGTATTTTGTGTGTGTGTTTATTTGCAGGCTTTACCCCATATGGTTATGGTCCAGTGGTGCCTCCACCTCATGGTAAGCCTCTTGTTTGATAAGTCCATAGAGCATTAGTGCAAAAAATTTCCCTCTATTTTCTTTCCTGTGTTTGTCTTTCCATTTGTGTGTGCACCACTTTTATTTTGTCACCAGAAGGCACTAAATTGAAATGGATTCTTTGAATAATTCCTAAGTAGATTATTAGAGCATATGTGTACATATGAAATGTTGCATGCAGTTTATAGTTTGTTAGGGTTGCACTACCAGACAGAGCTTTCTAGGCATCTCTGAAATCAAGGGCCCATGTTGCTTGTGGTATTAGGATATTTATAATGTGTTTTATGTCATATCAACTAGATATAAATATAAATTTGGCTGACACCTTCAATAGTTTTTGTTTCCATATATTAGCTCTCTGATAACATTAGCAGCACATCATTGGCCCCGGGCTGGAGAAACACTGGCAGAAAGCTGTCCGTGTTTAGCCAGGCGAAGGACAAGCATTCAATCAAAGAGGGAGATCTAGTGTAGCCCGACTGAGGTGCCTGGTAATTGCAATAGAGTTTCCTGTTAATAATCAGTTACCAAGTTGCCAACTGCTGACAAATTCCAGAAGGTCCTAAGTGTCTTTATATTGACCTAGTATTGTCAATGTTTGCTGGCAAATGATATGACCTTGAAAACATGGAATTGAATTTACAAATTCTTACATTTTTCCTAACCAATTTTTATGCTGCACAGTTTTTAAGAATTTGATTATAGCCTAGAGCAGGGGAAGGTTTAAATCCTTGAGCATCAACTTACAGACCCAACAGAGTATTTCAATGGACTGAACCGAGTTCTTTGACTGAACCATGTAAGGAAATAGTATGTTTACATTTATGGCATTTGGCAGATGCCCTTGTCCAGAGGGACTTAAAGAAGTGCTCTGAAGCCTCTATTAATAAATACGTCCTCATCCTGATTCACTAGGTTAGAGAGTATTGGTACTATCAGTCCTAAACCCTGCTGGGGAGCTTATGAAAAATAGCATGCAAGACATGGATTTAAATTTTCATTTATTTTTCTATTTATTTTTCTAATGTAAGTATTTCGAGAAGAGGTATAGTGGAGTTCAAAAGTCTGAGACCACACTAAAAATCTGGGATTTTTCCATTGAAAATTGGAAATAATAAAACTTTTTGGAATTGTTAAATATATAAACCAAGGTGTTCAATATCTTGAGTATTAATATTCAAGATTCTGTACTATTTCTAGGTCACTATTTAAATGTAAGCAAACATAACATTGGAGACGATAACTGCTTTGTACAAAATGTCACATTTTCCTCACTCTTTCTTTTATTGAGGCAAGGTTTTGCACTTGGAGTCTAATAATTCTAATAACAATTCTACATTATTCATTGGCATTTTTGTCAATAATATAATTTGTAATGAAACGGTATTAAATTAGATTGCAAAATAGAAGCTAGTCACTGGTGCTCTCAGACTTTTGGACCCCACTGTAGCTGTAACGATCATTGTTTGAAGACAGCCAGGGACTCTTTTTTTTTTTAACTCTAGGGGAAGTTCATTCCATCATCTATGGTACTCTTATTAATATTATTGAATACACTCTTGATTTAGTAGTATCAAAAGTGGTCCAAGGAATTACAAGAGGGACATGGGTGCCCAAGGCTCAGTGATGTTCATGGGGAATGAAATCTAGCCCATCTGGTCTGATCATCTGTTCTGAAGAGCTACTGTTGTGCATATTCCTGAAAAAGTTAATACTGGCTATTGTAGAAAGGTGCCAGACCACATCATCCCAGCTTACTGTGTATGGGGCTGTGTGGCTGCAGACCAGTCAAAGTGCCCATGCTGACCCCTGTACACTAGTGAAAGCACCTACAATGGGCAAATGAACATCAGAACTAGAGCTTGGAGCAATGGAAGAAGGAAGGGATAGCATCAGGTTACACTATGGGAAGAAGGCAAGCTGGCAGAGGAAGTGTTGTGCTCTGAGCAATGTTTTACTGTTCTACTGGGAAACCTTGGGTCCTGGCATTCATGTGGATGTTACTTTGACATGTACCATCTGCCTAAACATTGTTGCAAACCAAGAACACCACTTCATGGCAACAGTATTTGCTAATCGCACACTGCAAACAAAGGTTCAGGAATAGACTGAGGAACATGACAAAGAGTTCAAAGTGTTGACCTGGCCTCCAAATTACCCAGACCTCAGTCCGATCGAGCATCTGTGGGACGGTATACCCTCCATCTCATTTGTCTTGATGGTGTAATCTGTGTAGCACCATGCACTGGCATTTTTTTATTTTAATTTTTAATTATTAAAACACAGGACTAATAAGAGGTATAGCGTTGAGTCAACACTTGCACACTGGCCACTAATGGGACCCTCAGGAGTTTTGGTATAATTGAGTGTACAGCTAAGACTACAAACAAAACATTCCAATTCTTCAAATCTGAGTTGAGCTAGGAAATGAGATCAGCTAAAGTTATCATAAATGTATGTATTGAAGGATCCAGTAGGTCTGGTAGGTTTACAATTTTCCTCCTTAAATACTAAACAGTACTTTTTTTCACAACTTTGATCAGTTGTTATTAAGTCTTAATCATCCCCATCCTCAGACATTTATCACTTTTTCATTGTAATGATGTATTTCTTTTTTTTTTTTTTTGTAGGGAGTAGAATTGTACCCTGCATGTTCCCTGTTCGACCCCTGCTCCGTCCATGTCATGTTTTTCCTCCTCCCTTCCGCTACTTTCGCCCCTATTTGTAGGTCTAATCTTAAAAAAAAAGAAAAATTGCACCTCCTTAGAAAAATTCATCAAATTAATAAAATGTATTTTCTAATTTGTGTCCTGTTTCATTTGAGATTCATTACAGATTTCAGTTTACAGTTTCTGTTTATACATATATGTTCATAGGACAAAGAAAAGATTTTCAGTGTTTCCCATGACTTTAAATCTCTTTGTTAAATATAAACAAATGTAGAAATTGATGCCTGCAACAGCCGCAAGAAAAGTTGGCATGTTTATTACTGAGACACATAACCTTTTTGTTTAATTATATATTTTTTTAATCATTTCATTCTTGCTGTGCACAAGAGCTGCTCAACAGTCTGTGGTCACTGTTGTCTGAGTCTCCTCTTCATGATGCTCACATGATGCATTCTATGTCTATGAAGCCATGTCTACGCTGCTGTAACTTGTGCAGATCGAGGCCTGGGAAATTCCTGTGAAAATATGTTGTCTTGGCAGCAGTATATGTCTCTCCAAAATACCAATATAAGCCTCTGCATCAATGGTACCTTCAAATATAGGCATAACACCCATGCCATGGACATTGATGCACCCCCCATGCCATCACAGATGCAGTTTTTGCACTTTTTGTTGGTAACAGTCTAGATGGTCTTTTTCATCTTTGGCATGCCAAATCTGATGTTTTTTCCCCAAAAATCAAGCTGAAACATGGACTCGTCTGACCATAGATCACGTTTCCACTATCATTCGGTCTATCTCAGATGACTTCGGGCCCAGAAAACACTCTGGCTTTTTTGCACAAAATTAATATATGGTTTACTCTTTGCACAATACAGTTTCAGGTTACATTTCTTGATGGAGCAGCAGACCTTTTTAAGTGACATTGATTTTCCAAAGTTCTCCTGAGCCCATGTGGCTATGTCCATCACAGTAGCTTGAAGGTTCTCAAACAATAACGCCTGAGGGCTCGATGGTCACACACAAATTCAGCAGCAGTTTCTACCCTTGGCCTTCATGCACCCCCTGATTTCCCCTGACTCCCTGAACTTTTGATGATATTATGAACTGTAACATGGTGAAATTATGAACATGGTGAAATTCTTTGCAATCATACACTGAGAAACTGACAATTCTCTCATGTAGTGGTGAGCCAAGACCAATTGCAGACTTACTTGGAAAGATTAAGCCTCTGGTGGATGCTCCTTTTATATAATCTTGATGACCTCACCTATTTTAAACTGCTAATTGTGGAACATTCCAGAACAGTGGTATTTGTATGAACTTTTCAGTCTTATTTTGTTTCTGTCCCAACCTTTTTTAAATGTGTTGCAGGTGGCAGATTCTGTTGTTTTTTTTAGTTAAAGAATACAATTAGGTTTGCCAGTAAAACACTGAAAAATGCTTTCTTTGAACTTTTATCAGTTAAATAAAAGTTCAAGCGATTAAACAAAATATACTTAGTTATTATTGCATTTTTAGTGTACCAACTTTTCTGGAAAAATGGTGGTTGTAGAATATTATGGAAAAGTTCATTTTTGCTCATAAATTAATTTAAAAGGGTAAACCATATATTACATATTCATTATATGTAAAGTGACAGCTGAAGCTTTGATTGAGCTTTGCTTTGATAGTGGCCTTCAGCTTGTCTGTATTGCTGTGTCGGGTGATTTGCACCTTCCTCTTGAAGATTCTCTATGGGGTTCAGGTTTGGAGAGTTGGCTGGCCAATCAGGCCAGTAATATAATGGTCAGTGGTAGTGCTGGCAATGTGGGCATGTCCAGCTGGAAAGGGAAATTAGCATTTCCATGAAGCTTGATGGAATCATGAAGTGCTCTAAAATCTCCTGGTAGATGGCTGTCTTGACTTGGACTTGATCAAACACAGTGGACCAACCAAACTGCTGAAGACATGACCCCCCCAAACCATCACAGACTGTGGAAACTGCACATTGGATTTCAATCACCTTGGACACTGTGCCTGTCTATTTTTCGTCCAGACTCTAGCACCTTCATTTCCAAATGAAATGTAAAATTTATTTTCATCTGAAAAGAGGACTTTGGGCCACTGAGCAAAAGTCCACTCCTTTTTCTCCTTGGGTAAGAAGCTTCTGACATCGTCTCATTCAGGAGTGACTTGATATTAGGAATGCGGCAGTTGTAGCCCCTCTGCTTGGTTGCTTGCACACCTTTTCCTATCACATTTTCCTCTTCCAGTTAGCTTTCCATTAATAAGCTTTGATGCAGCACTCTGCTCAGCCTTTTCAGCAATGACCTTCTGTGGCTTATCCTTCTTGTGGAGAGTGTAAATGATCTGAACTGTCAAGTCAGCAGTCTTCCCCATGTTTGTGGTTGCGTGTGCTGAATTAGACCGAGAGATGCACCGTATTTATACTGATCGCATAGTAATGTAGTAATAAAGAAATATTCTAATAATTTGAGATGCTGCTTTTCTGATTTTCATGAGCTATAAGCTATAATGACTAAAATCGAAACAACAAAATGCTTGAAATATGTCGCTTTATGTGTATTGAATATAAAATATACGACAGTTTACTTGTGTGTGTGTGTCTAAAATGAAATCATATACTGTATGTACCCCCCCTTTCTCTCTCTCTCTCCACCCCCCTAACCATCTCTCATCCCTCTGCAGGTGCTTTGTATTTTGACAGCCCCGTTTGCCCTCCGCAGACCATCACTCCTGTTTTTCTTCACCTGGGAGCACAGGATTTCTGTCCCGATTTTTACATTTAATTGTCTGAAGTGGTCCGTAGCTGTGTGTGGCCTGACCAGACTCACTATCATTTTTACTTAACACAGGGTCATTTTCTGGTCCTGAGAAAACGTTCCTTGTTTTAGCATGGATCACGATGATCTTCTGTTAAACTCACAGAAACTCAAGACATAAATGCAAAGCGTGGTTTGCATTCATGCTACATTTATATGGTCTTTGTAAATACATATTTTTTCACAGTAAGCAATATTTTATCAGGGCTATTAGCAATAATGAATTAGATGCACTGCTGATAGGCTACAGACAATATTCCATAATGCTGAAAGTCCAAAATTGAAGGTATATTTATATTTGAAATGAATATTGTATTTATACTAGGAAAAACTGTTATTGAATGGAGTACAGTGTAGTTTAGTTCTTTCGTCCATAATGTGGCACATATTTAATCCAACACCACGTTATATAAGCTAAAGGTATGCGTGTAAATGCAAACAGTTACATATACGTACAGTTTTATAATAAAGGCTGCACAAATATTTCTATCACAGTTGAATTGTGGTTGAAATGTGTTATGTGAGTTTGTGGAACGTGTTTGTGGAACTACTGTATTCACGTAGTAACTGTGTAACATCATTAAATTTTCATTATCCGTATTATCAGTGGTGATTTTGGCATTTGTCCTAATTAAACCTGACCCTGATTTATATACTTATTACTGTAGTCTGTGACCTTGCAAGGTTGCGTTTGGATGTGGAAGCATCTTTTTTGATGCACTGAGCAGAAGCAGGGCAGGGGGATGTGAGTGATTTATGAGTCAGGTGTGTGGGGTCTTATATTTTTAGGCAGCGGAGCGTGGGTGAGGAGATGTACTGTAAGATTATGTAACGTGAGCCTTCTGGAAAATAAAATTCAAGGTCGTGTCAAGATTTTGCCTGGTCCCCTACTGTAATACCCTAGAGGTTTAAGTTAATTGTAACTTGGAAGTCTCAGTACTAGCAATTTGACACAGGTGCTGAGTGAATTGATTGTGTAATTAAACCAATGTGATTGCCAGCAAACCTAATAATACTGTATGTGAGCCCTCTGGACATCATCTGTCCTTTTACAAGAGCATGCCAGACACTGAGTTCACTTAGTATTAGTTCTATAGTTTAGACTGGACAGCTGAAGACTGGTGAAGTTTTTTTTTCCAGTCTTCAACAGTCCAGTTTCAATTAGCCAAGATCCCTGTGTTTGGCTGTTGTCCTCTTCTGCTGTATCCCATCTGCTTCAAGATTCTTTGTTGTGAGATGCTTTTCAGTGTGACCCTTCTCATCAGCAAGAAGTTTCACTCTGCAGATCTACCTCTCACTAAATGTTTTTTTTTGCATACTTTACGTAATCAGAAAGTGCATTAACAGTTAACAGTGTGTCAAAATACCAATAGATCAGCCATTTCTGAAGTAATTAAACCATCCCGTCTGGCAATAACATTCATGCCATGGTGAAAAGTCATAGATATGACATTTGGTTTCCCTCATTCTGATGTTTAATGTTAACATTAACTAAAGCGCTTGACCTGTCCCAAGGTAATATTCAGTGTGCCACTGCTACATGATTGACTGACTGAAGGATTGCATGAATAAGTACAAGACAGGTGTTCCTATTAAAGTGACTAAACATGTACTATATTTTAGAGTGGAATCGACCCTCTTGCTATTTTCTAAATACATTCTAATCACGAGCTTCAGCTGATTGGATTCTATGGAGCTCTTTTATTTTGCCACAGGCAATGCAAAATCCCCCCCCACACACTGTTTAAACCTAACAGTCATGGAATGAAAAAGCATTCCTGTAAGCTGGAACACAGCCATGATGAGAGCTGAACTGGCTTGGACTGCATTTCCTGTAGTGTCCTGGTGGTCCCTCCTGCTGGAATATCTGCTCATGATGTGTTTTCTAAAAATGTCCTTGGATTTATCAGTTTAACAAGATGTTTGCCCTTTAGTAGAACACATTCATAACACACAAACAAACACAGCATAATTGAAAGGCTTGATGAGGGGCGTCACATTAGATACATCTGATACTGTATAATAGGAATATGAATGTCAGTGAAGCGACCTCTTCTCTTTACTATGACACTAGGCTCTGCTTATTCTCTTCACGTTCCACAGACAGATGGTATTCTCTCTCTCTCTCACACACACACACACTTGGCACACAGAGGCCCAGACTATGCAGCAGTGGCTAAAATCAGTGTGGTGTGGGATGGGGCATTTTATAACATGCAAAGGTTGCTTGCTCAGCTGAGTGTCATGTGTATGAATGTCCAGAAAATTTCCTCTGTCTTGAGCAGCACTGTTTTTTTCCCTCTGTAAACTGTATTTAAGGAGGCGTTGGATGGAATTAGATCTCTGGCAGTTAATAGTACAGCGCAATATAACTTGAATTTTTTCTAAGCATTAACCTTTTCCATGTTTGCCCATGTATGTGATGATGCTGTGCTACTAAAAAATATATGGTGAGGTGCAGAATTAATTAATGTTAGTTAGAAAGGTACTCTGTCGGTATGACTGCTGCAGCTAGCGTTGCAGTCATATTGTTTTTGTCAAAGCTTGTTCTTCTTCTTCTTCCTTCTTTCATCAAAGTTATCATATATTTAGACTTCACCAATCCACAGGAACCTTGATACGGTTATAGTCCAAAAATGTCTGATACGGAATATCAGGTTTACGCCTGTGTGCTGCTCTTCATGCTAGCGCACTCTGAAACAGGGTACAAAACAAACAAAAACAGGAAACAAAAGTTCAAAAATTAGTTTTTTTATTCAGTTTATTTAGTTCTGCTATTTTTATGGCAAGTTGGCCTCTAGGAGGTGCATTACTCTAGCTCAGTATGATTCATTTGTACAGTAGCATCACTTACTGAATAATGAAATCCAGACTTTTTATATTATATACATTTTATCCCTAATGAGAAAGCTGGGAGTGATGGCAGCAAGGAAACAATCCCTGATGAACCAGACTCAAAAGGAAACCCATCTTCCTTTGGGTGACACTGGATAGTGAAATAATAAATGATCCCTTCTAGAACTGTGTAGTAAAAAGCTGCAATTGTAACCAGTAAATTCATTAAAGTTTTAATATGAAGTCTATTTTGTTGAAGATGTCAACTGTTCTGACTGACTGATGGAGCGTAAACCTGTTCATGCCAAATACAGTCCTAGCCATGGTAGGAAGGCTGTTTACAGATTCATTTCTAAGTGTAACTTTAAGCTGTCCATCATGTTTATCTTTAGACTGTACATGTGGGGCCAATCCTCAGCAGCAGAAATTGATTCTCAGCTGATGACAACTCTAAATAGAAGAAGAAAAGCATTGTTATGGTGTCTCACGCACAGTATATGTAGCATATGAAGGGGTGGGAGTGAGGTGTAAAGAAAGAGAGAGGTGGGGCAGAAAATAATACAGATTATTAGGTATGCTCTTTCATGAAACTGTTGTACAGTGTGTACAGAGTACAGAGCAGGGGCTCCAGCAAGACTAGCTATGACAGCATAACTAAAAGGGAGAGTCAGAAGGTAATGCGGACACAAACCCTCCAGATCTGTGCCTTTACCTAAGAAGAAAAGCTACTGACAAAAGGCTTGACTAAACAAACAGGTTTTCAGCCTAGACATAAACACCGAGACTGTATCTGAGTCCTGAACACTAATTGGAAGGCTGTTCTGTAACTGTGGGGCTTTGTAAGAGAAAGCTCTGCCCCCTGCTCTAGACTTCATTATTCGAGTTACCAACAGAGAGCCTTTTGATCAATCCAGGCATGGCAGATAACAGACTAAACTAAACATGTGCTCAGGTACTACAGTGAGACCACTCTCACTGAAGTACCTTTATGGGTTAATCGCAGTATTTTAAAATCTGTAAGGGGGTTCACTGTACAAAGTGGGCTGCTGCTGCGGCGTGGCGGAGAACTTCATTTCCCAGCATGCATAGGGGCAATCACGAGTTGACAGGAGACACCTGCTCGTCAGCCCATTTAATGAGATCCTCGAGCAGTGCCTCTTGTCACTCTCTTGTAGGAGAGTGACCACGGGGTAGGGCTTATGCCTGAGGTAATTTGTTAGGGCTTCATGGTTTAATCAGATTTTTTACTGGGGCTAGAAGCGATCGGTTATTATGCCTCTTTGGAGTATCATTCATTTGAAGCTTCTTCCGCCCACTCTGCTCTGTGTTATTCTCCCGCTAGACGGGCAGACATATTTCCCCTTCCCTTTAGTGGGGAATAGTCGCTGGGGATAGCGTGCTTCTGCACCGGGAGGTCTGAGTTCCACTTCCGGGTTCTCCTCTATTGTTTATTTACGTGCTGCTCGCGCTTTCTGCGCCTGTTCATTATTCTCTTCTGTGTTTGTAAGAGTTGTGCCTGAGACCGCCGTCAGTTACGTGGTTGCATTCATTTCCCCCCGAACGTTTATTAACAAAAATCTCTTTAGTTTGAGTCCGCGGAATTCGCAGCTTGTATGCATGAGTGTAAATGACACGCATTCAGCGCGTGCTCGCTCAGCTCCGCGGTCACGTGCACGCGCGGCAATGCAGAAGCCTCCAGCTCGAATTCAGAGTCTGGCAGTTTTTCTTTATTATTGTTTCCGTTACTTTGGCCTGGGGTTACATTCATATTTATTTATTTTTTTTATCCCCATTATAAATATATATATTTACTTTAACCCCCTTCCCTCTTTTTAGATTTCATTATTTCCCCCTTTTCTCTCCCTCTATCGGCTTGCCTGAGAAATAACAGCTTTCAGTGTGAAATTTGACTGGATGCAAATGCAGTGTGGATAAAATAGGGCTGATGTGGCCCTATCTGTCTTCTGGTTCTACTAAAGACTTTGGCTGCTGCATTTTGAACTAGCTGGAGCTTGTTTATGCTCCTACTGGAACATTCAGACAGCAAGGCAAGAAGTAAATAAATAAAAAATAATAAACTGTAACCCAACCTAGAGGTAACAAATACACAAACTAATTTCTGCATCATGCCATGACATTTCTTATTTAAACAATACTTCTGAGATGAAGGAAGGCTATCCTAGTCATATTAACTACATGAGTTTTAAAAGAAAGACTGGAGTCATCAATCACACCAAGATCTTTTAGTCTTTTACAGCTGCGCATGATGGAACTGAAAGGCCATCCAGAGTTACTATGTATTCAGAAAGCTTACTTCTAGCTGTATGTGGTACAAGTACTTTTGTCTTATTAGAATTAAGTAGAAGAATGTTGCACAGAGGGTGTGTGCGTGTGTCTAAAACACAACTTTGTGAAATTGTACCTTAATATACTTGGAGAAGTCACCATTATATTTATAAACTGATAACGGTCAGTCAAATAGGACCTGAACCAGGAGAGGGCCGTTCCTTTAACTCTACATTTCTGGCATTTAGCAGACGCCCTTATCCAGAGTGACTTACAAGTGTGCTTAGTCATTGACATGGAATATCCAAGGCTGGTAAACCTGTATACAAGCTACTTTGAGCTATGACCCTGCTAGAATTTAGCCGTATACTACCTATTAAACATTATAAGTAAATGTCCACAAACCCAAGTATTCCTAAACTACACAATACCAGTGAAGAACAAGTCATGGGGAATACAATAACCGCTATAAGTGTGGTAACGGCTTTGAGTTAGTGCTCATTCAAGTGCTCTCGAAAGAGGTGGGTATTTATTTGGCGTATGAAGACAGCGAGCGACTCCGCTGTTCGGACACTCAGGGGGAGTTCATCCACCTTGGTGCCAGGACGGAAAAAAGTCTGGATGCTTGCCTCCCATGTGTCCTGGATGACGGTGGGTCAAAGGAGGGGCTGGACCATTTTTGGCTTTGTAGGCCAGCATCAGGGTTTTATATCCGATGCAAGCTGGTACAGGAAGGCAGTACAGGGTGCACAGCAGGGGAGTGACATGGCTGAACTTGGGAAGGTTGAATACAAGTCAGGCTGCAGCATTCTGGATCAGTTGCAGGTGCCTGATGGCATGTATAGGAAGGCCAGCTAGGAGGGAGTTGCAGTAAAGCCTTGAGAGTCTGCAGCTGACACAGTTCAGTATTTTAAACTACTTAAGCTAACTGCTTAAGCTATAACTTTGAAATTTGGTATGCTTGTTTCACTTCATTCTTGCTCTCTCACTTTATGCAGCAGGATAAAATCTGCAGAACATTTACAAGCAAAAACAAGAAACATGGTTTTAACTGCACAATACAATGTTTAAAACACCCCAATAGTTCTTATAGCTCTTATCAGCTTAGTTCCCATTGTTGACAATGCTACCTTCAAAGGTCCCATGACAAAATAACACATTGATGCATGCCATATGAACAGTGAGCAAAAAAAAACATTTATGGCTTTGTCAAGTCAATTGTGCTAACACTGTGGGTCAGGGAGGAGGGACTCATAACAGTTAACCATTTGTGTACTAAAGACATTGATGGGGAGTTGTATAAACATTTGAACAAAAGTAAGGGTCAATTCAGTAGTCACTGTATATTGGCTGTCTATCCAATTCTCCTGCTTTGGGTGTGACTGAGTCGAGTACAAGACCTAAAGACTGTTTTTAAGACCAGGGATTTAAGTACCATCAGCCCTTCTCAGTCAGTCAGTCAGTCATTTTCTGTACCGCTTATTCCCAGTTACGAGGTCACGGGGGAGCCGGTGCCCAGCCGGC
>JAOTRJ010000030.1:9713729-9731540 GCA_028564905.1 Leptodoras praelongus | reverse complement strand
GACATGCAGACTCCACACAGAAAGGACCCAGACCGCCCCACCTGGGGATCGAACCTGGGACCTTCTTGCTGTGAGGCAACAGTGCTACCCACTGAGCCACCGTGTTGTCTGTTTTTTATTTTTTATTTTTATTTTTTTATTTTTTTATTATTATTTTTTTTAATATATTTATTTATTTATTTATTTATTTATTTTTTTATATTTCAGTCGATATTATAGAGGGGCACTGCTTCTTTATTCTGTATCAGTGACCAGAGTGTTGTGAATTTGAATCCCACAACAACGTGTGAGCATTTGGACATTTAGCACAGTCCTCCAACTGTATATACTTTGTTGGCCAAATCAATAAATGTTGCATGTAAATATATTCCAATAATATGTTGATTGAAAAATACAGCATGTATATACACTTTATTCTATTGCATCACAAAATATAAATGAGAAATGACCTCTACTCTGCAGAGATTATTAACATGATGCAGCAGCGCCCCCTCCTGGCTACTGGGTACAAATCAGCCTGAAACAGTTGATGCTCCCTAGCAGGAATGAAGCATACGAGGCCATTAGTCTTCGAAACTCATCTTTTAGTACCTAGAAGTAGATGGAGGTGCAATTTAACTGATAGAATAGACTTTTGCTGAACACCCAGTTGTTTATTCAGAGGTAAATAAGAGGGTGAAATGGCATGAGAAGGATTTTGATGTTGATCATGACTTGGAAGTTTCTGTTCCAAAAAGAAAACATTTCTTGGTTTGCAACATGAGGTATTCCATCCATAATACATACTGGAAGAAATGGATAACATGTACAGACATATGGATAGCTATAATTTGGGTAACTGGGGTGGGGGGTGTTGGGGCATTAAATACAGTCACAGCACACATGGGTTATTGTTACAAGGAGCACACAAACACAGTAACCTAAAATGTACAGACAACAGAACGAAAATGCCTTGAGCACCCCCTCATGTTGAGTAGAAATGGTTCACAATAAAGCTGTTTGCACCACATTTCATTTCGTTTGCACCACGCGTTTCATCCATCTCTTAAATTGGTTAGAATTAATGGGGGGGGGATAGAATAAAATACATGTCTAACCAGGGTCATTGGTGCAGCTTGAAGAGCTGCTTGTAGTGAGAAGCGTAGCGCCCCTAATTTCGATTCGAATGATCCATGGCAAAGTGTGTCTTATTTGTGCACAGACGTTTTATTTTGAGTCAAGGGCACTTTTTCAATGTCAAATGATCACATGTGCAGTCAGACAGGGCTTATGGATCACGTGCCAACAGAAGACTTTGCATTTCTGATTATTTTATAGCACTGGGGATTCATACGTAGACCATGTTTAGTAGTACAGGTAATAAAACACTGAATGGTCCAGCTTTCAGACTGAATAAAGTAGGAAAACATAAAACACTTCTCTTTTTCTTGTTAACATCTTAGCAGAATTCAAGGATTTGTACACAGGGCACATAGCAAACATGTTCTAGGCAAGATGGCGGTATAAAAAGGACACTTTTTTCTTTTTTCTGTTTATACAAAAATATTCCCTTTCAAAGTATAAAAGGCACTTTATCTATAGACACTTGCTGGATGTCAGTACAAACCATGTTTCAAAGGCAATTCAACCACAGGAGATGCATGTAGATTTTCTTTTTAAAGCTGATCTTGCTAGAGCACCATAAACATGTGAGCGTGGAGGTAGACATTTAAGGATACTTTCAAGCTTGAAACCACCTCCATCAATGTGAACAAAACCTGATGAGTTGTATGTTGAGTATGTTTGTGTGTGTATGTATGTATGTATGCATATATTTATATGTACGTGAATATATATTTATTCCTGACCTTAAAATCACCTCTAAATGTACTGGAATGGCAAGGCCAATTAGTTTTTTTTGCGTTGTACACTAAAGACATTTTAAGTTTAAGCTCAAACGATGAACAGAAGCCAACAAACCATTTCAGCTTTCATTTCCTGATATTTACATCCAGATGCATTAAACAGCTTATAACATCGCACCTTTTTCCACCAATTTCTCAAGTGATCAAAAATATTGGGACATGTACCTGACAGGTGTTTTTATTGCCCAGGTGTGCCCTGATGGAGTAAGTATTTGAGTAATCAATAGGAGTTATATCTACTCTTGGTTTGAAACCTGGGTTTTGCTTATGAGGACTGCATTTGCTGTTAAAAAAAGGTAAACCAATACGAAGACAAGAGAGCTGTCAAAGGGGAAAATCCAAGCCATTTTGAAAGTGAGAAAAGATGGAAAATTATTGCCATTTCATGTTCCAAGCTGTTTAACACCTCTAGATGTAAATATCAAGAAATGAAGAAAAGTGAAATTCTGATCTATTGTCTCATTCATCTTTTGATCCCAAACCCAAATGTCTGTAGTGTAACGAAAATAAAATAATTGACCTTGCCATTCCAATACTTTCAGAGAGGACTGTATAACCCCAAATCCACCAAGTATCATTAAAACAAGACCTACAGACAGAGAGACAGAGACGCGCACACACATACACATACACACACAGACACACACTTTTGCACCAAACCTGAAGAAAAGTCAATATGAGTGACAGTAAACCTTAATTCACTTAAACAGCCAAATATAGGATTCACCTTTATACAACAAAATCTCTCACATTGCACTTTTACAAAAAATATACATACACATATAAATACATATTCATGTGTAAAAAAAACAAAACAAAAAAGATACAAAATAAGTACTGTAAATGCAAATACGTGTTGAATTCGGCACCCATCTGTAACAGGAAATCTTGTGCATAAAGCACAAAACGTGTGAATAAATTAACTCCTTTGGCAGCTTGAGACTGATTGCTCAAAGTTTCTTAAAGTCTTCTTTTAAAAACAGCTGAAGAGAGAAAGTAGTCCTTTTTAAAGAAAAGCACTTTTTGTCCAGTAAGCCTCCAGCTTGAGAAGTCTTGTTTACTTTCAAGATGCTCTGGATCTCATTTTCCACCATGTTGAGTCTGCAGTCCAGGTCTGAGCAGTGAGAGCCCCAAAATCTCATGGCACGAAGTTCTAATCCTCTCGGTGCTTTGCCTCTGCGCGCTATATGAAGCACACAGGCCCCACCTCCAGGTGATAATTGAAGCCCGGTTTTTTGTTTGGGAGGTTCAGGACATCGACTATAGGCAACAGGTTGGGCTCCTGTGTGTGGAAAAGGAACTGGGTATGATGCCACCGACCGTCTGTCATCTGAAAAAATGCGAATTGGTTGTAAGTGTTAAAATGCATTACAAATAACAATATTAATCTGTAGCAGTACTAAACAGTAGTAAGTTCATTAAGTCAAAATGGTGCTTATGTGGCTGGCACAAATTCTGGAATAAAAAAATGAACGTGCTAAAGAGTTAAAGAATAACCACAATTTAAAAAATGAATGCCACTTAAAATTTTAATGCAGTAATTTTGTATGCTGTAGACACATTTGAAATAAATGTGATGAAACGTCTATGAATGGTGGGTGAGGTATTTTAACCGTTTAATGTATATTTTGGTTGTCGTTTAACTTCTCCTGCACAGTGCTCTGATCTCTCGTGTTCAGTCTTTGGATCTCCTAGCTTGTTATCTATCTTAAACATTGCTAAAGATTTAAAGGAACAATGGAGAATGAAGTTGGAGCTCCTTTAGGGTTGCTATATTTTTGTAAGTTACATCAGTTTAATGAGCAACGGAGATGACAAAGGCGACGGATCCGCAAACTCCTATGTACTTTTTAAATGTATTATTATTATTGATTATTTTTTCTTATTTCCTTTACTTGAACATTTTGAATTCTCATTGTAAACTATTGTTATGCTGTTACTCTGTCCCTGATCATTACTTATTCCTCTGCCAATTAATAAAAAAATAAATAGTAAACTCCTTCCCATCCATTGCGGATGTGGGGCTCGGAGGTAAAATCGAAATAGCCAATCATGTAGCAGCAGCAACAGAACTTCCGGTGAAATGATATACACGTGTTCCCTAGCTCCCTACACACTGTGCAGTTCTCTTTTAATAAAAAAAAAAAAAAAGACATCATTCATCTTTTAATCTTTCACTTTTATCAAATAGTCAACTGAATAATGAGGCAGCATTCAACAGTCCTTTCTCTTAAAATAGACCAGTGATGAACGGCAAACTCCAATATTTTAATGGCTCTATGATTCCTACCTGCATCTACAACTCAAATCAAAATGTGTGTTAAAACGGAGATTAACTGCGATTAATAAGAAGCAAAATATGACAAAGCTTGCTTTTCCAAATAGTCGACCACCCTGAACCATTATTTTTCAATAACAGCATGACCTGATGTGTTCTATTCCTCTTGTACCACAACAATTACAGTTTATTAAACTTTCTTTAGTAAAGAATGTCCTGCATTTTATGTGTCCATAGTTACGTTTAACTATAATGTTGTCATATTGATATTGGGGAGTGGTAGCTCATTGAGCCATTGGACTACTGATCAGAAGGCCATGAGTTCAAATCCCAGCACTTCCAAGCTGCCACTGTTGGCCCCCTTAGCAAGAACCTCAACTGCTCAGTTGTATAAATTGGATAAATCCATGAGTTTACCACACACGTCCTTGTGTAAGTTGTTAGTTCAGGACCAACCTATTACAAATGCATTCATAAGCTTATAAACATGTGATTTGAATTATAGCCAGCACTTCCTCTAAACGGCTTTTACAGAAAATTAATCACCATCTTTTGACTGAAGAGAACTAAGGTTTCAACAGTGCTGTGAAATAATCTGTTGATAGTTGAGATGGAGATATGATGTGTTGGGCATTTTAAAGTATGAAATGTGATGCCAGCATTCAGTACGAATATAACCTTTGCTGTATTGTTTTATCTGAGCTTACCCAACATTCATCCTTTAGCAGTTCAGGCTGAAGGAGTCCTCCAGCCTCGATTATCTCTCCATTCCAGGCCTTGAAGCTCACAGCATTGTGGGATGGAGGTCTTGATGCCCCTTCTGCCCACACAGACATGTTCAGGCAGTGGATGGTGAGAAGCTGCACTGCCTCTGAGCTCAGCAGGTGAATGAAGTTCATCTGGATCACTCCTACACCAATCACCAACTGCAGCACAACATATAAACAACTTGTCACAATGTCTAGAGGCTATATTTATGGATTGAAGTCTGATGTATGGGTATAAAGTATATTCCGGTAGCAATAAGCAACATGGACATTTGGGTTAGAGTTCCTGTACATTAGTTACTGTTAAAGAAACACAACACTTTTATGCAGCTGAATCTCTATGTACTGTATCCATGTGCAATTCACAGGAATAAAGAATGAAGTGTTTTTGACCTAGAATACCAATTTAGAGGAATTCTGAATTTCAATGCAGTGAGAACTCAAGTCATTATAAATGACAAGCATTTGTGATTTGCAAAAGGTTGTGTCCTATTATGTAAACCTTAGATTGAAGAGTTCTTGAAAGCAAGTTAATAAAACGTTTCATACATTTCAAGCTATAAAAATAGGAAATGCGTACTCGGAATCTCGACCTTCGTTAAGACAGAAACCGTTGAGATCTCAAGGAAATAAATGCAAATGGAAAAAGGTGGTTCAGTGGAAAAAGAAATTAGTGGCAAGTAACAGTAACACTGTGTCCAAATGCCTAGCTGAATGAAATGAAGCCCCAGTGGAAACCAGATATGTTGGATAGCGCTTCATCTTCAACTGAAAATTAATCTCTGATATATCAGACTTGGTTTTGAGTGTGTATTATGACAAAATGCAATATGAAGATTTCTAAGTTCACATATTTCACATATTCTGCACATTAAAGGGATGTCTTTAGAGTGTATTTAAGTGTCATTGGATGTGAAACACAACAGCACCCACTTGTGGAATATTTCCAGGTGCTAAATGTGAGTGAGTGAGCGAGTTACACGCCAGCTACCGGAGCTACATGTGTTTTGCATCTAAAAGAGTTATACAGGAAAATGCACCAAAGTTACCCAACTGCAATAAACTGAGCAAGTTGAAAAATCCTGTAGTATTCATTTAAAGTTTCTAAATCTTATGAACATACAAAATAAATGTTCCATTTTAAAAGATTAATGGACGTTTACCTTGGATGTGGTGAGCGGTCTCAGGCAGGTCTGACCTCCGCCTGTGAAATTGCAGGTGACTTCAATTCTGTCAGAGGAGCAGCCCAGGTTTGGGTCAATCCAATAAGTGCCTTTAGACAAATTACAAAAAAATACATTACTATTACCTAAATACCAATACAATAATGTATAACAACTCGACTTAACTGCTTAGATGTTAAT
Organism: Leptodoras praelongus; assembly: GCA_028564905.1. Lineage (NCBI taxonomy): Eukaryota > Metazoa > Chordata > Actinopteri > Siluriformes > Doradidae > Leptodoras > Leptodoras praelongus. Next base: position 9,725,227 of record JAOTRJ010000030.1, on the reverse strand, counting down.
GATATTGATAGTGTACTTTACACATAATACTGACTGTGGAAAATACAGTTATTCATGAAACGGTGTTTATGAGTTGACATTACATCACTAGCCTGGGTTCCCAAGACGTATTTTCTCCTATTTCTCAGTCACCATGGCGCCTAGACATTTCTCATTTGCAGTATCTCCAATACACCCTAGGTTTTCATTACCAGGTTCAGCCATCATCCGTTCTATATTCTTCCAATCTTTGCAATATATCTTACAACCAAAAAAATGGTTTTGTGCATTGTAGTTACAGTCTGTACTTAGAGTAAAGAGTTTCTCTTTCTTTGCCTGTGTTTGTTTGTATTCGATCTAATTACAATTATGTGGTACAAAACAAGATCACCGTGACCATGGACTTTCTAAACCAGCCCAAAACCACCACTTGCTGACTTTCTTTTTTCAGCTACAACCTTGTTTCAAAACTAGTACAATATGGAATAAAGACCACAGCTTTGAGGCACAGTGGGCATCACTAAATGCAGATAACCTATGGCGGGAATGCTTTGCACTTTAACGGTATATGCACTATATGCATATATATACCGGTATATGCACTAATTTCCACAGTTTTTGTTAATCTGGCTGGAATATTCAGTTTGGAATTTAGACATGCACACCACTTTTACTAAACAATTGACAAATGAGGCCCTGTGTGAGCAATGAAATCTAAGTGCGATATCATGCAGGTGATTCCTCACCATCGTTCACTCTGCGCTCACAGTCCAGCAGGTCCCGGCACATCCTGGCTGGGTTCTCCTGCGTTCCCAGTGGGTTCTTGATACTGTAGATCAGGTTACTGAGGTAGTGAAGGGTCTTAAAGATCTCGGTTCCCTGGTCCAGCATGGGGAGGTCTATGTCTGAGTATATCTAAAGGACAGGAGACAGACATACTTGGATCCTTATTTCCGCAATATAACTAGTATGTACTTGGAGCAGTTTTAAGGTTTTTTTTTAAGGCACTCACCTCAGACCTCAGTGCAGAGTAGGAATCAAATATGACTTGAACAGCAGCACCAAGTGCCTCGTTCTTCTGTATCAGAACAGTGAAAATGCAGTGTTTAAATGGTTAACCACACAGTGAGTGATGGACGTCCAGAACACTTAACAATTTACGGATTCTATACTGAAATATACTTACAAGAGAAAGAGAAGATGCAGGGGGACCCTAGAAACCAAAGAAAACCATAAACATAAGTCATTAACTTCATCTATAGGTTTTTACTAAACAGTAAACAGTATATGTGAATTATAAACATGCTTACTGGGGGTCCCGGTGGACCACGAGGACCTGGAGGGCCCTAAAAATAGACCAGTACAGTAGACCAGTTAGAATTTCATATGCCTTGATGGATGCTCAATAATAATCAATAATTCCCACAAAGTTGAATCGGTTCATCTGGACACAGGGTTTTGTGTGGAAATACGTTTCATCACTCATCTGAGTGACTGAAAAGTGATGAAAAGTATCTCCAGACTAAACCTTGTGTCCAGATGAACTGAGTCAACTTTTTTTTTTTTTTTTTTTTTTAACAAATTTTAACACGTGATATACACTGGGTTGCCAGTTTATTAGGTAAAAATAATGTATCTATGCTCGCGGGCCATTTTTCCAGGTACAGCTGATTGCATCTGTTCCTATGTACAGTTTGCCAACTCATCTCTATCCCATTCATTAGCAGAAAGGTACCGTCATTTCATATTATTGGTGGATATTATTTGAGTGGTAGACCATACACACCAGTAATGGACGTTACTGCGTGTGGTGCTGGTAAGAGTGGATTAAGAAATATCTGCTCACTTAATACTCATATTGTTAGATAATGTCTTATGGTAAAATGGATGGTAAAATTCAGCAGTTTGCATCGGAGGTCTGGCATAAACGTGTGCACTGGATACAATTTGGGGTGAATTCAGGATGCATCATTTCTAACATCTTTGCAGTGGTAAAATCCGATTTATTTATATTCAATTATTAGTAGAGGTTCTATGCCTTTTATTATTTAGAAATGTAATCAGTAATTTTAGATTGATTTCTCCTCTCTTAAACACACTCTCTCATCTTCACTGCCGCCATTGGCCAATTCTTGCCCAGCCTCTCAGCTGAGTCTTGCACAGAATTGCATTCTTTTGCATCACACTGTATTATATTGAATCCCATTGTGTTGAATCAAATCGTACCGAAACGCACTGCATCACAGTAAGGGCATATCGGATTGCATTTGTAGTCGCTTCATCTGTATCCTCATGTACGGATCAATGGCAATGCTTTGAGACGTGTGTTGCATCTGCCTCAGTAATGGAGATGCACCTCCCTAATATGTATATTATGAAAAGGCAAAATCAGTTCTCTTCATAAAGATTTCTATATCCTTCATTCTTGAAAATGGGTGCTACATACAATGGAGCTGAGCTATAGCATTTTACTTTAAACTTATAAAAGCATCAAGAATCATCATCCTTTTCAGGATTGCATTGTGGCACCTGAATCAAAATCGCATATCACAGGAGGCCTGAATATTCCCACTCCTGATGTGTACACAATAAACTGGCAAGTCAGTATACAAAAAGGTTAGTCAAGTTACGAATAATTGAAATAAACCTACCCTTGGTCCTGGTACACCCTATTCAAAACAGAAGACAAAAACTAATGAGATCAACTATACTTTTACAGCTTACTGCACATCAGACTAGGAAACGATGTTTGTGTACTGATTTTTCTATAACTGTCATGATGTTCCTGGCAGAAATGAACCCAAACACTCAGAGATCCAGTTTCTGTTTTCACTGGAACACTAGCACTTGAATCTTTTCACACCTCCCAAAATAACACCACACCTGAATGTACAGGAAAGAACCCAAGCATGGGTCACTCACCATCTCTCCTCGACTTCCTATGTCCCCTTGAGGTCCCTAACAAAGGGAGGTGAGTCATTTCAGACTGTTCAGACTACACTTTAAACATCTCTTGCAGTAAAATCTAAAGAAACGTAAAAAGATTTCAGTAGCACGTACTGGATTACCGCTGGGTCCGATGATCCCGACCGGTCCGATGGCGCCTCTCGATCCCTGAAAGAAAAGAAATGGCTGCAGTAGTTGCTGACAGAGCAGTCATGAGATAGCTCAATAGGGTCTGTTATAAACAGGTTCCTACCATCAAACCCTGGGGTCCTCGTGGTCCCTGGATACCAGCAGGACCAACATCACCAGGTGGACCCTATAAAATAACACATCTACTTCAATTTCATGTTCAAATCAGACTTCATGTAACTACTTGCCAGCTTCCATTATATCACACATAATATATCACGTTGTACTGTATATGGTATAAATTGTGCTGTAATTCCTGTCATCTAATGTTTAAAGAGCGCAACTAAATCATAAAGTGTTTAATAATAAGTAGACACTAATACTGCCAGTTAGTGTGATGTCATGACATCAACTGTTTCCGTTGCTAGGCACACTATCAGTGTTTGGGTGACTTTTTCAATGTTTGGGTGAATTCAGATAAACGGTGTCACACACAGTAGTCACACATACCTGTCTGAAATGGAAAAATACTTGAAACAGACTAGAAGTAGTTAATTAATCACATTCATACAATAATCAAATCATGACCACAATGTTTCAGTGAGTAATTATGTGTGCAGGCTCTGTGTATAAGCCTATATTTACACAGCTGGCCTTCACCTGTGCATTCAGCCTACTGTCCAAGCTCTGCCAGAAGCTATTTTCCTACATTTAAAAGGCTATTTACCAACATTTCACAAAACAAGATGAGAATTAAAATGAAAATTAAGCATGCAAATCAATCCCAAGCCTGATTTACCTTTGGCTCACGTGAACGGAAAGTACAAATATTGGCACGGTGAGAATAGATTCTGCTTTTGAATTAGAAAGGATTGAAAAAGGTCTTACCTTGGGTCCAAAGTTTCCAAGAAATCCAGACAAACCCCGTTCACCAGGATCGCCCTGTAGAAAAAACCCAACTTTTTACCGTCTCTCAAACATGTGCATGACTGTCCAGCAAAAATGAAATGAAATGCCACACTCACAGTTTGACCTTTAACTCCATGGCTGCCTTTTTTTCCTTGCATCCCCATGGTTCCAGAGATTCCACGCTTGCCAATTGGTCCAATCTCACCTGGTAGGCCTCGGTCACCCTAAGAAAGCAAGAAGAGCAAGGAAAGATTATATTACTGCCATAATGACATTACAGTCTTCTGATACTGTATGGATTATTTCCTATTTGAGTACCTTTGGTCCAAAGGAACCTTGACTCCCTTGTAAGCCGTGTTGCCCTGTTTCGCCACGTGGCCCTGTCTTTCCAGGTAAACCCAATTGTCCATCACTTCCCTGCTCCCCCTAACACAAAGAATGCAGAGAAGATGTAGAAATGAAATGTCAATAATCAGGAAATGTACAATTCCCTGTAATTTGCATGAATTACAAGATCTTATAGATAATACATCAACTTTCTTACAGGCATTCCTTTAGGCCCATCTTTTCCAGGATCTCCATCCATGCCAGGATTACCCTCGGGTCCCTCTCGACCAACAACTCCTCTCGGACCAGGGGGACCAGCTGTACCCTACAGATACCCAAGAATAAATGAGCTGAATGATTGCTGTTGTGTTCTATTGTTTCTATAATAAAAATCCCAGTAAGTTTGTCCCATTACACATTTTTCTTTACATCAGGCATCAGTGAGAGACTTACAGGAAACCCTCTGCTGCCAGCTTCACTCTGAGCACCCTTTTTGCCTTTTGGACCCTGATTTAAAAAAATATTGATTAACATAACCTAATGGATGTCATTTTCCAAACACAGAACGTGGTACAACAATATCGCAAATAATAAGCGTCCTTACTCGATCGCCTTTGGATCCTTTGGGTCCCAGAATGCCTCTTGGTCCAGGGTTTCCCTGTAACAACACCATCACCATTAACAATAAACCTGACGAAACTGCTGATGACATGATTTATGATCTAATGTACATGTGCTTACTGGCAATCCAGGAGCTCCAGGTTTGCCCCTTTCGCCATCTACACCTTGCTGACCCTGACGACCAACAAAACAATTTTGTCAGAAAATATTCTTGGACAGCTCAATTTTAAGCAATTTATAGCACTCATTTTAGAAGAGGAGAGTACTTACCGTGTAGCCAGGGTCACCAGGTTCTCCTCTGGCTCCTCTTGGACCAGCAGGGCCCTGAATCCAAATAAAGAACACAATGATCTGTTTGGCATTTAGTAACCTCCCTCTATAACAGACACAATGGCAACAAAGAGCATCCATGGTAAAACCCAGCTGACAGACTCACGATGTCACCTGGAGAACCGGCAGGGCCTTCAATTGTCCCATCATCCCCTGGTTCACCCTGCAGAGTGCAGAAAATCCATTCATATTGTTAAGTATTGTCAAGTATTTGACAATATAGCAATAAGTAAAAAAAAAATATATCATCTTGTTATTCCAGGTATAATCTTTTTTTTATAGTTAGTTGGGTTTGCTGTCTTATGATCAACAATTCTAGGCTGACAACAGACATCATATACACTAAAAAGAAATGTGCAGTTAATAAGTATTTATTTAAGTGTCAAATTTTACCTTTGCACCTTTTGGTCCTGGGGAGCCAATTGGACCCTGAGTTCCTTGGTGACCCTAGAGTCAAAGCAAAATAAAGACAAGATAAGACGTACTAATACGGTTCCTATAACTTAATAATAAAATAAGCGCAATATTGTTATGCTTGTATGAAGACATTTACCTCATATCCCCGCAGGCCTGGATCTCCTTGTAGGCCCATTCTTCCTGGTGCACCCTAAAAATGAAATGAACATAAATATAAAAATGGGCGTAGTTAGAAATATGAGCTGCTTTGGACTTCTGGTAGTGAATCAGCCATTAAATTGTGACGTTACCACAAATCCGATGGTTCCTCTTTTTCCTTTTGGCCCAGTGAAACCCACGGGACCCTGCTCACCAATCGATCCAGTCTCGCCAAGGTGACCCTGCTGACCTTTGCTGCCCTGAAAACCAAAATTCATTATACTATATTCAAAATGGACAAAGTGCAGGCAGGGTGAACTGAAATAATAAACACCACAGTGCTAACTTTCTAACCTTCTCTCCTGGTTTTCCCCTTTCACCAGTTTTGCCAGGTTTGCCTTCAGGACCCTGATCACACACATACAGCGTCCTTATTATTTACATATTTTACACAAGATTATTCACTGAATAAGATACTGCCCTTTAATCAAACTTCAAACAAACACGTTTACTTGATTATTTCTGTTATTATTCTTGCTAAGTGCAGAGACACTGCAGAGCATCTTCTGGAAGTGGATACTTTTTTAAATGTGTATACGTTTACCATTTTAGTCTCACTTGACAACTTGTGTCACATCCTTACCAACATGTGACAAACATCCCCAGTTCACTGAGGTACAAAGTCCGATGTGTAATGAAAGTCAGTGCAGGGGCGTCTCAGTGGTTAAGGTGTTGGGTTATCGAGTAGGTCAGGGGTTCAAGCCCCATCAAAACCAAGCTGCCACTGCTGGGCCTTAACCCTCAACTGCTCAGTTGTATAAATAAGATGTCTGCCAAATGCCATAAATGTAAATGTAGTCAGTGCAGAAAATGTCATTACACAAGTATGTTAGCACAGTGTCATAAGACAACCTTATGTTGAAAATAAGTGTGATAGTAAGACAACCTAAGACAAGATAAGCTTATGTAGGTAAAAGAAAATTGCCAGTGTCTGAAGTTATGGTGGCCCTGAGAGCTCAATGCATTGCAATGCATGCAAATAGACAAAACACAAGCACATTAAGAAAACATGTTCATCAATTTGACAACACAACACAGTGGAAGTGTTTCCAGGGGGCATTTAAAAGTAATGAACACGTCTGGACCGTTGACCGTACCGGTATATGAGAGTGGTTTCCACTAAAGAGGGTGAAAGTGAAGCCAAAATGTCTCTGACACCCTCTGGAGACTGGCTCCAGTATAACCATTGACCCCACCCACTCCCCCATTAAACTAAACAGGGCCAAAAGGAAAATTTTTATTTCAAAATACACAGCAAATTATGTTAATAACATGTTATTTATAAATGTTAACTGGTGATATTTAAAGGGGTGTGGTGATGGTGAGTGGCAGGTATGGGCAAGTTGATTGACAGCTAATGATATTGTGAATGTACACGTACCTTCCCTGACCCCATAGCAGCTAGAAGCAGCTATATGTTGTTTGCATTGTTTGATTACTTTTGTATCTTCATTTAAAATTTCCTTATTTTAAAATGACTTCTTTAACCATAATCAACACAACTTGTCAGGTTATCCAGCTAGATAGTAAGTGTTAACTCACTCAGGTGGCATGATTCACGATTCATGATTCAAAACATCACAGTGGAACGGAGATGTACCGTCCACTCTCATATACAGTCTATGGTCCGGATGCACTTGTTTTGTCTGACTCATGGTGTTACTGAGGTCAGCTATGCGTCAGTGCTGAACTAAAATGAAACTGTAAGTGCTTTAACGCTGTGATCACTTGATTCAGACATTATTGCAGATATCTGCTGTTAACCTTTAGCTTATTATTACCATGCCGATTCAAACAACCTGACAAAGTATACACAATAAACTGTGAAACATGCTGTGCTAGCTGCCTGTTAGATTAATAGCTACTTTCAAAACCAAAGCAAGCATGTCCAGATGTGTCCTCTGGAAACTCTTGTCATTCGGAGTTAATTGCAGGATGTGTCTGTAATGTGTTGTCTGAATTTGCAACACATTTTCTAAATGCTGGGCATGTTTTGTCAAGATGATAACATTTTCTTAATTTGCTTGTTTGTTTGTTTTTGTTTGTGTGTTTTATTACATGGCATGGCTTTGATCTCTCAGGACCACCATATTAAAGACAGCCTTGTTGCCGAATAATGTCATAGTGTCAAAATGCACTCAGGCAACCATAAGACATCCTTATGTTGACAAAAACTGTCATAACTTTATGTGAAAAGTGTCTTAGTGTCATATGTTATTCATTCATTCGCTTATTCATTATCCAAGCTGCTTATCCTACTACTGGGTTGCAGGGGGTGCTGTAGACTATCCCAGCACACACTGGGTTAATGAGTCACAACCCATTCTCAGCTAGGGGCAATTTAGCACCTCCAGTTCACCTCACTGCATGTCTTAGGACTGTTTGAGGAAACCGGAGCTCCTGGAGGAAACCCACGCAGATATGGGGAGAACAGGCAAACTCCACACAGGAATGACCCTGACCCTGCTGCTTGCTATGAGGTGATGGCGCTACCTAGTGTGCCACTGTGCAGCCTCATTATATGCTATGTCCACAAAAAAAGTTTCACAATGTTATAACATATCCTTATGTTGCCATTGTCTGTGCCATACTATCACCTTACAGCTACAAAAAAGGATCAGGAAAGAGCTTTATAAATGTTTACATTGAGTTTATGTGGGTTGTTATGAAAGGTTTGTGTAAGTGTCACGAATCCATATGAGAACTATTCCTACATTGTTACCAATACGCCAATTTGAACAGCAGGAAAAAAAATAAGACAACTCTACGTCAACCAATGGCGTCATAGAGTAATAGGACAACCCTATGTCTCCAAATAGTGTCATGGCATTATAGGACAACCTTACATTGACAAAACGTCTCAGTCATAACACTACCTTATGATAACAAGAAAAAGTCAGTGTTATAAGTCATTATGTTGACAGAAAGTGCCTTAGTGCCATGAGGCAACTTTCTATCAGTGAAAGGGCCATAGAGTGATAGTACAACTTAATATCAACAATCTTATGTCAACCAAAAGTGTCATAGTGTCACAATGTTATGTCAGCCTTATGTCACTTGACTTAGCCGTTACGTCATCTGTTTACTGGGAAAACAATTTTCAAATGTTTGTAGATTTATGTCAGTTTTTATGAAAGGTTTCTGTAAGTGTCACGTGTGTTATTAATAACATAACTCAAATTATTACAAGACCCAAAATAACTTACCCTGACACCAACTAGGCCAGGATCTCCAAGTGACCCCACTTTTCCTTTCAGTCCCATCTCTCCTTTTTCTCCTTGCTCGCCCTCTACTCCCACGTCCCCTTTTTCACCCTGTGCACAAACACCACAAGTCAAACTGATCTACTCTAGCCTGAGGAATAAATGTGCGGCTAATTATAAATGCATTCTGGTGTGATAAATGGGTTTCTCTGACCTTGGCTCCATCTGGGCCGCTCTGCCCGGCTTCTCCGCTGAGCCCGTGCTCGCCCTGTAAGGGAAACATTAATTATTACTTATCTGCATGAATGAGAGAGCTGAGTATTTCATGATCATTGAATTAACCTACTCGTATTCCAATCAAGCCCGGTTCCCCGATGTTCCCAGGAAGCCCAGCAGCCCCCTAGAAAATGGGTAAATGTGAACTTGATATAGAGCAACAAATGTACTAAACATTTCATTCTAAGCATGTAGAAAGGACTGAGGAAAAGGGTTACAATTAGTGATGTAGAATCAGCAGTCATATGGTGCATATTTTCCCATATGACTGATGGGTGTAAATGGCAAAGTGCATAAATGTTTCACCTTCTCTCCAGGTTCTCCATGTAAGCCCATTTCCCCGACTTTTCCTGGTGGGCCCTGTCACACAGAACAGGAAACAGCTGAAAGTGTTCTAGTTCACTGGAGTGTATCATCTAACATCTATTTTTATACATGTCCTTTATACATGAATACATGTCATTTTTAAGCATCTAGTCCCATATGCCAGTATGACACTACATGATATACTGGAATGAAGAAGAGAATGTCAATACCAAGGACATGAATGGCCTCTTTGAAAGATCACTTACAGGGAAGTAGAGAGAGTTACACTGGGTGTGTGATATTCAGGATCTTGTTGTGTACATTAAATGGAGATCATTTTCATGCATTATAAATATAAAAATGATACAACATTCAATATAATCTTACCATCAAGCCAATGTCTCCCAAAGGGCCAATAGTTCCTGGTGGCCCTGAAGGCCCCTGTATACAAGGCAACATATTAGGGAATTTATTTTATTTCTTATCATAGTCCTAAAAAATATACAAAACACTCAGGCAGGCAGGAATAGTTAAAATTACAGGATAGAAGAACTTGGATAAATTGCATGTTGGTTCTCTGTTCCCAGTCATTCCAAATAATCCAAAGCACTTAAAATTAATCATATAAAATCTCTGCAGTTTTTATTGATAACCCACTCATTTGTTTCGAGCTCCAGTCATTTTAAGATGCAGTTAATTAGGCGTATTATTATAGGCAAACAAGCTTCAAACAATTTCCCAAGAAACTTACAGGCATCCCTGGGATTCCCTTTGCTCCTGGTATTCCGGAGGGTCCTTGGATACCCTTTAAATATAGTAAGTTTTGGTGGATTTATCAACATCTTAAACTAAGCATTTCCTTATTTTAGTATCTACTAAGATTCTATGGCTTTGTACATGCGCCAAAGAGATCCAGTTACTCACTGGGAATCCTGGTGGTCCAGCTTCCCCTGGTTCTCCAATTTTTCCCTGATTGAAGACAGACACACAGCAGTCCGTCAATGATTCCATTTACCATGCCAAGGAGAAACACACAATGCACAGTGATTTATAACCCAAATTGAAATTACTACCTGGCTTGCTATTGTGTAGTCTCTCAGGGCTCAAGCTGCCTAAACTCTGTAATGACTCTCATTGTCTATTCTTCAGTCTGAGAGTATAAATATTCTATTTATAACAAAGCAGATGCTAATGTATGCCACAAAACCTTGGCAGCCCCTTCAACGCCAATGAAAAAAAGGAACGGTCTGCATAATCGGATCGTTTCAAATAGACTTTCATGCACATGTGGAAGCAGGAAAACTGCACAACAAACAGAAGAGAAGTCAAAAAATATACCATCATACCTCCTGGCCTGTTAAACCCAATTTCCCTGGTGGACCATCCAGGCCCTGAAAAGACAGGAGCCATTTCTCCATGAGCTAGCAGGTTTCAATTGTGAAAACTAACAGAGATGTCATTGTCAAGTTGAACATTTAAATATGACACAGGATTCAACACAGATTATTATTCTGTACTGGATCAAAAACTAGCCATTTCACATTTATTACTTATTATATGCACATGTTTGACTACATCACAATAATTCAATTCTGTATACTCCTGGTTTTAAACCAATAAAATGTTACACCACAGCCCAAACTTGTGTTCGTATCAGACCACACTGTGTGGCAGAAGAATTCTTTACTGTTAATCATGGTCACCATTTAATGAAAGCAATAAGCCACTCAAGGCCATATTTTACAGTGGCTTTATCACATTTAGCATGCACTTTGCGTTGTGTTTAAGAAAACCCTTACCTGTGATAAAAGTTTCTACAACACATGACCTCAAGTGGCTTACTGTTTTAATATACAC
>JAOTRJ010000030.1:9687261-9700238 GCA_028564905.1 Leptodoras praelongus | reverse complement strand
GTGTGTGTGTGTATATATGTATATATATATGTGTGTATGTAAATATGTATATATATATATATATATATATATATATATATATGTGTGTGTGTGTGTGTGTATATATATATATATGTGTGTGTATATATGTTTGTTTGTTAGATTTTTTTCAAATCCTGAATATGATCAAAAACAAGGCCTAAAACATGGACCATGACAAAACAACACCAGTGATATAATACTTATGAAAAAGCTATTAGAAGGAAAGCGATTCATCAGATGGTATTTTTTGCTTTAAATATGGTGTGTCCCAGTAACGACAGCTGCACTTCTTATTATGAGTGTTTCCAGGTCTGTTATGGAGCTGGTGATATGGTGCTGACTGCCCTGGTGTGTGTGTGACTGTGGTGGCAGTTAGTGGTTGTATTTATTGGAGAGGGATGGTTGCTGTGGTCAGTTGGGCTTTTATAAGTGGTGCAGGACAAGCTGGAAGAGTGCAATAAAAGGTCAGGGCGTCTGATTAAGTTTAAGCCTTTCCCAAAGCTAAAGTCTTTTGAGTATTCATATACTGTTATACTGACAGTAATGTCTGGATGTTTGCTCCTCTATGTGACCTCTAAGCAATTAGTACAGCTATCTTGTTATATGAGAAATCAAGAGTGTGAAAAATGGTTTACATTTATGGCATTTGGCAGATACCCTTATCCAGAGTGACTTACATTTATGTCCTTTATACCGCTGAGCAGTTGAGGGTTAAGGGCCTTGCTCAGGGGCCCAACAGTGGCAGCTTGGTGGTGCTGGGGCTTGAACCCCAAACCTTCTATTCAGTAACCCAACACCTTAACCATTGAGCCACCCCTGCCCTGTTTGGGAGTTGTTACTTTTATATATTATACATAATGAAAGGTCAGTACAGTACTGTGAAAAATCCTAGGCACTCGATTGTTTTTAGGTACAACTTTTGTTACTGATGTTTTTTCTTTTTAGTTCTATAGTTAGTTATTAAGTCAGTACAAAAAGATATTTTTCCAAAAAAATTGTTTATATATCAGTAAACGAAAGCAACACATTACATAACGGAGCACTTTTCAGACAATAAACATAATGAAGGCTGCTGGGTTTTACATGCAAACAAAAGACGCAAGTGTGACAGTTAAAGTCTCCAGAAGAGCTGTATCAGATTCTCCAAGACCCTCAGTAAAACTTAAAGCTAATCTCCTTATAAAACTGCACACATTGTACCTGGGAGCACTGTTTAAGTGAAAGGCACACCAAATATCGATTTCCTTTAGTTTATTACTATTTACTGCACTTTATAGTGTTTTCTTTTATGCAGAAACCTCTTCATTATTTTTGAAGGTGTCTTTGCATGTACTGCACAGTAATTAGCTCCTAAGATTTACTCAGTCTCTTGGTGATCTTATTGTTTGCTACAGAAGGTTAAGGTAGCTGCAGATCAGCAGAGAACCAACAGTTTGTTGATACTCACTGGATTTCCGTCAGGCCCTGGGGGTCCTCGCTCACCGAAATCCCCAGTAAAGCCCTAAACACAGAAAAGGGAGACACTGAAACACTGTAATATATTTACTGAGCAGAGATCTGGCAAAAAAGTTGCCTAGTTGTCTTTGATGTATGATCAGTCGTCAAACCAAAATTTCAATCTCTAAGGAGAGACGCCAAGATTGGTCTGAAACGACTAACGAATTGATGTCCTGTAGGTTAACACAACACCGGTAGGAAGCCAACTAACAGCCTTCATCCAATCTGGCACCGGAGCCGAGTCTGGTTATCTGGAACATTAAGCCTTCATTCATCTTATGTATTCACTTCATCCAAGTCTGGAGCCTATTCTAGGAACACTGGACTTAAGGCAGGAACGATGATGTAATGACCTACACGTCGCCAATTCAGCCTGCATATTTTTGGTTAGGCTGGAGAAAACCTGAGAACCCAAAGGAAACCCAAAGGAAACCCAAATGGACACTGGAAGAACGTCGACAGAAACTCTATACAGTACAAACTGTAACCAGAGCTCAGGATCTAACCAGGGGTCCTGGAACTCTGAAGCGGCAATGCTAACCCACCGTTTCACTGTTTTGACCCATCGCTAAGTCGAATTACATAATTGGTCCAGACTGATGGAGGTTCCTGGTCCAGACTCATGTTCTTATAAAGCACTTATGCTTCTTACTTGCAGTCAAAACATCCCTCCATGTGAATACACAAAACAGAGTGAAAATGAAAATGGCTTTGACAGAAGTAGTGTGGTTTCCAAGGTGTAACTGGAGTAGAGAAGAAATAGTGCATGTTCAGCTTTTAACTATATCTGCAGATCTGTGATTTGTACAAGACGCCAATAAACACACAGTGCAACTACACAAAGAAAATCTAAACTCTGTCTAAGCTGAGGGAATACTTTCTACATATATTCTTATAAGCTGGTCAGAAACATGGGCATGACGGCTGCATGAGGAGTAACGAATGAACGTTCTGACAGCGTGTGTAATTAACTAAAACGGCGTAATGTGCTGTGACTTGTGGCGAAACGCTAAGGCTTTGTGGTAACGATGCACATTTCTTTCAGCCATACAGGAAATACCACTGGCTGTGCGATTCCTCGGGCTGACAAAGTGCACGGAGAACGAGTGAGAATGAGGGATCTGCTGACAGCACCGTTTCACATCCATCTACTCTTCCGTTATTTACAATGTGGCTCCGTGACGTCACACGGAGACGTGTGCTGGATGCGTGCGGGCCGCAGGAGAACCATGCTGAGCGTTCCTATGGCACAGGAATATTTCAGAGATCCTTCCGGAGTTGTAAAGCAAACCGCACAAGATTCTCTGTCACAGATCAGAATGAAAGAAGCTGCATTCTTTTTTTCTCGATCTGAATTGATATAAAGAAATATATCTAAATGCATGGTTAAACTGAAAACCTTTCATTTTGAAAACACAGTTTCACATTAAAATGGTTTTCATTCCCATGGAATGACTAAATGGATAAAATGGAAAAGAGAAAGTGCTGTTCACTTCTGGCAAAAAAGTACAGTACAGAACTGATAAGAAAGCGAGTCGGTTTACTGCCAAATTAGCCCATGTGCACACTGAAGAACGAGGAGGATGTGCACTGTGGATGAGTCATTAAGAAATGAGAATGTGATGCTTCTTCCACTAGTTTTCTGCTTAGAGTTAACATTTGGATACTTAACAGTTTTCTCATAAGGCATCATTTACAGAAAAATCCAAAGTGTTAAAGCCTGTAGATAAAAAGCCTCTAGGATTTTTATTCCTGTTCATTTCTGCACTGCTAAACGTCATATATAATGACCGTTGACCCCGGCAGCAGCAAGGTCATAACATGCTTAACTATCAAAGCACTAAGACTGAATTGTCTCAGCGGCACATGGACTGATTTACAGTAATACCTTGTGGGGTATAGACACAAGGAAGTACTGTATGCTTAAGTAAGGAAATACTGTGTAGTCTTTGAACAAGCTTCCATAAAATCGCAGCTAATAAATCACACCCACACACACACATTCACAGAAACTTGTAGAGAGAGGATGGTGAGAGAAAACTTTACCGGCCTACCCATCTTGCCCTTCTTCCCAGGAACACCAGGAATACCCTGTGTAAAATAAGACAGAGAGAGAGAGAGACAGAGAGAGAGGGAGAAAAACAGAAAGGAAGACAGACAAAAGAGCAAAGGGAATCAATGAATCAGTTATCATGATGGATGTCATGTACTGAACAAAAGAGACTCTATCAGAGCACAGCACGCTCAATCCTTCCAAGCCTGCAAATGGCGAAGCTGATCTGGCTAATCCGTGGCAGACCTTTTTCCAGCTCCCAAGTGGCTTATTATTCCCACACCGCAGGAATTCCACCAGCTCAAAGACCGTGTGCAAATATTGGGAGAGCGACGAGTGCACACCGTTGCTGGGAGGGTGTATGTGGTTATATTTGAGCATGCACAGCTTTGCAATCAGCATGAGCGGATTGGCTTTCTACACAGCCTGGATTAAACGGGTAAAGTGCTCATGGGAATAAAGCAAACCACAAGGTTTTCTCCAACAGAACTCGCCACTTTCTGCTCCAGGGCACTCCACCGCATGTTTGTGGAGGAAATAAATTCCTGACTATGTTATGGTAGGGATTAAAAATGGTCTCAGTATCAGTGCGTCAGTGTTTCAGAAATTCACTGAGTAGGAAAATTGCAGCAGAACATGTTTTAACTGCGAATGCTCGTGCTCCTGATAGTCATGAGCATGACTAAAGGTCAGACTTAAAGACTAAACTCACTCTTTCTCCATCAGGTCCTGGGAGACCAAAAAGCCCTGGGATTCCAATGAAGCCCTATAAGAGGGGAGAACAATGGGTCGAATAGTTAACATGACTGATCTTAGTGTCTGGAACTACACTAAAAGCAGCAAATGAAGTCTATAGATGTCCAGCAGGTAGCCTCAGTGGATGGCGACTCTTCTTGAAGACCTAGACCTTGAGGCAAGTGTATATGCCCATGGACTGCATGGTGCTGGCTTCCACGATGTAGTCCAAGGGCACATACCCTCACGCCAGGGATCACTGAGGCTGGGCAGCTGGGTGGCACTGGGTTTAGAGACACAGTTAATGACGGTTATGGTGAATTCATGAATGAATACAACAATGTGTCATGAGACTTGATGTGAAGATATACAGAAATGACAATACAACCCAACAAATTCTGCACTGATTCTCAGTACAGTAAAAGTCTCAGTTTCTTGCTCCATCACGAGTAATCAATCAGAAAAAAATATCGTCCAAACACTTGGTGTGTGTGTAAACATTTAATAACTCAGGCATGATATATAGATATGGAATTAGATTTATAATAGAAATCAACTCTGGCTACTGCTGATGTATAATGTCCAGGCTTCTCAGTTAAAATAATGCAGCATTCTGTAAAATGTGGGTTTATCTAAGGAACCTTGAAATATAAAATCTGGCTAATGAAGACGAGCTGTTGATATTCTAGCAATCATCCAAAATAAATATCTCCTATTACATTGGGTTAGATGTTTGAAAGGCCTGGAATATAAATGACACTGTGTGTGAACATGAAAAATAAGTGAAGATTTAGCACGGTATATGCTTTTGCATATGGAGTCCAACTTCTATTGACTATAATACGTTAGAAATGCTGTAGCCATACGGCATAAGAACATAAGAACTGACTTCCTTGAGTCTCTCACCTGAACTCCTTTTGGTCCTGGATTTCCTATTGGTCCAGGAAAACCCTGCAAAACACAAAACTGTGAATTTTGGGTTTTCAGCGGAAATCATTCATAATGTATTACTATGTACACACGGATAATACTATAATGCCACCAAGGTCCATATGTGAATTTAATGTTTTATCAATAATTTTGCTTAAATCATGTTTTTTTGCATGTGATCATTAAAACAATGGCAACAGAAAACAAACTTTAAGGTTAATTAAAGTGCAGTCTAATATTATATAATTACTGTATTTGGGGTTAGGCAGTTATTATTAGGATTGGTTCTTCTTCTTCTTATTATTATTGGTAGTAGTAGTAGTCATAGTATTAAATGATCATTTTACTCTCCAGTAATTGGTCACCTGCCAATAACCACCCATCTCTCCCCTTTCATATGATAACTACAAACTGGCCTTCCTCCAAAGATGCCATCCATATTTTTGCAATCCGCTGCATCCCAGGGCAGTGTAACCCACTTAGAAGAAAGTTCTACTGATCTTCCATACAGTAAGCTCACAGAGAGGGTCATTTTTGACCCTTGGCCACACATGGTTGTGGTTTGTTGAGATTTGTCACAGTCTCCTGAGGATATGACTCAAGCTTTTCTATCGTGCTCCGCTGAGCTGTGTCCAGAGATTTAAACAATTACACGATCTTGCCGTAATCACATATTGTTCTACTAAAGGTTTATTCTCAATATTCTGCCGTTTTTTTTGCCTTATCGCCACCCACAGTTTTCACTATTTATATTGATGCCCTTCTAGAATTCACACGTCCAGCCTCATGTCTTCTACATGCTGCCTTTTGATACACTGGCTTGTTTTTTTAATTGCTGCTTATAATCACCTAAGACAATCACCAGGGAGAAGTTACATTCCTCTAGAGGTATAATGAGGATCTGCAGTTTGTTTGCGTCAATACAGAGAACTCGAATTATACGTCTTAATTATAATATGCTTGCACATAACATCAGAGATTTTTCCAAATTGTTTAAACCACGACAATAACAGTAAGCCTCATGGTGTAACATAGCTATAAAACTAGCTAGCTTGCTAATGGAGCATTTCTATTTTATTTCTATGCATTCATCCATTCATCCAATCATGTGGCAGAAGTGTGATGCATAAAATCATGCAGATACAGGTCATGAGCTTCAGCTCGCATTAAATATCGAAATTAACAAAACATTGTGAACAAGTTGATTCCAGAAGGGCTGGAGTGAGTATTTGAGACCCTGCTTTTAACTGGATTTGCCCCCACTGTCTAGAAAAGTTTCTAGAATTTGCACAGAATGGTGCGAAAACAAAACGTATCCTGTGAGCAGAGGCTCTGCAGACCTTCTGAAACACCTTCATCTTCTTGATGGGAGAGATCAGTGGAGAATGATCAGCCTGGTCTGAGCTGACAAGAAGTCTATAGTAACTCAAATAAGCAGTCTTTACCACTGTGGTGAGCAGAAAAGCATCACAGAAAAGACATCACATCAAACTGTGATTGGTGGATGGGCTACAACAGCAGAAAGACCATATCAGGTTCAACTCCTGTCAGCCAGGAACAAGAATTGGAGCTGTTCATGGACGTTCAATCACAATAGGCAGTTTGGTAGAATTCAATCGCATTGCCAGTTGCTTGGTTTTCTAAAACGTGTAAGAAAGTGACACATTTTTGTCACTGTGCTTGCACACAGGGAAATTTAATCTTTGCATTTAACCCATCTGTGCAGTGAGACACACTAGTGAATACACACTAGGGGCTGGTGAACACACATGCCCAGAGAGGTGGGTAGCCCTAGGCACAGCGCCTAGGGAGCCATTGGGGGTTAGGTGCCTTGCTCAAGGGCACTTCAGCCAAGTCCTGTCAGCTGCAGGAATCAAACCCGGGACCTTCCGATCCCGGGGCAGACACCCTAACCGAGTTAGGGCACGACTGCCCCTATATATCTGTATAGGTGGATGACAAATTAAAGGAAAACACAACATAAAACGTCATAGAAAAGTGCTGGGCCACCACAAGCTCTACTAGATCAGCTTCAGTTCACCGTAGCATCAGTGTTACACATTGAAATCTCCTCGAGTGTTAAACAATTCTTCTGGAAGATTCTCTCAGGTCCTTCAGACTGCTATCCAACACACCACTTCTAAAGCTTCTGCAGGTTTTACATCATTTTCATCCTCATCAAACCATTCAGTGAACTCTCATGGTGTGGGTGGGGGCAGAGTCATCCTGGAAGAGACCACTGCCAGAAAGCTTTGTATCAATTTGCTGTAATTTTTCACTCTAAGGGGACAGATGATCTCAAACCATGGCAGAAAACCGAATAAATTAAATGCCCTCACAGAATAACAAATTTGTCACTTGTCTGTATCTACTACCATATATTTATCAGATTTAATTTGCTAAAATAACGCTGAACAAATGTTTTTTTTACAATGAATGCAATTGCAAACTAAGCAGAATGATGCAACGTCTGAGAAACGATCAAGCTTGATGAAGCCAACACCGATCTCAGTACGCCGTAATGAGAAACATAACTGTGCTGATGAAGCAGTGAGCCATGTGGAAATAGTCTGTCTTTTAGTGACGTCGTCACAGAAAAGCAGTGTGGCCTATTTAACAAGAATAGACTAATAACTGTAAACTGTGAACCTCATCTCTAGCCATGTTTCCTTTACTTCCTAACAACATGGCCTCAAGTTACATATAACCTCTTTTTAAATATTTATAAAACCCCACTAATAGGAGCCAATTCAAGTAAGCCACAATGTAAATGACTGAACCTCTGGAACTATGGAAATGTTGTAGTTATCGTGGCTATGGTAAATCTCCTGGACGTGAGATCACGTATAGGAGGCAGGTCATGGAAAGTGATGTCTCTGGGTCTGTTCTGCATTTCACACATGGCGTTCAGGTGCATTTAAACAAACTCCGACCTCCAGTTTCTCCATCACAGAGCATCTACTGTTAAACCGCAGACAACAGTAGAAGTGAAATCTGCCATGTTGGCCAGCTCTCCAGCTGCACTTTGTAAAAAAGTTTTTAATGATCAAGGCAGTAGTATTGTCCAGATTTGTGATTCTTTGCTATCATAAACATTTCAACTGAAGCCAAACCCAAACCACCGCGCCAGATGTGCAGAGCTTGGAGTCTCTGAGGACAAACCAGTGCACGATTTATAATGCCCGAGAGCTGCCATTACGCTCAGCTGTGTGTGCAGGAGACACGCCAAACAAAGTTCCAGCCCTCGGGAATGTGATTCACGACTTAGGTTCTTCAAAGAAGATTAGGCGTGATGTGGTGTAGCGACAATCCTGCATACAAGACAAACATGCTTTTGTTTTGGTGTGCTCTCTGTGTCGCCGAATGTCAAACATGGGGTTTAAAGAGCTGATGGCTTTGTCTCTAGCCTCAGAGTTATTTAGTGCATACATTTCTAAGACTACTGTACGAGCCAGCAGCACAACAGGAGATTTACTGCACCTGCCTGCCAGGATAACCTTTGGCACCCGGGTTTCCAGCTGGTCCTTGCTCCCCCTGCAAAATGGTAAAGAAGGAAAGACAGGAAAAATGATGAAAGAATGAATTTGTCACAATAAATATCTGATTAGTAGTACTAACTCCCTTTCCATAGGTAATAAGTGAAAATAAATTGAGAAAGGGCTACGGAAAGTGCCCTCGTGAGATTTCTTTCTATAAAATACCACATCAGTCATGTGGCCTCTATGAAATAATTTTATTTGCTTTTATATAAACTGCATTTGGAAGCAAAGACAAGGGCTTATTCTTTTAGTGTATTTAGCTTTTAGAATTTATATGTAGGTTTTTATAATTTCAGCTTATGGAACGATGTAATGCCACCCAATGAATGTCATTTTATGATGTACTGTGTGGTTTAGTAAGCCACGTGCAATTACTGGGCAAGGAAAGAATTTATATGCCATTGTGTCCTACTTACTAAGTAACAGCTATGAATAATTCTGTCAAAGATGCTTTGGATATTCACAGCGATGATGAGCTACTTAAAGAGCACTAGGGCTATTAAAACCATTAAGAAACATAAACTTATATAAAGAAAAGTCTTATAAACGTAACAAAGTATTGAAGCAGACGTATTCACTGAATGGAAAAGATCTGTGTTATAAAGTCTAAAAGAAAACACACAGAACCAGACAGTCTGCTATGTTTAATATGAACATTTAAGGCAGAGATGATGCTTTTTTTTTTTATCATTCCATACTACTGGACACATACTACACAGATCACAGAAGGGATTGATGTCATCACTCAATGAAAAATGTTCTATATAAAGGAAGATTAAGGAAACACAAAGGAAACAGTTAAAACTCACAGGGTCTCCAGGATGGCCAGGTGGACCAGGATGACCTTTTTGTCCCTGAAGAGAAAAGAAAAAAGACAACGGGAGTGAGAGATCATTCCAATACACGGCTCTGGTAACCAGTAGGGAAACAGAGGCCCACGAAGAGGAGCTGAATGACGATATTTACAAGCAGGGAAGGAAAAAAAAGAGAGCTGTTCATGACTTTTGAGATCTGTGCAACATTGCAGGAGTATCAGTTATCACCACAAAGCCCACTAAATGGTTTGAGTCAGCTGATTGTAACCCAGCTCCAGATGGAGATCATGACTCTTCTAAAGGGAACTCCTACAGAGCCCACTGTGTGGTTTCCATTAAGAACATGCATATGTGCAAAACTGTAACAACTGACCTGTACCATGCCTGTTACAAATCTTTCCAGCAAAGCAATGGAAAAAGCAGTGAGTAGTAAGGAACTGAATACCTCCTTAAGAACAGTTCTCCCTTACAAGCAGATCTATTTCTACTTTCCAATCATAATAACTGCAGAGTGGACACTTTAACCTTCCAAAGGAAGGCCAAATTCATGCTATGTCATCCAGCACTTGAAGTCAATTTACTTCTGGAGATTCTGGAGGTTGTATTCATTAAAGCCATTGTTTTATCACAGTTAGGGAATTGTGCATGAATGCTTTAGTAAACAATCAGTGCTGGAGAAATGACTCAGAGCTCCCAAGGGTCTTAAAGTGTAAGCAATAAGACAAACGCATATGATTTTGGAACATATGTTATCAAATAACATCCTATTTTGGAATTAGTGGTATAACTATCATTCTAAAAGTATTGAAGGCAACAGAAGAAAATAGTAATAGAATTAAATCTGTAAATCACAGAAAACAACCTGGGGCAAGCCATGCTGAAAGAACCATCTTCAGTGTGTGCCCTGGCAGAGCAACTCGTAATCACCTTCATGTTCACGATAATGAAAAGAATCTTTGGGTAATGGCTGACTCTGAATTAAAAGAGTGGTGTTTTTCATTAAAAAAAACTTGTGTTCTTGTGGTGCCACAAAAACAACCCTGCTTTTAAATCAAATCATTCTGGAATCAAACCAGTATGTGAAGAACTGTTTTATACTAACAGTGATTGAATTCATTCCTTCCTTAAGTTGTAATTCCTATTTAACCCTAAACCCACAAACAATCATTAAAATCATTGAGATAATTATATGGTGCTCTCCAAAATGAATGTAAAATATATATATACAGTAATATATATAATATACAGTATATAAATGAAATGTATGGCCAAAAGTATGTACACCTCTGATCATTATATGCATATGTGGTTCTTCTCCAAACTGTTGCCACAAAGTTGGAAATGCACTACTGTCTAGAATGTCTTTGTATGGAAACTGGAACTAAAGGGCCCAAACCTGTTTCCAGCATGACAATGGCCCTGTGCACAAAGCGAGCCCTATGAAGACATGGTTTGCCAACGTTGGAGTGGAAGAACTCCAGTGGCCTGCAACCTCAACTCAACTGAAGACATTTGGAATCAACTGGAATGCTGACTGTGACCTCTTACCTGACATCAGGATCTGATTTCACTAATGGTTTTGTGGCTGAATGATCACAAATCCCCACAGCCATGAAAAGCCTTCCCAGCAAAGGAAGGACTGCATCTGGACTGGGATGCACAAATGGATGTAATGGTCAGATGCCCACAAACATTTGGCCCAAACTTTGCCAAAAGTGCAAGTAAGTGATCGTAAAGTGATTTGTCTGAGCTATATAGTTTTATTTAAACACAAATTAAAAAAAGAAGTGAAATCACAGACAGGGTCCAACTCTTCCAGTGGGGAAACCCTACAAAAAGTTTGCTTATCTGAAAAGATGACAAACCAGAACCTTTTGAGAAAGCTATGAAGAACACACTCTCTTCTAAGGCTGTATTCCTCAGAAGAATGAAACGAAATCAGTTTAGATAAATAGCTTTTACACTTCCTGTACAATGAATCGGACAGATACTAAAAGGCAGAAAACATGCATATTTGGAATTGTCTACACCTAAACTAACAAGTTAATAGACAGTCCAGAGCCAATCATCCAAAACAATTGTAGATCCAAAACAGAGCATCAGGCTTTAGCTGTGGCTGATGCATGTATGTCTCAACATTCCAGCACTGATGAGGATAACCGCCTGCGCAAACACACACCCTGCAGCTGCTGCTTTGCCAATGCTAATCAATCCATCAACAGCAACAGGCTGTGAGGCCAAAACTCTTCACTGTGCACATACGGGCCCGAAAGGCTGGGCAATTATGGTGGCCTCCTTTCAAAGCAAATAAAAACATAAATAATAGACTGGCACAGAGGTGAGATACTGATCAAAGCAAGCATGCTTTAAACGCAAGTCTCTGATTGCTATACCGGAACTGATTGCTCTGTTGCTGTGTGGATTAAGAACAATGTTGAATCCGCCCACTAAAGGATTGATGTGTTTGTGTAAAAAAAATAAAATAAAATAAAATAAATTATATATAAATATAATATATTATATTATTATATTAATAATAATATAAATATATAAATAAAAAAATTTATCTTACAAAAAAAAAACAAAAGCAACACATTACATACAAAAACATAACAAAACCTGCTGGGTTTTGCATGCAAAAAAAGAAGTAAGTGTGATGGTCAAAGTCTCCAGAAGAGCTGTGGCAGATATGAAAAGAACATATGATTTATATGAGTTTAATTCGAGAAGCTGGCCATGCCAAAGTCTACAGCAATGGAGAAGAGAATAAGAAAGTCCAATTTATATCTCGCAGACTGAAGCAGCCCTCTAGCGATGCAAGCCTGAGACACTGAGGAGACTGTGGAGGGTTGGGCTAAGCAATATCAGGACATGATATCTGAATATTGTCCATAATCATCAGTGTCAGTGTTGTTAAAATGCCTTTGTTACTTACTAACTAACTGGACATAAAAAATATTTTCCATCTGTTTCACTTGTCCTTCCTGCCAAACATCTCTGAACCTACACTGGTCCTTCATGGTGATGTGTTGGCAAAACCTATCATGGTGTATACTGTAAAACCTGGGATGGTATTTTTTGCCTTCTACGACAAGGCACCTCTATGACAGTACCTCAGATGTGCTTGTCGGAATCATACTACACAACCTGTCATTTATATACACTCCTGATCAAAATCTTAAGACCACCTAAAAAACTGCATTTTGCACCACTGGATCTTAAGAAGGTTCTACGCAGAGCTTCACAATGGTAAAAGAAGAAATGGGACAAAGAGACAAAAGATTTTGAGGAGCCAATTTATTGAAAACAACAGTCAGTCATTTTCTGTACCGCTTATTCCCAGTTACGGGGTCACGGGGGAGCTGGTGCCCAGCCAGCAACTCTGAG
>JAOTRJ010000030.1:9660954-9673495 GCA_028564905.1 Leptodoras praelongus | reverse complement strand
GCCCCACCCGGGGATCGAACCCGGGTCCTTCTTGCTGTGAGGCGACAGCACTATCCACTGCGCCACCGTGCCGCCCTCATAATTATACAGTGGGGTCCAAAAGCCTGAGACATCTTTATAAATCCGAGACATTTCCTTGCATTTAAAACAAGAAATATGCAGCAACGTTTTAGAAACGTGAACAATTTCAAACAAAGGAAATAAAGGAAATGTTCAAAGTCTTGTCAGTATCTACAGATCAGTATCACTTTTTACAGCATTTAGCAGATGGCCTTAACCAGATGTGCTTTGTAGACTGTCAAAAACACATTCCCCTTGCTAGTTCACTAGGTCATGGACTAAGTGTACTATCAGTCCATAAACTCGTACAAAAGATCCGATATTCCTTGAGATGTATCCCTTCCGATGAAGCACATGTTCTGAAGGCATTCTGATGGGTTCCATCTAACATGGACTATATGTTTTGAAGCAAACATGTACCTTCCATGAAAGCCTGACTGCACACTGTCCTTAAAGCAAATGGGGATGAAGCAAACACTGTGTGAGTCTGAAATTCTCATGCAAGTTGTTATGCTGATAAAAATCTTTTGTAATGAAATGAATAGTGAAAGAATGCAACATTGAAGCATGTTTATTAATAGGCTCAGACTTGGACTCCACTGTACTGTATCTCTCAAGCTGTTGTACAGGAAATAAACATTTGTCAGGATGATATCTTAATCGCACAACCTCAAAAACATAGATCTGGTAGATTTTGGTCATGGTCTTGGTCCATCTGAATGTTCAGGATACTGGAAATGGCTTTGAATGAGGAGCTGTGTCGGTTTGATCCTAAATTTAGCTGGAACACTTATACTTAATAATGGCGCACAAATAAAATTGAATACTGAACACCTTTTTTTTTTAACAAAGGAATGCCAAAAAAACACACATCACCGAGATTACTTACCCGAGGCCCTCTTTTCCCTGGTAATCCTGGCTTCCCGGGTTCCCCTGGTGCTCCCTAAAAGACAAAACAAATGAAGTCATACTGTGACGCAAAGCAAAACTGTTCAGTGCTACATGTCTACCTGCTTACATTTTAGTGATTTCTCTTCCAGTACACAAATCCCTGAACTGCACCATGGCACCGAGCCCATACCTAGTGCTTCCAAAGTGTCCGAAATTTGATGGGCCGAATGCTACAGTGTACAGATGTCTGTGCTTCAGTAGTGAATGCAGAATAATACGTGAAATAAATGGGGGAAAAAATCTGAATAAAAAAAACCTCTCATTTTGATCAGTGTATTATGAATTGCTGTATCAACGTTATCCCCTAAGTGGTGGAATTTTCCCTAAACTATGTCACTTGTAGATTTAATATAGTGTAAGGGAGCCAACATGGGACTCCCCTGGTTGCCAGTAAACTGAGCCCAAACCCCCAAACTTCAGACTTTTACTGAAGTCTGCCTCATTTACTGGCAAGCAGCTGACTATAGCCACAGGCACTCTGGTTAATTATGGAAACGATCTAACTTTAAACTGATTACACACATGGAATAACTGAGCACTGAGGGGTCACGTTTAATGAGAGGTCAGCCCTGAAACAGCAGATACCTTTATTTCAGAGGCTGGTCTTTTGTTTTCATTTCTTCCATCAAAAAAAAAATGATACAGGAAGAGGAATTAGGATTGAGGCTTGATTGTCTAAGTGCTGGATAGACATTTTTAGCTCAAGTGCCATAACACAATTGCGGTTCACAAAAGCTAGTGGTACATCTAATGCCTCATGCTTAACTAAAGTCCACAGCCATGCATGTAGGGAAATATATAATTCAGCCTAGGAGTTGTAAAACTGTTAGTTTTTTCTGGGAACATCCTACACCATTCTGAAATGTATGTCTTTCCATCTGTCCATCTCTAAACAAAACAATACCTGGTCATATTTCTTGGTAGCACTGGTAGCAAGGATCTGGAAAGTTCTCAATGTTTATAGACTTCCAGCTTTCCATTAAGTAAGTCCCATGGGATGACACTCTATATATTCTGTCTATTACATTTCAGGCATGCTTTTTTTTTAAGGTCATGTAACAGATGTTACATGATGCATGCAAAAAAAAAAGAAAAGCAAAGAAATGCTTGGGTATTCTGAAAGTTTGCCTAACAAGCCCCATGTTGTAGAATCTACAGAGAGAGTGGGAAGAAGGGAGGGGAAGGAGGGAGGGAAAGGGGACAGACTCCGACCCTCTTCCACGTGGCACAGTTCCTCGTCGGAGTAACAGTATTAAGATATCTCTCTCTCTCTCTCTCTGTCTCTCTTGCTCTTCATGAAGATATGCAGAGATTAGGACAGAAATAAAAAAAAAACAGCCCACAGTAGCTACTCTTTCTGGGAATCTGATTCTCCAGCAGTAAGCACTCAGCAGTGTGTCAGTCACAATAATCAGAACATCTGTTTCCCACTGATTTGGTCATAGCTAATATGACAGGTAAGTCAGGATGTAAAGCAGTGTCCTACTTTTCCCAGCTAAACCTTAATGGCAATATCATTTGAAACTGGTACAGCATTAGATGTTATACTGGAAAGCTCAAAGTTCTGCACACGTTCTCCACGTTTAACAGCTTCATCGCTTCACTCATCCAGCATCAGTGTTAAGAGTAACGCTGCAGTGGTTTAGGCTGTACAACATCAGGTGGTCGTCACGGCCTTCAAAGTTCCCTAAACCTCTGCCCAGTGACCTCATCATTTAGCAACTGGAAAATGAGTGTATGCATCCTATAGCCAGATACATCACCAGTCAATGCTGTACAACTTGCAAAAGATTACTTTAAACAAGCTTCGAACCAAGACCACCAAATGTTCAACTGCACCAATAATGACACCAGTGAAGTTTCCATCCAGGCCAGTATTAAACTTCTTATCCACTGTTGTTCCATTGCTGAAACCATGCTTAATAAGTGGTATTAAAGCTGGAAGAAGTCCAGAAGTGAAGTCCAGCTTATTGTGCAGTATAAGGGTTATGTTCCGCTTGTTACCCTAATCTAACCCGAAACACCAAATATCAAGGTTAAAGAACACCAAGGGCTTTAAAAACAGATAACCACATTTCACAGATTCTTAAAAAATAAGCAAAGTGTTAAGCCTGCCATCTGGATACCATAAGACATGGTTTTGGGGTAGGAAAAAAATGACCTACATTCCATGGAGTGTCAACAGTCTGTTGTAAGGGAAATATATTACCGGTTTCAAAGCTGTCTTAACATTTTGCGCTTTCAAGAGAGAGGTTGTGCTCAGGTTTGGATACTGATGTTGCAATTACAACGGATCGTTATATGGCCAAACAGGAAGCAACCCTGCTGCTAAAAATATACTTTACTCTCACAGTCCTGTAATGACCTTCACATCAGACTGATGATGGTGACCAGGACAAATTATTTTCATTACTAGTCAGCTAAAACATCTTCCAGGAAACCAATCAACGCCGTGACGCAACCCGTCACCACAGAGTGGATTAGTTTCCTATAACTGCATGTCCCAGTGTGTTTTACCCCTCTAACACCAAAGCAGTTTGTTACAAATTACAATGAATAATTTACTACTGAATGACACGTCATGCTTTTCAACCGTTAATAGTTACATTTAATGTTTTGGACAACATGGGAGACTAATGAATTCCTGTTATCACTTACATTACAGCAGTTCTTCACTCACCAGCCTCTCTTGTTTCTCTCTCTTAGAGTTAATAAAATACAGCTTGTTATATTACCGGAAAGTACAAACTCCTGTCCTGAAGATTCTGCTGTGGTCATACCCTTGACACCTAAGGCCCCCTTCCATAAATATTAAATATACATTTCCTAACAGAACACATTGCAGCTTATTAATTCTTTGCCTTAGGTAAAGTGGAGCGTCGACCATAGAAGTTCTTAGTATAGAGACAATATTAGCATTAATGTTAACATCTTTTCACCAAACAGAATCGAGAATTGAATAATGCTGTGGTATAAATGACAAAGTTAGATGACAATGTCGATGTTTTAGCAGCTCTCTTACCTTTTGCTTTTACCTACGCTCATTCACCTAAGCTTTAACCCGCCCACAAAACGCTCCACTGTTCCTAAACTCACGCTCCAAGAATCTATCGCCTGGACGCCAATCCTCCAACACAGATGCCAAAAAGCTGATGAAGACATTTTAAGTGCCAGATCATTTCTAACCAGAATGTTAGAACGGAAATTTCACATAAGCGTGCATTGCTCCTGGGGAAAACCCTTTCCATTTATTCAGAGGAACAAAGAACATAGAAGGATGTACCTACAATTTGTTCAAAATAAATACTTCAGCTCAATTCTTTTTCCACTGGAAACTGAAGGAAGAGGCCAATCTTTAATAATTTTACATCTTGGCATGTGCAAAGAGACATTTCTGTTTACTTCACATAGATGGCAGTAACTTACCCGTGGTCCTGGCTCTCCTTTTAGTCCTGGTGGTCCAGCCAGGAGGGAAAACTGTGTCGGTTCCAGGTCGAACGTTTGAAGACCGTCCGTGGCCGCAGGGGTGACTGGTACAAACGAGTTGGGCTTGGTGTACCGATAAGTGGTCACCTCGGGAACAGATCTTTTCACTGCGATAGTAGTCAGCTGCCGTTTGGAGTTGGAAGGTTTGGTTGCTGCTAAAGGTTGAACGCTTTCTGACTTCTTTCTGGTTGGTTTTGCTGTCACTGCTGTCACGGGGATGTAGTTATCTTTTGATTTATTGGGTTTTATAGTTATCATCTTTCTGGGACTGCTCTGCTGGGTGGTCTTGGGGAACGTTGAGGATGCCCTGGTCCTAATGACGGGAGTAACAGTTGGTGTTCTGGCCTGTGTGGGAATCTGCAGTGTTGGTCGCAATAACCTCGGAGGCACCGTTCCATGCACAGACAGAGACAAGGAACCATACTGGGATGTCACTTGAATGGACGCATTAGATCCTCTTGAGATTTTAGCGTTAATCCTTGTTTTATCCTGTGACAGGCTGGGAGTAAAACCTTTGTCGATTAGCTCGGTTATAGTCGTCGGGGTCCGTAGAGTGACGGAGATATTGGGATCCAGGTGCAGCAGCGGTAAAAGTGGCGGTAAGTTTGCTCGATAAGTGTCAGCTTCCCTGCATTGTTTTTTAATGTACTTACAATAGTTGTGAGCTGCCTTGGCAGAAGGATGTATGTCAAACTGGCAGATGGCTCCTTCGAACTGCACTGAGTTCTGGCTCATTTTGCCTAAAAGAAAGGAGCCTTGTGGATCCAGAGTTTCCTCATTTTTAAAATGCAAATTTGCATGTACACTTGTCTTCCCACAAGAAGTATAGAAAGTGACCCTTTGGGGTTGGATGCCCAAAGCCAGGTTGTGCCACTGGCCATTATGAATGTCATAATCAAAATATACAGAGTTCTTTTGGCCAACGTAGACTACAATTTTCCCAGGGATGAACTGCACCCCTAGCTGTAGTCTCTTCAACTTTGACACAATGGTGAAGAGAAAAGCATTATTGATGCGATGTGAGCAGATGCTGAAGATCAGGGAGAATTCCGTGCTCAATGGGACCGGCACCACTGAGTTCACAGGCACTTCGATTCGCGCCTGCTGGGTGAGGATAACTCCTGACTTGAACGGAATGGCACCTGACAGAGTGGACCGTGTCCCGGATGAAGGTCTTTTTCCCAGCAGGCCCAGTTTTTGGAGGATATCCACATCTAAAAAAAATAAAGAAAACAAAAGCTTGAAATGAAAATCTTGAAATAAAACCTGAAAGCATAGCATGTATAGCAAATATGTAGCAAATATAGTCCAAGTGAAGTTGATTTTAAAACAAGTGCAGCTGCAGGTTAAATACAGTATATGGATCCTTAGCTTTAACAAAAGCTAAAAAAAATGTGCAGCTGCATGATGTATGACAATATGAAGGATTAAATACTTTTCTACAACTACAACATTTATGATGGTTCAAATATCAACATTATTCCGTTGTCTAAAATATGAAGTGATATTCTGAAATAAATATAGTGCCAAATTTACATAGTATATACAGTAATAACTAGGAATTTCAGGCAAGTCAGCAGTTTTAGAGTGCATGCTATGGAAAGGGAGTAATATATTTGTTCTGACAATCAGGGCAGAGGAAAATCGGTGTCATTTGACCGTAGGTTGCTAGGGAGGCATTTGATATAAAAACAAATATAGCCTTATGCCTAATCAGAGTAATATGGGACAAGACTGGCAGCTGCAAATTACACTCTGTAAAAGACAAGAGACACTGTTTCCCTACTACATACATCACTGTACATCTGTAACAGATGGTCAGCTGATTATGTAACAGCTATACATTTTAGCCTTACGGCTCCCTGAGGATAACCGATTCAAATCAGGCCACCCTGAGAGGCAAAGACCATTTATATACTGGGTAGTTGTAAAGAGTTCATGTGCATATGAGAGGGAGAGAAATACAGACAAAAAATGATACAAAAAATAAATCTATCTTGGTAATTAGCCATGTATGCACTCCAGTTGGGAGCAAAAGGATAAGATAGTTACACTTATCTGTAATGCAGAAAGAGATGACAAATATCATCTGTCAAACAGCTGAGAAACACCTGATATCTATTAAGAATATGACATGATCCAGATATCAAGTAAGGCAGGTTCTGTTGTGAAAGCAAAATTTTCAGTACAAGAATTAGCAGTCAAAGACATTCGTGGAAAGCTGCCAGACACGCTACATTCACAGCAGTACTCTGTCTGAGTTCTGTCTGAACGGGTCAAGGGTAACATGACATGTTCCAAAAAGCAGTGGAGGAAACATAAGAGCATCTGGGCAGCAGGTCCAGTTGCAGACACCGATGTCCCATAGAAAGGCCCTAGATTCACTGGAAACTAAAGACCGCATTTGAACTGCTTAGCTCAGTGCTCCAAGTCTGGGAACCGAAGAGGCAAAGACGCTCTGTATATCGTCACTAACTACAGTCAGAACTGACGACTCGCAGCTTTCTTTCTAAGTGGTTAGAATTTCTAGAACCTTCCCTAGGCACTGTTAAATAATAAAGACAGTCTCATCAAGTCATGCAGAGTTAAGGAATCATGGGTAATAGGGAAATTTTGGTATTCTGGAGTAGGACAATGTTCAATGGGGGAAAAAAAACATCATAAGCATAAGCATCCTTCATGACCTGAACATCAGCATTAAACATAAAAGCTTATAGCTGTAGCATTTTAATTCTGTTAATTGCTTTAAGATGCCATGAGTTAGATTTTCCACTATATAAAAAAGAAACAAACAGAACTTAGCGTGAAATGTTGCATGATCATGGCACTCTGTGGTCTGCCATTTGACAAGCTGTGAGTCAACAATAATTGCTGTACTACTGTTGATATGACAGTACATTAAAGATAAGCAAAGCCAAATGCTCATTATAATGGCAGATTTGACCCCTTTCACCCCACATGGGATACAGTACGCAAAGAACAGATGTAGAGATGCCTGAACCTTAGTGGGTGGCAAGAAGTTCTTAAAGCCATTAAGGTCTCCAACTTAAGGTTAAAACAGCATCAGTCAAATGTTGTAGGAATCTTTTTTCTACCCACACAGGCATGCCCCATGTGGATACACTAAACCACTGGCTACTTATCTGCACAAAATATACAGTAATTGAGTTGAAGGTGAAAAAGAAACATGGTTAAAACCACCATTTTCCAAAAAGAAATATGAAAACAGACATCTTGACTTGACCTGTCTAGTTCCTCACCAACCTTATAAATGAGCCACAGACTAATTCCACATGGACTGTTTTTCATTGTGGCCACAAATGCAGAAATATCCACTTTGGCTCTCACTGTTGCCATCTGAATTTGAGCACAGGACTACTTTCAGGTGAGGCTGAGATGGATGGATAGCATTTTCGTGCTGAAGCGAGGGCTTTTTAAGCTCCTAAGTTAAACAAATAGACTCAGAGCAGACCTGATCTAAGGCTTCTGAATAAATCAAACCAGTGTTAGCACTGGCAAAGGTGGACCACCACAGTCCACAGAAAAACAGTAGCACTGGCTGCCTCTCTGACGTCTGAATCATGGAAACTTTTAATAAACTTGTAACATACAGAGATTATCTTATTTGAATCATCACAGAAGCATCCATAGTGCTAGGTTCTGTTCTCTGTAACAAAGAACAACGGCCAATATTTCATTTGGATTACTAACTGTATACACATCTAATTATCTTAGCTATCCGAAATACACAAAGCTACACCACTTATCATCAGGAATAGCTTCATCCTGGTTATGGTGGATCTGAGAACATTGCGGATTTGCAGAAGTCCACACAGACAGAAACCCATGCTCAGGTTAAAACCAGCAACCCTGGAGCTGGAAGGTTGTAAAAGCTACCAAACTACCATTTCAACCACAGCTACATTCATTTCAATGTATCCTGTTATGTATAATTTATCATGTGTTTCATTGAAAGTTACACATCTAAATGTGAACACAGTATATGAAAAGAGATTTACCTTCAGGCTGTGTCTGAGCCAACCCTAGATAGCAAGTACAGTAGAGGACTGTGCAGAGAAATAAGATTCTCCTGTAAAAAAAAAAGAAGGAATAACGTTAATCAAGAATTAACGGAAAAAGCAATCAAGAATTGCTAGACACTAAATTAACTACATTTCAGATGCTTAAAAAGAACCTCCTGAATATGCACATTCTAACCCAAAGCAGAATCATCTGTTCGCCCCAAGCAAAAGTCAGTTTCTAGTCACTTTGACTGCACTTCCATGATTGTTCCTGGAACTGGAATGAAAATACAATGTGTTCACCGTTTTTTTTTCCCCTTTAAAATTGCATTTTGGACTCGTCCTCTGTCAAATGCACAAACTGTTTATTGGATCTGACATGGCAACTTATTCATTCACTGACCCATTATCTAAATTTGCTGCGTGCAGCAGAAACTTTCAAACCATAGTATACACAGTTTCACTCAAGTGCAACTTAGTACAAGTATATTTAAGCTTGCAAATCATTCCTGTCTACAGAACACGGATCACTTATAATCAGGACAAACCACGTGGTCCAATTTGGTTTGGGTTTTGGTACATTGATTCTGAGGGCTGTTGTTTATTGTTGGGTAACAGTAATGTTGGTGTAGAAGTTATTAATTAGGAAGCCAATTATCATCCCCCTAATTATGTTGCAATAAAAGGAGGCTGTTTTGTGGTTGCTGGTCCAAACATGTTTTTCTCTGCCAGGAGGTTAGGACTTGGCAATAGAGTATCCTTTTAGCAAGATAATGAACCCCCAAATACCTCCAGATTAACACAAAATGTTTTGCAAAGGACATCTTGGATTGTGGCTGTAAGGCCTATTGAAAATCTATGGTCTGAATTACAATAGACAAACACAAGAATGGAGGTTGAAATGAAATGCTCTTTCCAAGGAGGTTTATTGTGAGGGCGCCAATAATTCAGAAGTGTTTTATGTGTGGAAAAAGCAACACAAAAGACAACACTCATCCCCATATGGTTGAGATCAAAATATCAGTCAGTGCCTGTATTTATTGTTTAATATATAATTATCAGCTCATTATAATTCCTGAAATATATTTAAACACAAAAGCCATGCATCCTGCAGGAATTTGTCTGATAAAAGTGTTTAACAGTGTAGAGAATGTATCTGCATGATGATTGTAGTAGTACTCGGGTTAGAACACTCAGGTGAAACACCAAATATTGTTCACTCATATCCTTCGTCATACTCGGATAACTACAGCTAATTTGGCCAATAGTAGCATAATTGGAGGCTAGGATCAGGTGTCTTGTCTTTTGTAAAGTGCCTAATAAAATTAAATAAAAGTCTCTGAAGAAAGCAATAGCAGTACTTAGCAGCACCTCTGTCTTCATCCCAAACACAGCAACAGACATGAGTACAACCTCTTCCAGCCTGGACTGCAGTGCTAATTTCTTTGAATGACTATCACTGTCCACGACTCTCCAAGAATACTATAGCACATGGCCAGCAGCACGGCCAATAGTGAGAGCAGCTCATTCTCTCAACTCCTCACATCTGCTGCTGTTCACAGTGCAGCCAGAAACCGATCAGCTGCCTCCTATTGAGGGTGAAACCGAGAGGAAGTGACCTGAAAACAGGTACTTCAGCATACCATTGACCTAGTAAGTGACCATGAGCGAGCCAATGATTTGCACTTTACGGCCCAAAAGTTCATTTTCAAGCTTTATCTCAAGTACATAAGTAAACAAAATTGGACAGCATACTGCTTTTCCATTCCCGTTAACTAGCTGAGACTTTAATAGTTATTATAGAAAGTCATTATGAGATTGGCACATTCTCATGGTTGCTGTGTGCCAACGTTTCCCATTCCAGGTCCTGGAGAAAACTGTCTAATGAACGAGCCTTTCATATGTTCTAAACACACCTACATGAAGGGCTTATTCATTAACCGACGAGGTGTCTCCTGTACCTTCGGGGCATTAAAACGTGAGCCAGGGATTGGGAAACTGCTGTGTACACTTTTGTTCAGACTTTTCCCGTACCCTCACACCTACCTGACAGCCAAGGGAAATTCAGGATCAAAACAGACTTAAGTCTGACTGATGCTACAAAGCTGATGGCGTATAAGCGCTTAAAAGTGACTGTGTTATAGATATTCACTTTCTATTGGGACTTAACGTGATTAAAGTTACGAATTAACAGGAGTGGCTTTCCTTTTTGACGAACACTACAGAACAGTGTATTGCTGCTAATGTTGGGCATCATAAGATGGTGTGTGAAACGCCGATATTCACATACTACTGCATGATTATGTCAATCAGGATGCAGACATCCAGTTCAGAAGCTGTCGAAAAATAAAGTTACCAAACTGTATTTTCTCTTGCTACTATGAAGGGAGATACCATCTAGGCTACAGTCTGTATCTTGTACCTCAGGGAGATGTAGGCTAACTGTAATTAGCTGTTAGTGTACAGCTGGTCCTTACGGTTCAATGACGTATGTAATAAGGTATAATGATACATAGGTGTAACCTTGATGGCGGAACCCCAGGGGCAAAGGAAGTAAACAGTTTGGGATGTTTATTTCTGTGAACAAATTTGTATTCGTTTATGTTTACGTTTACGGCATCTGGCGCACACGCTTATCCAGAGTGACTGGCATTTTTCTCATTTATACGACCGAGCAGTTGAGGGTTAGGGGCCTTGCTCAGGGGCCCAACAGTGGCAGTTTGGTGGTGGTGCTGGGATTTGAACTCTTAACCACTGCTACAACCACTGCCTTGTTAATAAACTGCCATTTATCAATAAGGGTAGATTTTGGATGTCAGAATAAAATGTTGAACAAAACAGTTAAGAGAGCTAACTTCACTTCATAAGAGAGTGGCTTGGTATTTTCTACATCTCATTCATTCATTCATTGCGGACGCCACATATTGGACACTACAGTACTGCAAACAACATGCATGCACTTTATCCAGGCTGGTCATCAGCAGGACTAATGTTCAGCACAGGACAGCAGGGGCAGGTAAGTGTGTCCGCTTTAGGCTCTGCACGGATGTGACATGAAGTTGCACGGATTTCGGTATACTCACCCCCCGACTCCAGCCTGTCTGAGTTTGGAGTGCGGGGCATTATCCGGCTCCATTGCGGTTACTTCATTCTTTTTTGAAAGGGTTTACTACAGCCAAGACATGACAGCTTTGCGGGAAGCATTTCCATGCCCAAATATCCCTTAAGATCTCGGTACGAGGGTGTCTAAAGTTAACGGAGAAGTGGAGAAGTGCAGTGCGTTAGAACAGCTCGCAGTCGCTCCGCAGATTTCTCCTTCACTATCCACGATATAAGGAACTCCGTGAGAACCGAAGCGTTCCGCAAGACTGTCGCAAAAAAACATAAGTCCATTTTGGTGAAGACATGATTCATTAAAAAAATAAATAAAACAAAAGACAAGAAGCTTGGGATAGTCGATGTCTGAA
This sequence comes from Leptodoras praelongus, assembly GCA_028564905.1. Taxonomy (NCBI): domain Eukaryota; kingdom Metazoa; phylum Chordata; class Actinopteri; order Siluriformes; family Doradidae; genus Leptodoras; species Leptodoras praelongus. Next base: position 9,661,509 of record JAOTRJ010000030.1, on the reverse strand, counting down.
GCCAAAGGAAGGTTAAAGTGAAAAAGGAGAGATTTGGGACGCAGGAGAAGCTCGCCTCCCTCTGTCGCCCTCAACTGACTGAGAGAAAGACAAACCGCTCTCCTCGGCTACTACAAGTTCCTCAGAAGGTGTGTCTTCCTCCAAACAACCATTCATTCAACTTTTCCTTCAAACGAGCTCTCGTTCTTTCCTTCGACATTCAAACAAAAACGGAAGGTGTCAGGAAAGTAACTTCTTCCTACGAATCTGTTATACAGAAGGAGCCTCACAATGTTCCCACTAAGTGGTCTTGGTAAACGCTCGTTTGAGATTCATGTCCTAGACTGCAGTTGTTAGATACAGACTTTTTTGCTTTTTTGAGTCAGTACAAAAAGATTTTACAGCTCCCTAACCTTATTGTTCCAACAAAAGATTAAATGTAACGCATTTGTAACTGTTGTTTTTGGCCACAGGTGTTTGTGTGTTAGTAATGAAAACTACACATTACATAACAGAGCACTTTTCAGACAACAAAACATTCATTCATTCATCTTCTTGGCCGCTTATTCCTTTTCA